>OY720310.1:4614957-5201058 GCA_963082785.1 Philonthus spinipes | reverse complement strand
CACATTGCTAAAAATACAGGCATTCTTCCTTGTTTAATTTAATTGCAATTTAAATAACTGCAAAAGTGTGAATCACCTCTCTTTTATTTTATTTTAATGAGGTTAATTTATCACTTGTAAATAAATCAATCCTTTTAATTTATATTAAAAAGATTAATGGCTCAATAGACGTAAAAGCAAATAATAGCGGAATTTTTCTTAAAAAAGACATCCATTACTTTCTTTAATAAGTGGAAACCGTCCACTTAACAATTGAAAGTTTCCGCAATTGAACCTGAAGAAGCCAATCACGTCAATTATCTCTATGCACACACGACACAAATCAACCGATATTAATACCCGACCCAATTGTTTTACGACGTCCAATAATTACCCCCTTTATTTAATTTTTTTGTTGCTGTTTTCGTTCCATACCACTCCGGGCAATAAAAAGCCAATTGTTGTCTTTATTAGCGGAATACGGGGAAATAAGGAAAGAAAGAAAGCGGCGGATTCCATAGATCGTGCAAACAGACCACACTTTTTACGATTCCGTAATTAACAATGCGTCCCATTTCGTTCCCCCAGTCAGTGGGTCATCTTCTTTTGCCGAAAATATTCGATGCGCCCGATGACGAATGCTGCGGTTGCATCACTGGGTTTACTGTTAGTTATGTTAATGTTTCATCGAGTGAAGAAGAAAGTTTGATTTTGGTGATTAAAAGGTTTTCTTTTTGGTGAAATGTTTTGATTACATACGTACAATTGCGTTTGATGTATGGGTTGGAAAACAATGAGATTATTTGCATAATTGAAGCTTGCTAGATTCGTCTGTTATTATTTGGAATAAATTAACAACATATATTAAATTTATGTATAGATTTAACCGAAATTTTACATGAGTGTGTTATTCTAAACTATACATTCATTGAATTTATCATTTCACTCTCCCATTCTTTCCTACTAACGAATTTTCTTTCTTAAATTAGCACATTGTAGATTTTCATATAATTTAGGCTATTTTGTTAAGCTTAACGTGTACGTTATTACATTACTTCACATTGCATGAATTTACAGGGTGTCCCGTTTATGTTGGAAAATAGCTTAATTTCAGCTTCCTGGGACAAAAATTTGACGATTCAACCGAAATTATCTACATACAAAAAATAACCGTTTAGAAGGAATTAATCTTCAAATTAAAAAATATATATATATTTATTTAATTAAATCATTTATTCGATTTTAATGAAATGTATTATATAGATATGGGTAACCAATAACTTGAACGTTAAACTTAACGTTTCCATCGAAAAATATATTTGTGCTTTCACTAAATTATGTTGCTATAAATATATTTGCACACTTTTGTTTATTCCTTTCTTAGTTCTTAGTATGAGTGCTAGAGCTTTCAAATAAAAAAAATATAAATAAAAGTGATCATGAGAAAATGCTGGAAATAAATTTCAAGTTCGTAACTCTTCCAGTAGGGGGCGCAATGAATAGTCGAAAAGTAATATTGCGATTACCTCAAAAAAATGTTGAATAAAGACATCATAAAACTACACTTTTTGAAATCATGATAAGTTCGTGAAACAAAAATGTTGTAGAATTTTTTTTCTTACTCTTGAAATAAAAGGTGGGGGAAGGTCAGAATTTATAAAGAGCAAATGTCAAATAACTCTTTTGTTTTTTAACCGATCTTAATGATTTTAATGTCATACGAAAGAACTTATCATGCTGATTAAAATTATTGGCAACAATCAGAAAAATAACTAACTTTATCGCCGCTAGATGGCGCTAACTTAAAGTATAGATTATTTTCCCATTTTCTTAAAAATTTCAAATGGAATGTTATATTTTTCTTAATGTTAGTAGAAAGAGGATTAAAAAGTAAGAAATTTAGTGAAAACCGGAAGTCTATATCTAAATTCTATCACAAGTTATAATTAAAAGAATTTTTAGAATTAAAAATTATTAATGTAAATTTTAAGAATATTATGTGTTAATTTAAAATAAATGTAATTATAGCTAAAATAACAATATTAAATTATTTTGTCACCGGTAGGGGCGCTTTTTAATTTTAATAATAATTTTTCTAATTTTTTTAAATAAAGATATATTTCTTATAATACAGATGAAAAGAGTATTATAACTAAATGGAAAAACATTTTCAATGCCAAATTTATATCAAAATTTTGTCTTTCAAATTGTCAAATGAGTCCACCGTCATATTTAATACAATCACATAATTTTATACAATTAAATAAGCAGCAACATCCACTCTAGCAATAGCTGTATATCTATTGCTGAAGTTTTTGCATTTCAGATCCAAAAAATATGTCTTTTCTCGTTCTGGGCCTGGATTGATATATTTTTTTAATTTGCCCCAAAAATAAAAATCTGAACATTCGGTAAATCGTCGTGACCAAAACAAATAAGCATCCCCATCTATTCACCTCTCAAGAAAGAGTATATCCAAATAATTTAGCGCGCTTTAGAAAATGCCCCCCGGTGGTGATAAATTAATTCAATTTTGTTGTTTTTGTGATAAATTTTATTAACCTCAAAAAGTTTTCCAATGACATTTGAAATTTTTAATTTAAAATTTTCTTTTATATATAACTTGTGATAGAATAAAGGTATTGAGATGAGGTTTTCACCAAATTTCTTACATTTTTGAGCACTTTCAACTGATACTAAGAAAAATATATCATTCCATTTGAAATTTGTAAGAAAAATAGGAAAATCGTATTCTTTTTAACTTGGCGCCACCTAGCGCCGACTGAATTACTTATTTTTATGACTGTTGTCAATTGTTTTAATCAGTATGATACGTTCTTTCGTATGAAATTAAAATCATTAAGATCGGTTAAAAAACAAGAGAGTTATTTGATATTTGCTCTTTATAAATTCGGACCTTCCCCCACCCTTTATTTCAAGAGTAAGAGAAAAATTTCTCTAGCATTTTTGTTTTATGAACTCATCATGATTTCAAAAAGTGTAGTTTTATCGTGCCTTTATTTGAACTTTTTTTGGAATAATTGCAGAATTATTTTTCAACAGTTCATTGCGCCATCTACTGGAAGAGATACGAACTTAAAATTTATTTGCAACATTTTCTCATGGTCACTTTTATTAACATATTTTTTATTTGAAAGCTCTAGGAGTCTCAGTTCCTGAGATTTAGCCGGTGACCTTTCTAATCTCGACACCCGGTACAAACAACTTTACAATAGACAATTTGATTAAATAAAAGTTTAAATTCAAACATCCTGCAATCACCATTCATTTGCGCAAATCATAAGGACAGTTCAGCAACTTCCTCATAAATTCATGACAGGGAAGAAAGACGATAGCCCAGACAGACTAAACCTGTATTGCAATTATTTATATATATAAAGATGAGTAAATATATAAAAGTTTAATTCAATTTCTAAAAAAAAAATCGAATAGAGTATATACTATTCATTTTTTTTTTGCTAAAAAGATTATTCATTTCCTTTTTAGCAAAAAAAAATCAATTTTTGTTTTGTTGGAAATTTAATTAAACTTTAATTTAATCAAATTTTAGTATTGTTGTGTTTAAATTAAATCTAGGTTTGTTTTAAATTAATTATATTTTGATGCGTGATGTCGATTTCACCTCGATTGATTTTAATCGATTTTCAACAAAATTACCCACAACGAAGGCAACAATTTCACGGCGTGTCATTTTCTAATTACAGCAATGAATAAACAATACACCGACTCCCTTTTTCAATACCACCCAATCAAACCATACCCGCCGCATTTCCTACCGTTCAGATTTCACTAGTTCTCTGTTATGTATTCTGGAACGTGGCAGTAGTCTAGTAGGTTAATGTTACGTTACGAATAGTAGCAATTTGCACATCCTTCCAATAGAATACTAGTTATGCGTAATGGGTCTCGAACAATTTTCGAAATTCAACTTCTGCTCTCGTGCCGTTCCAATTGTGCGATTTCTACCGGCGGTTCACAGTTGAGCGAGAAAGAAGAAAAAAAAAAAGGTGAAGTTCGGGGTCAACGGTGAATCACGCGACATTATGTGAAATTTCTGTGGCTTTTTCGAAAATGTCGAGGGAAGAGCGCGAGATGTGGAACGTATTCGGAATGATTTCCCATTTGCATAATTTATAGTGACGCTCCGGTCTTCCGTTCGGTTATTTATTAAAATTGCGCGGGGAATAATTTATCGGATCTAATAACCTCGAATTGTGAGTACCTGCAGGTATCCACGTGTCTAGCATCGTTTTTTTTGAGTCGAATGAGGAAATGTTATTGGGGCTATCCATTAAGGGAAGTGTCTTCTTAAATCACTTTTGACGTGTTTTGATGTATATGTTTCATTTTTTATTATTATTATTAAAATGCAAATGCTCTTAGAGTGTTACGAATATGTATATTAAAATTAGATTATTAATGGAGTTAAGATATTTGTTGATGAGTACGTGAAGTTTCTTGATATAATGTAGTAATATTTTATTTCTTTCTTCACTTTTTTATTTTTATCGCTATATATACATTTCAAGCACAACGTGCTATTTTTCAATAGTTTTATGTAGAATTGACAAATAATAAAAAAAATAAAAAATGAAATATACATATAGTTATAAAAATAAAAAAGTGAAGGAATAAAATATTACTACATTATATTAATGGAGTTAATTAAACCTTGAAAATATTTGCAAAAAAAAACGAAACAGACGAAACATTTCTTCAGATTTTTTTATATATACATAAATCTTTATTTAAAGTATACAGATAATCCAAAACAATATAACATAAATAATTACAATACATGTAGGTGTTCCGATGAAAATTCAATGCAAAATATAAAGAAGAGCGTTACTTAATATAAGGCCATCTACAGACACGTGTTTCGGGATTTATACCTCGTCAGTACAGCTCTGCCTTACATACTTTAAAGACGTTAAAATAAATCATTTAAATCAACTACTCAGTATTAAATTAAATTAATAAAAATGTCACAGAGTTAAATGTGAAAAAAAATTCTTAATTACATTTTTATTTAATTTATCAAATAACTGTGACCAAGTGAATGAATACTCTTTTCTAATTCGACGAATGAAGCACTAATAACCTTTCTTCACACTTTTATTTGGATTACCAAATGTACATTTCGGTCCAAATAAAAGTATGAAGAAAGATTATTATTTTATTCGTCGAATTAATTTGAACTTCACGTAACTCAATCAATCAATTCTATTTAAATAATCTTAATTATAATGTAAATTCCACCTTTCGTTAATCCTTCCTAAATTCCTTAGATAATCGAATTTATTAACGCAAATTATATGATCACCAGCAATAATTATTTCCACCAACACAACCCGCTAAATAAACATTCATCACCGTTAATTTTCGAAACGGTTAATGTTTCATCCGTTCAAATAAGTTTCGTTTTTAAAATAAACACCGTGATTGTTTTCCGCGCGCCGAAAGGGAAACCGACGATCGCGTCTCCTTTAAGAGCAGTTTTCATACACACACATGTGCACAAAGAGACATAAACTGCTGGAATATGTAAATATTAGGTTAGGAATACCTGATGAAATATAGACAGCGGTCTAGACGAATAAATATCCTCACTGTGTGTAATGTGTTTTTGTGTAGTCTGCTTTAGGTGGAGCATTAATACGGCTTTTGCTTTGTGCGGGAGAAATATCGCTTCGTTTTGTCATTGGGGAATAAGGACATGACGTTACTAGGAATTTTGTGGATTAGATTTAGAGGGTTGTTTGCGAAGCGATTAACACGTAATAAAAAGTAATTTGATTTTATATTAAAAAAAAAACATAAATCATATAAAATCAAAAAAAGCCAATGCAACTTTTTTTAGTTGGGTTAAGTATTTTAAAACAAATATTATTTATTATTTTAAAACAAATATTAAAATACTTAACCTAACTCAAAAAAGTTGCAATAGCTTTTTTTGATTTTTTTAATCATATAAAATCAAAAAACCTAACTAAAAAAAATGCAATAGCTTTTTTTGATTTTATATGATTTATGATTGCAACTTTTTTGAGTTAGGTTAAGTATTTTAAAACAAATATTAAAATACTTAACCTAACTCCAAAAAGTTGCAATAGCTTTTTTTTGATTTTATATGATTTGTGTACATTAAAACAACTTCACCACTAATAACATTTCTAATTTTATGAAATAAAGTTTACAGAAATCCATTTTTTTCAAATCAATTATTGTCCGTAATGTTTTTTTTTTTCTGTAGAAGAAGCTTTTGAGCTTCATGACTTCATGACGTCAATTATCACGGAATAAAACCATTTAATCTTCTTCTAATACATGTGAGAGAATTAAATTATCTTAAATTTAAAACTCATATTAAAACTATTCTAATAGACAGATGCCCTTTCCAAATCGATGCATTTTTAAAATACACAATTTCATTCAATATTAAATATATCTTATTGACGAGTAAATATTTATGTAAATTAAAAAAATATAGAAATAATATATTATCGAAAGCCCCTTTTATCAATAGGTGTTTGGATTTTACAAATAATTAAAAACAATATATTCAGTAAAATTGAGTAATTTTTGTAATAGATAATTTCTAAATGAGCCTTTTTCTTTCTTTCTTAATCTTATCCTCTTTTCCCTTATTGGGTGTCGAGGAATGAGCCATTTTATGTACCTAAAAAAATTAATAAATAAAAAGAAAAGCATAGTGTTCATTCAAATTTATTTATTCATAAAACAATCATAGAAATAACCGCATTTAAAATTGTTGTAAAAAAATAAAAAATAATAAGTTTATTGTGTTACATACAATAAACTTATTATTATTATTATTTATTTCTCAGTTTATACACTGGTTACTTTTTTTAAGAATTAACGGTATAATTACAAGTTTTAATTCTTAATTATTGTAAAAATCTTATTACTGTAGATAGTGTTGCAAGAATAGTGGCCTTTTGTATTGTGTTGTGTTATTATTATTATTAACCCCATATAATAATTCCATACGACATGGATGATTGAAACTGTGCATAGTATACAATCATTAAGAATTTCAAGCTGACAACCGCCCTCAATACTCAGAGTTTATAATTTTTTTTATCTGCGATAGTTTTCGCTTAATTAATAACGAATTAACTTGTTAATTGATGACCAACTCGACCTAATATATACCTCTCTTTTTAAAGCTATTATCCCTTCGTAAACAATGTGTATATATTCCCTGTAAAGTAGCTTTTA
Source organism: Philonthus spinipes (assembly GCA_963082785.1). Lineage (NCBI taxonomy): Eukaryota > Metazoa > Arthropoda > Insecta > Coleoptera > Staphylinidae > Philonthus > Philonthus spinipes. Next base: position 5,193,816 of record OY720310.1, on the reverse strand, counting down.
AGATACTTTTAGTTTGATAATGACACGCTAATGTTGTCGAAACTATAGTCACTAAATAATAAAAAATAGTTGTGCAAACAAAGTTAAAAGTGTTTTATTGAGTTATAATAACGAATTATTTAATTGAAAGAAGAGAGTGTGATCACTAATAAAACGATTTTTAACTTGCACAGTAAAAGTGCATTTACCATGATTATAACCTCTTTTCTTAATTGAATAATTAATTACTAATTAAGCTTTGATAACCATTGAATAAATTATCGCAGTCTATGTAAGAAAATGTAAATAAACTCCTACGATTACAATAACTGAATAATTCAGAATATTATTAGCGGATTACATAAAGTCGCTTATAACAAAATAGCATAGACAGGGAACGTGAGTAAAAGTGATTCCATTACGACTTTCAGAAATGGACTAAAAGAAGACCGTTATGGTATTGAGAGCGAAGGAAGTGAATAGATAAATCCGAAGCCAGAGAGTCTCGCCGAAAAAAAAACCAATGGAAGAAGAAAACTGACTGTCAAATATACAAATATATACAAACATCTTTATTCAGACAGCAGAATTACAATTCTTTACAAATATTTATATTTATATATATATAATCTAAAATCCCTATCTACCATAATGGTGGTGTAGGGGTATATTTATATTTACAATACATATTGATGGGTTAGTAGTCTGTCATGGGCTATCGACCGGAGGTCTTTCTGCCCTCTTAATTTTTTTATTTCGTTTGTGTCTGTTTATGATGGTGGATTTGTTGTATTCTAGGGAAGTAGCTATTTTAGTTATTAAATTTAGTTCTATTTTTCTATTATCTTGTGAAAGCGGTAGATTAAATGTTCTATACATCATGCTGTTGAAGGTTGCTAATTTGTGTTTGATGTCTGTTGAAGAGGAATTATGGTTAAAGGTGTGGGTGGGTTTCCTATATACATTAAAGTCTATTTTGTTGTTAATTAGTAATACGTCAAGGAATGGGATTTAGTTATTTTGTTCTAATTCAAAAGTGAAGTTAATGCTGGGGTACAACGCATTTAAATTATTAATTAAGTTATTAATAGTTGTATCTGTTTCTGATTTAACTATAGCGATAACGTCATCTACATATCTACACCAGACTTTCAGAAAGTTAGGAATTGTACTTTTAGCTATATTTGCATCTGTTTCTGGTTTAATTATAGCGATAACGTCATCTACGTATCTAAACCAGACTTTCGGAAAGTTAGGGATTGTACTTTTAGCTACATTTTTCAGGTGGTCTAGAAAAATCTTAGCTAAAAATGGTGAAAGGGGGTTGCACATTGCTGTTCCGAAAGCCTATTTGTAAATATTGTTGTTAAATTCGAAATTCGAATTCAATAGATATTTGTTTGTTGCATAGCAGTACTGCTGCTAAATGCAATGGTTTGAGTTGAAAATATTTAATGAAAAAAAAACAAACAAAAAAAACAAGTATGTGAATAGTTCGCCGAAGGTTGCAAAAAGAAGCTGGCTTAAAATCATGTATACCAGCAACTCGAACAAAATTACTCGATTAGCCAGACTCCAATTTTCTTTTTAAAACAAATATCATATTGTAGATGATTTCTTTGATTAACAATCAAAGAAATCTTGTTTATTTGTATGTAATAGCCTATTTATCTAATACTTATAGTAAAACTTGTTACAATTTTGTAAAATGGTGAATTTTCCCTAAAAATAAATTATTATTATTAAAAAAAATATGCAAATGTAACACAGCGATTTTTATAATACATTCTTCGTGAGAAATATATTAGACATGTTCAATATAATCTAGAAAAGAATTATAAAAAAAACGATCTCTCAATATAGTAAAGCATATCATACTACGCACAATGCTATGTCTGTTTGTATTTGTATGTTTTCACAATCGTCCAGATGAATATTAAAAAAAAAAACACATGTGGACTTTCCATAGTTAACCGATGTGAAGTTATCCACGGTTTTCCAGCCATGGTTTTTCGGCCCGGCGCCTCCACCGTGGCGGAAGCTATTTTTATTGTTTGATATGGTTCTTAAAGATATCTAGTAACAATCTAAGACAATGAAATCAAAAATTAAAGGCACCAAAGTCGGTCGTTTTGAACTTTGAAATTTCACTGATTTTCTCTTGAAAACTGTGGATAATAAAAAAATTAAAAAAATATAATTAAAATAAAAAATAAACTTTTTTATTGTTTGATATGGTTCTTAAAACATCTAGTAATAATCTAAGACAAAGAAATCAAAAATTAAAGGTGCCAAAGTCGGAAGTTTTGAATTTTGAAATTTCACCGATTTTCTCTTGAAAACCATGGATAATAAAAAAAAATTTAAAAAAATAGTTAAAATAAAAAGTAAACTTTTTTATTGTTTGATATGGTTCTTAAAACATCTAGTAACAATCTAAGACAAAGAAATCAAAAATTAAAGGTGCCTAAGTCGGAAGTTTTGAACTTTGAAATTTCACTGATTTTCTCTTGAAAACTGTGGATAATAAAAAAATTAAAAAAATATAATTAAAATAAAAAATAAACTTTTTTATTGTTTGATATGGTTCTTAAAACATCTAGTAATAATCTAAGACAAAGAAATCAAAAATTAAAGGTGCCAAAGTCGGAAGTTTTGAATTTTGAAATTTCACCGATTTTCTCTTGAAAACCATGGATAATAAAAAAAAATTTAAAAAAATAGTTAAAATAAAAAGTAAACTTTTTTATTGTTTGATATGGTTCTTAAAACATCTAGTAACAATCTAAGACAAAGAAATCAAAAATTAAAGGTGCCTAAGTCGGAAGTTTTGAACTTTGAAATTTCACCGATTTTCTCTTGAAAACCATGGATAATAAATTTTTTTTTTAAAATAGTTAAAATAAAAAGTAAACTTTTTTATTGTTTTATATGGTTCTTAAAACATCTAGTAACAATCTAAGACAAAGAAATCAAAAATTAAAGGCGTCCAAGTCAGCTTTTTTGAACTTTGAAATTTCACCGATTTTCTGTTGGAAACCGTGGATAATAATAAAAAAATAAAAATAGTTAAAATAAAAAAATAAACTTTTTTATTTTTTATATGGTTCTTAAGACATCTCGTAACAATGTAAGACAAAGAAATAAAAAATTAAAGGTGCCTAAGTCGGAAGTTTTGAACTTTGAAATTTCACCGATTTTCTCTTGAAAACCATGAATAATAAAAAAAAATTTAAAAATAGTTAAAATAAAAAAATGAACATTTTATACTTTGATATGGTTCTTAAGATATCTAGTAACAATCTAAGACAAAGAAATAAAAAATTAAAGGCGCCAAAGTCAGCTGTTTTGAACTTTGAAATTTCACCGATTTTCTGTTGGAATCCGTGGATAATAAAAAAAATAAAAATAGCTAAAATAAAAAATAAACTTTTTTATTATTTGGTATGGTTCTTAAGACATCTAGTAACAATCTAAGACAAAGAAATCAAAAATTAAAGGCACCAAAGTCGGTCGTTTTGAACTTTGAAATTTCACCGATTTTCTGTTGGAATCCGTGGATAATAAAAAAATTAAAAATAGTTAAAATAAAAAAATAAACATTTTTATTATTTGGTATGGTTCCTAAGACATCTAGTAACAATCTAAGATAAAGAAATCAAAAATTAAAGGCGCCAAAGTCAGCTGTTTTGAACATTGAAATTTCACCGATTTTCTGTTGGAAACCGTGGATAATAAAAAAAATTAAAAAAATAGTTAAAATAAAAAATAAACTTTTTTATTGTTTGATATAGTTCTTAAAACATCTAGGAACAATCTAAGACAAAGAAATAAAAAATTAAAGGTGCCTAAGTCGGAAGTTTTGAACTTTGAAATTTCACCGATTTTCTCTTGAAAACCATGGATAATAAAAACAATTTAAAAAATAGTTAAAATAAAAAGTAAACTTTTTTATTGTTTGATATGGTTCTTAAAATATCTAGTAACAATCTAAGACAAAGAAATCAAAAATTAAAGGCGCCAAAGTCAGCTGCTTTGAACTTTGAAATTTCACCGATTTTCTGTTGGAATCCGTGGATAATAAAAAAATTAAAAATAGTTAAAATAAAGAAATAAAGTTTTTTATTATTTGATATGGTTCTTAAGACATCTAGTAACTATCTAAGACAAAGAAATCAAAGATTAAAGGCGTCGAAGTCAGCTGTTTTAAACTTTGAAATTTCACCGATTTTCTCTTGAAAACCGTGTATAATAAAAAAAAAAATAAAAAAATAGTTAAAATTAAAAAAAAATAACTTTTTTATTGTTTTATATGGTTCTTAAGACATCTAGTAACAATCTAAGACAAAGAAATAAAAAATTAAAGGCGTCAAAGTCAGCTGTTTTAAACTTTGAAATTTCACCGATTTTCTCTTGAAAACCGTGTATAATAAAAAAAAAATAAAAAAATAGTTAAAATTAAAAAAAAAAATAACTTTTTTATTGTTTTATATGGTTCTTAAGACATCTAGTAACAATCTAAGACAAAGAAATAAAAAATTAAAGGCGTCAAAGTCAGCTGTTTTAAACTTTGAAATTTCACCGATTTTCTCTTGAAAACCGTGTATAATAAAAAAAAAACTAAAAAAATAGTTAAAATTAAAAAAAAAATAACTTTTTTATTGTTTTATATGGTTCTTAAGACATCTAGTAACAATCTAAGACAAAGAAATCAAAAATTAAAAGCGTCAAAGTCAGCTGTTTTAAACTTTGAAATTTCACCGATTTTCTCTTGAAAACCGTGTATAATAAAAAAAAAATATTTAAAATAAAAAAATACACTTTTTATTATTTGATTTGGTTTTTAAGATCCCCAGGAATAATCTAAGACAAAGAAATCGAAAATTAAAGGCGCCAAAGTCGTCGTTTTGAACTTTGAAATGTCATTGATTTTCTGTTGGAAACCGTGGATGACTTACAAATTGTAATAATTATATTGCTACAGTTTTTCAAAGCAATCTTTCAGGTTACTGTTAAAATGCTAATGTATATAAATGGGAAATAAAATCCGTGGATGAACCACGAAAGTCCCGGCGCATCCGCCATGGTGAAGGCGCCGGGCCGAAAAACCGTGGCTGGAAAACCGTGGATAACTTCACATCGGTCCATAGTTATAATAAATATAAGGCAACGCAAGCGCCACCTTTGCCTAATTTCATGAGGCATCGTCCAATGTTACTTGTCTGGGAGACTAGATTTCGTATGCCATAATTTTCTGTCACTTAAGTGTCTAGTCTTATTCTACAAAATACTGCCTCTTGTTGTACATGTCTTTGCGATTTTGTGCTTATAAATTATAAACAATATTTTTTTAAAAATTTAATTTAATGTCTTAAATAAATAAATACTGTTTTCTATTTCTATTTAATATTTTTTTAATATAATACACAGTTATAATTGAAAGGAAATTCAATATTTATTTAGGCATTCCGTTTTGAGTGAAACCCGATTTTTAATTTTCAAATAAATTATTCATCCGAGAAAGTGTAACTCCATCAAAAGACAACATTTAATATCTGTCTTCGTGAATAAAAAAAAAGTAGGCAAAAGTATCAAATTTCTATTCCAAGCCCCGACCATTAATTCACGAGGCGGCACCCATTGACACGGCACCATCAATAAAAAAAGGAAAAGAAAGAATAAGACGAAAAAAAAAAGCGAGTCCTGACACCGAAAAAGGAACCATCCAATCCAATAAAATTTAAATTTCAAAATCAGTGCTACTTTTGTTAATTTCCCCAATAAAATTTAAATCCGCCTCGTGCCCGATATACCGACCACACACGAAACGGGGGCGCCATCTGTCGACGGCCCGTTCCACTCTCGCCTCCTCGGAGAAGCCGAAACTAGGTCTGTAGGTCTTCTTCATATCCTTATAAAGCCAGCCGGTGACTCTCTCTTCGGCAGAAACATTTCGACCGCCAGTCGAATAGCTTAGAAGCGCTAGGGCCTTGAACCGTTCCCCGTGATGATGTTGATGTTTGATGATGATGATGTTGAGAAATTATCCTGAGATGATTAATGATTGATTAGATTCAGATTGTAGATGGGGAGAGGACGGGTTTGGGTTTTCGAGAAAGTAGGATGCTGCATTTAATTATCTTAAAATTCGTCGATAATTCATGACCTGGTTTCGTTTAACACTTTCTTCGAGTCTCTCCCACCGGCAACAGCGGCATTCCTGAGGCGCTTAGAGGCCACGGCCGTCCGGACTTCCTAGAGGCTCCGATTGGAACCGGTCTTGATATGTGGGTCAGTGTACTTGTAGGTAATGAACTTGAACGGGGACCAGCTTTCTCGTGTTGTTGTTTTCCTTTTTTTGTGCGTCTTGTAATATTTATTCCTCAACTTACTGGAGGAGAGAGAGAGAAAGGGGGGGAAAAGTCTCACACATCAGGAGAAAATTGATAGGTTTTTTTTTCGGGCTCCGAGCGAGGAGAAATGTTTTATTAGTAGGTCAGCTCGATTTAAAACACGGATCTTGCTTTGTATTTTTATTTACATCGTTTTCATTTAACAATACAACGGTGAAATTAACATGGAAATTGAAGACTAGAAATCTGAGGGGCTATTCAACTTAAGCTATCTTACAAAGAAGTGTATTTCGTATAATTTTTCCAAGAAGACAGGAGGGGTTAATTAATTAAAAATAAAATACAGGAAAATGAAAATTAAAAAAAGGAGTTCACTTTGTTAGTTCGAGCCGATAAGTTTTTTAAAAAAATAGAGATCGGGGTCGTTATAAATATTCCATAAATTAAATAAATAAATAAATAATTCGTCTTAGGGTGATTTAGCTCCTCCAGGCGCTGTAGGCCATATCGGCGGCTTCCCTCTTCCTCCTGTGGTGGTCGTGTCCATGAGAAGCGTGGATGACGGTGTGGCCGCCTTCGTCATGATCGCTGGATACCAACTTCTTGAGGCCGATGATCATCGAGAGCATAAGGGCGAGGGCGGACACCATCAAAGCTTTCATGGCTAAAAGACCGACTCCACCAAGACCCAGGGCGGCCATCATCTTTCCCATCATCAAGCCCAAGACCATGATTCCTCCCATACCTCCCTTATCTTTACCTCTTGGGGTTCCTAAAATAATAATAAAAATTTGCTTAAAAAAAACATTTTTTTATGAAAAAAAACAAACGATTTTTTCTTAAAATTTATCCAACGTTTCCTGCCAGTTAATTCCGGCTATTCCGTGAAGGAAATCTCAAATTTAATGAGCAGGTTATTTTTTATCTTAACTTTTTAAAATGACATGTATTTTCAGATTATGTGGTTAGTAATAAAGTTTATGGAAAATTTAATATTTTTTTTTCAACAAAATAGCTCTGAATATATAAATTTGAAAATTTAAATCCAAACATGCAATCAATTTTTGGAACACAGTTCCTGTTCAAGAGAAATATCCATTGATTTAATTTAATAAATTGCGTATTGCTTTTGTTAAAAAAATATTATACAGCAATTCTTAAGGATAAATTTCTCACTAACCACTTGGCGAAACATTCTGAAAATAATTACGATTTCTTTGGCATAGGAATTTCTCCAGTCATCTTTATTACTAACAAGTATTAAGATTTTTAAGGTAAATTAGAACTCGAATTCTTTCACTTATCAAATAAGTAATAATTTTAATCGCACTAAATAATACGTTAGATGTACATTTCAAGTACCACGCACTCATTATCAATAACTAATTATATAATAATAATAATTTATTGGTCTTAGTGGTTGAGTCAACAACAATAGATAAGTCAAAAATACAAAAATAAATAAAATAAGTCGGAAGGATACCCAACCAGCAGAATTGAAATTATTTTATTATTTTTATGTATTAAATGTTGTTATGTAAATATGAACATTTGTATGTTCAGTAATTAAAAATTGTTTCTAACGTTTATATTCCAACTTTTATTCCAAAAAAGTTTTTTTTTTTAATTTAATTTAGTTCTGAAAAGAAAGCGCTTCTTAATTTGATTCCTTTCTGAAAAGAAAGCGCGCCGAGGTTCGAAAAATTACATTAAATATTTAGTTAAATCGTGTTGAGTGTTTCGCGCTGAGAAGAAAGTGCGCGAGAGTGGAATAATTTCAACGAGTGCATCCTCGCGCCATCAAGCGGTTTAAAGCGGAACTCTTTGAACATGGAAAGTTCCTCTTCGCAAAAACAGATGGCGCTACATGTTCCGTTTTATTTAAATTAATAAAATATTTCTATATATATATATATAACATCTTTATTTCTGCAGACAATTTTATATACAATAAATTAACAATATAATTCTTATAATATGTTATACGTTGTCCTTAGAAAACGGCTATCGACCATCGGTCTTCCTGCCTAAATATTTCTATTTTTCGTAATTTCTTTACTTTGAAGTTATATTGCTTTTGTATAAAATAAAATTAATGAGAAACTTTATGAAAATTAGTGTATCAATTGCAAATGTCCATTATTCATTCTGTGACATGTAAATGACATTTTGAAAATAAAGATTATTACTATTATGACAATTTGTTTCGAGTGCTTGTGTAAGATAAGTCAAAATGTCACAATAGCTAAAGAGGAAATGTATTTATTTATTTATTTACGGAAAAGTCCGTAAATAATTTATTAATTATTTTCGAGTTCTTTTTACTTAATTTTTTTTTTTAAATTTCAAACAATATAATTTGTTTTTGTGTATAATAACAAAATCTTATAATGTAAACATTAATGTTACTTGTCTAGAATAAAGATATATTATTATTAACTGTGACTAAGTGAATTAAAATTTTTTTTATTATTTTTACTTGTTAATAAATTTTCTATTGAATTTATAATGAAAACCCCTCTAAATTTATTTTGTATAACACTTAAAGATTTTTAAGACTCCATGTTTGATAATAGCAAGCTGAATTTGCCGAAACTTCCGCCACAATAATAAAAAATGTTATGCGAAATAGTGTTTTCGTTAATTTATTTAAACATGTACAACGACGTAGAAGCTTTTAGAATAGAAGAATAATAATCAATCTTTATAAATAGAAAAGAGTATTCATTCACTTCGTCACAGTTATTTAAATATATTAAATAAAAATGATTTGAAAATAATTAATAAATTATTTCCACATTTAGCTCTGTGACTTTTGACTTACTCTATTATAATTATTTTTTCACTTAAAACGTATGTTTCACCACGTGTAATTCTCTTAAATTCCCTCCAATTTTTGTGTTATAAAATGGAGTAATTTCTATAAATCATAAGCAAATATACACTTTCTGCACATTTTTTACTCCTATTGAAAAAGCTGTAATTTTTCAAACTTGCTATCTTGTAAGGAAAATCTCGAGCATGTAAAAAACTGAAGATATTGACTCAAATTATTATTAATAATTGCACCTACTGCAATTTTTGTGTTATGAAATGAAGTAATTTCGATAAATCATAAGCAAATTTAGACTTTCTGCACATTTTTTTACTCCTATTGAAAAAGCTGTAATTTTTTAAACTTGCTATCTTGTAAGGAAAATCATGAGCAAGTAAAAAACTGAAGATATTGACTTAAATTATTATTAATAATTGCACCTACTGCAATTTTTGTGTTATGAAATGAAGTAATTTCGATAAATCATAAGCAAATGTACACTTTCTGCACATTTTTTACTCCTATTGAAAAAGCTGTAATTTTTCAAACTTGCTATCTTGTAGGGAAAATCTTGAGCATGCAAAAAACTGAAGATATTGACTCAAATTATTATTAATAATTGCACCTACTGCATTTTTTGTGTTATGGAATGGAGTAATTTAAAAAAATCATAAGCAGAAGTATTTTTGACTCCTATCCAAAAAACTGTAATTTTGCAAACTTGCCATCTAGTAAAGAAATTCTTGAGCTCGTTAAAAACTGAAGATATTAACTCAAATTATTATTAATAATTGCACCTAGTGAAATTTAAGATGAATGACGGGATAATAATACTCCAGCGCAACAGATAAAGTCATCGAATTATATGGTTAAATATACAATAAGATTAAATAAAATGAAACAAAGGTATTGTGTAATCGAATGTCCTGCGGGGTATATGCTCGGGAAGTAGTTGTCTCAATTGATGTTTTTAAAACTTACAGTATAAGTAACTTTTGCTGTTTAAAAAAAGGGATTAATCGAATTTTATTGATCATTGCCAGAAAATTTTCTTGTTAAATTTCATACAATAAGAATTGAAATAAATGTGAAAATAATTTATTAATTATTTTCAAATCATTTTTATTTAATAAATACAACATTATTTACAAACGGCAATCTAAAAACAAACTTTGTGAAATAAATCAAAACGTTTATTATTAAATAATGGTAGACACTCTTTCGTGTTTAACATACAGAAAATCGTAACATTTTTCGCGTTGGGCTTTTTTTAATTAAATCTGATTTACGATTAGAGGAGGAAAAAAGATTGCTGGCGAAAAACCGCGAAAGGAAAAAGAACAATAATGTAATCCCTTAATGTTGTACAATTCTTTCACATTACGGATTAGATTTATATTTTAATCTTTCATTAAAACTCATAAATTGAATTTATTCATTGTGTAAATAATATGATCTGCTCTGTCGAGAAATAAATTATTCTAATTATTATTACACGTAAGGAAAAAATCAAACGAAAATATGTTTTTGGATAATTAAGTAAATTTCACACTCATTTCACAATGATTCTAATTTAAATTAATATCTAATTTTGTGCATTTTTTTTAAATATCCATAATAACGAAATAATATTACCATGAGGGCAGAAAGACCCAGGTCGCTAGCCCGGACAGACTAACTCAGCATAGACATTTTGATTGCACATCATCATCAATTCAAGACAGGACAGAAAGACCTTCAGAACCGACAAACCTTTATTTTAGTGTATATACTCAATGTTTGTAAAAATGTAATTGTCTGAATAAAGATATATATATATATATATATATATATATATATATATATATATATATATACAAACATCTTTATTCAGACAACATTACTTAAGCTTATACATACATTTTTATTTACTTAACAAGAATAAATATTGTGTTAGTTTGTCCGGGCTATCGATCTGAGATCTTTCTGCCCTGAATAAAGATATTTGTATTTTTTTAATACAGTCTTAAAGAAAGATTTTTTTCGATTAAAAAAATGTGAGATATATAAATATTATTAATTATATTGTAGATTTGTAAAAAGGTAAATCCGTTAAATAAATAAATAGATATTTATAAACGATCCTTCATTAAACATTAAAAAATATATTCAAAATATTATAAGTGGCACATCAGAATTAATTTGTATTGTCGTTATTTAATGAGGATATTTTCTTGTAGCTTTTTTCGTCCTTAATTTATTCATTGAATTATTAATTCGACTTAAATCGTGAATTTGAATTTTTATTAGCGGTGGCCTTTTGATGAACGGAAAAAGAGGCGAACGAAATTCATGTAAACCGACGCAATAAAACCGCCATTATGTAAATTCTATCGAGAAAAAGATGTTAGCCACATTGTAAACGATCCTTCAATATATTTAATAAAAATAAAGGGGAAAAAGGCAAAAGGAAACGCCTATTGCTTTGGGTATCGATTTTATTGGGCTAGAGATTGATTAAATTAAATAAAATTATGTTTGTAGAAAAATCGACAATAATTGTTCTTGCTTTCATTAAACTCAGAAAATTGAAAATTGAAAGTCTTCATTTTTTGATAGTGGGTTCCATAAGAGGCACACACAAGAGATTTGATACGAAGCAGATTCAACCATAGAATTTTTAGCTTTCAAAGTCTTCTATTTTAAAAATGCCACAACATCGAGTAATCTATAGTTTGACATTTTAAAATATAAATAATTGCAGAAAATTCCAAAATTTAATAGTTTGAAAGACTTCGGTTGAAAAACTAAATATTTAGAAAGACTATATCAACTATTATAAAATATATTTATATAAAAAAATAAAGTTAATAAAGTTAAACGCTCCATTTTTTTTTCATCGATTATGTTGGTATACAATTTAATTTAAATTCGAATAAATAAATAAATAAAATTTATTTAGAGAAGAAATCTATACTAATTTAATTTGGTGAAGAAAAACGCTCGTTTGGTTCCATTATTTTATTTGCAGTTTCCTGAGAAATGATTGCACCTTTTCAGATCTTCAATTAGAAATAAAGAAATTTACAATAAATATTTTGATAATGATCTTAAAAGATCGAAACACGTGTCAGGAAACTGCAAATAAAATAATGGAATGTAAGAAGTGTTTTCCTTCATCAAATTGTAATATCCGGTTCCATCAAGAGTGCAACGAGACAAGCATTAATTTTAAACTAATTTCAGTCCTTAGTTTGTTCGATACAGTCTTAGTATTTTACCACGAAAAAGATATTTGCCATATATAAACGATTCTTAATATATATTTAGTAAATTAAAGGGAAAAGGAATCGCCTAATTTTTTGCAGTATCGATTTTGTTGGAATTCAAATCAATATGAATTCGAAATTAAAGGCACTTGGTTTGTTTCACTTATCTTTTTTTTAATTTTCCAACTAGTTTCGACTTATCGAATTCAATATTAGTTAGAATGTTTTATCAAGTGATCAACGAGAACCAAATGAAATTTATATGAATTGAATAATTAAATTATGTTACTAGAAAAATCTACATCACATTCACTTTTTGATTTTGTTTCATAAAAATGCCGTTTTAATAAGTATTTGAATTTTATGTGCATATGTATTTTGTTCTTCCGGCAGAGGAAGAAAAAAAATAGAGATAGGAAAAGTCTATCTTTTCTATCTTTTTTTGCAAAATTAAGTATACGACAATTTTATTAATGCAACATATTTTATTACTAAAACTGACTGTTCCTTATTTATTAGAAAAAACAATAGAGAAATAGACTTTATTTATTTAAAAATTCCGCATTTAGAAATACTCGATTACTAATATTACTCGATTTTGCCCAACAAATATATAGGAAAGATAGCGTCATACAGACAATCGAGGTTATTCCGTGCGGGAATAAATGTTTAACGTCTGTGTTATTAATTAAATTCACATACACGTCTATTAAAAAAATCTACTTAGGCTGCAATGATACTAAATAACATATTCGTAAAACTTAATATATCCCTTACAGAACAGTCCTGAATAATATCTTACTGCCCATATGATCCCCCAATTGATTCATTTTTATTTTTGTGCTGTCCTGTATAAGGTTATTATATATGCGAGGTTCAATATTCAAGTAAATCTCATTTTGCTGCAATGCAATTTATAGCGGATGGAGAAATAAATTGTATTTTTATAATACCATGAAAAGTAGCATTTCCTGTTAGGGAAATGTATACGCCGGGAAGAGCATTTCGTTTTATTACGTTAATATAATTTCAGGAGTTTGTTTGCCTGGTTTGAAAAATCTAAATTAGTTGATGAAATTATAATTATATTAGAAATATTTATGAAGCTAAATATTATTATTATTATTTTTCTGACAAGGAATCAATTCTGAAACTAACCAAGTACTTATTTAATTACAGAAACATATTTCATCACGAATTTAATGAGATATCAAAAAATAAATCATAAACATTATACAAAAATAAGTGATTAATGTTAATCTTTCTTTATTTCTTGCTTTATTTCTCTCTTTCTTTCTTTCCTTCTTTCTTTCTTTCTTTTTTTCTTTCTTTCTTTCTTTCTTTCTTTCTTTCTTTCTTTCTTTCTTTCTTAATCTTATCCTCTTTTACCCGTATTGGGTGTCGAGGTAATGTTAATTTTACTATTAAAATAAACAAAAGAAAAAAACTCGAAGTATTCCACATATTTTACTTAATTCTATAATCACTCCTTCGCTCGACTAATTACCTCACATTCTCCTCGATTAATCCAATCCTATATAAAAACACCGAACGCAACTTTTCACCAGTCACTGACCGCTAATATACTTCCATGTAATTATGTTTTACGGTCACTTTGCCGGCGATACGAAATGTTTAAACAAGTCCGCCATTGCACCTGTTTAATTGAATTAATTAAACGGAGGTAACGGTCGCTAAGAATATTTTAGACTCGGGCGAGAATAAAAATAAATAATTGCGTTTTTTTTGAGTGTATATAAAAAAGTCATCCTTCCTCTCTAAATGGACTGGCTCCAATTATTTTCCTAGGATGGCACAGATTTTTAGAAAGGAAGCTGGTTATTTTGATTGATAAAAAAAGAATGGAGAGAAAGATGATAAAAAAAAACATACGTTTACTGGATGTTAAAAGAAACAGGTAAGTAGGTTTTGTAAGTAATATGTGGAGTGATTATCTGAGATGATTAATGAACGTGATTCTTCTTTCTTTCTGGTTATTCAAGATGTTGAAAACAAGTTTTGTCTTATTAGTCAGTGTTTCTAAACATAAATCTGTTTAATGAATCGCACCATGGCAGTTTCATTTCAATTCATAGTAATTAAATGCCGGTTGCATTTTGTTTTCACAATAAACTGTTTGGGATTGATGAATAAATATTTTGATGCGTATTATTTTTATTTAGTATTTTGTCGTAATTTGTGATTGGTAATTTGCCTTTTTTTATACATATCTTTTGTAATCTTTTTAGAGCGTCACACTTTTCTTATAAAATTTCTAATATGTAATTATAATTGTAATTTTTAAATGGAGATTCCGTTAAAAAAGTTAATTGAAATGACAAATTTTATGTATGTAGAAAAATAATTAAATTCACCACACAATTTATGCAAAAGAATTATTTCATCATCGATTTCATCTTAAAAAAATAATAGCACTAATAAGCTAATCTTCACACTTCATTTGATTTACCAAATGTACATCTCCGACACAAAGTGACTATTATCAATGGATTAATTTTGGATGTAATTCAATTTAAGGTTAAATTTGTTTTTATTAAAAGTTACTTTTACTTTCTTTGCAAAACTGAATTTATATAAAAGTTATACAAAAAAGTAAACTTATCTTTTTATTATGAATTGCGATCGATAAATAGAAGCCTCAACAATCGACAAGTTTGGAAATAATCATTATTATATAAATAATCTATAAAATTAATGAAAAAAAAAAAAAAAACATTAAACAAAATGTACTTAATTTTGTTTACGTTTAATTTTTACCGTCAGAATAAAAATTGCTGTTTTAACATAAACACATTTTTTAATATAAAATAATTGGCTTCATTTCTACAAAAGTATATTAAAATATATATATACGCACCATAAAAAAAATGGATGTAAGATTTTAAAGTTATGAAAATTAAATATAACCCATGTTTCTTAAGATTAGCCTTTAATAACCAATATTTTAAAAATTCATAATTTCAAATCAACCCCGACACCAATTGGTGAAAGGGGACATCGATTATATATATATATATATAATTTCAAATCGAAAATGATAGGAAAGTTCGTAAAATACTGATTTTTTAAAAAATGTATTTTGCGCAAAATCAATTTTAAACTGTTTGAAGATTTCGTACATTTTTATGTGAACGGTCATAAATATTATTTTCACCACATTTTTTTATGCAACAATTATTGAAATTATAAGAAGTTGCACAACGAGAACAATAAATTATATTGTACTTAATGAAAATCAGCCATTCTACGCAAATTTAATAATAGCTTTAGTATACTTACATTTTGAGATTAAAATTAGATTTACATTAAATTTTTACTCATATAAATTTGCCCAGAATATTGCATTAACATTAAAACAATATGAACAATTTATGTAACATTTAATAAAATATTCAACCAGCATTCTTTAAGCATATGGATGATAGCTATTTCGGCTTTTCGAACCTCATCAGAAGACGGTGAACGGTGGTTGAACATTTAATTAAATAAATTTCGTTTCCTGTTCTTATAAACAGGACAAGTTCGCCTCCCTTTAGTAGACGAAACAGCGATTCTCGGTCTCCCTAATCGTTGACGATGACTTCATGTGTCATCGTCAACGACAACGTTAGGCAATAGATGGCGCTTGTACTATCTTCCATTTATTGTGATTTATGTAATTTTAATAAATCAATTTTGTGTCTCCATTTAGTTCAATCGGAAGTTAAATCGCATGATTTTAGTTCTGTAAATAATGATTTTTGGAAATAATTAACAAAAAACTCTCTTCACGTTTAAGCATACAATTATTAAAAGGAATTGCAATATGTGAAGAATAAACCGTTTCTATTACAACAAAATTAAACAAGGAAAATATCTGGCAATATATATATACATATATATATACATAATTATATACATGTTTGTTACCTTATTGTAAACTTAATTGTTAATAAAGATTGTTATATATATATATATATATATATATATATATATATATATATAACGTAACAAACATTGATTATGTATATAATTATCTATATATGTATATATATAACAATCTTTATTAACAATTAAGTTTACAATAACATAGCAAACATGTATATAATTATGTATATATATTTTGCTAGATATTTTCCTTGTTTAATTTTATATCTGGCAAATTCGATCGATGAAAACTATACATTATAAACTTAAAAATATTTTAACTTCCACTTAAATATTTTTTATAAAATAAAAACATTACATCAAACACAGACTTGAGCTTTCTACTTAATTTCCACTTAAATTCCATTTTTTTTTTTGTTAAGTGGCAGAAACATTTTCTCATTTAATTCATAGACCGGAGTGGTAATTCGAATGCGCACTTGTGCAACTTCTCTACATTTCAAATGAGTTCCGAGTGCAATGAAATTATCGCAGACCTGTAAAGGAAGCCCTCGGATTTTTTGCCGTACTAAGCCGGAATAAATTTTATTTATATGAATTATAAATTTAAATCCGGCGCGAGTGCTCCACTTTGATGAATTAACGATTTAACGTTTGTTTGTTCGTAAAATTAAGTAAGAAAGGAATTGTAATAAACAGCAAGGTTTTTATTATTTAAAAGGAAATAATACGAAGGGAGATTCTTTAATGAATAAAAAATATAGGCGATGTTGTTGTTTTATTTTAATTGTTATTAATAAAATAAATACTATTTAATATTTATTTTATTAATAACAATTAAAATAAAACAACAACATCGCCTATATTTTTTATTCATAAAAAAATTCTCCCCTCGTATTATTTCCTTTTTAATAATAAAAAGACCTATGGTTTTTGGACAATTTTTTTGATTTCTGGGACTATTCCGCATGTGAAACATTAAAATTAACGTACGCATTATTATTATTATTCTTGATAATTATGTCGAAACTAGTTGAAGTTAAAATGAACATAAGTAAAGCTAAACTTAAAAAGTGAATTTAATTTACAAGTTTAATTTAATACACGTTATTATTAATCATCATATTCTAAGTCAATTTGGTAATTGTGATATATACTTAGATTGTGAGGTCAAAAACAACGTTTACGTTGAAATTATTAGGTTTTCGTACGGAATAACCCGATATCGGTCGATATCATGGGCTATCGACTAACATTTTCATGCATATTTATAATTGTATGTTTGTATGTATCCATTATATCTCATAATTACAGTAGAGTTGAATTATTTATTTGTTATATTTATTTATTTTAATATTATTTCAAATAAGCACAACGAAGTAAACGCTTAAAATACAAAACAGTTCCTTTTAGAAAAGAAAAAATCATTTATTTGTTCTTCAATTATCTTAAAATATAAACACGCTTACAATGTAAAACAGTTTTTTTTTTTAGAAAAGAAAATTAAGAAATGAATAAGTCATTTTTTCCTAAATTGATTGGGTATCAGAAATGTGCATATGGAATTAAAAATAAAAGTGAGTAGAAAGGTTATTAGTGCCTTTTTTTATCAATTTCAATTTTTCTTTACTAAAAAAAATAATTATTGTCAAATCATTTTTATTTAATATATTTAAATAACTGTGACCAAGTGAATGAATACTCTTTTATATTAATAAAAAAAAAACTGTTCTAGCAGTGTTTCTACAATAAATAAAAGTGAAACTAAAATACTATTGTGTTTTTTATTTAATTTTGTTTTATTATTATTTCTCAGCATCGACGGCTAGAGTTTAATTTAATAAATGTGAACTACAGTGCACGTTCACTAAAAACAAACGAATTGCTTTTATAACGAATATCACAGATGTTGACAATTATCAGGGTTGTAAAGGACCTTGCAGTAAATTGTATATATTTTTTACTCCTATCCCGAAAGATTTTCTCATTTTGTTTGTTGTCCCAATCAGGTTGATTGTTTCCACTTTTGTCTCTTTTTACCTGAACCACTTCGGACTTCCCTTATTATTAATTATTGACATAAATGAACAAATACTATTTAATTGTAAACTGTTTTATATTGTAAGCGTGTTTTTATTTTATTTAAAGAAAATTTTCTTTTCTAAATAAAAAAAAAAACTCTTTTATATTGTAAGCGTTAACTTTGTTGTACTCATTTGAAATAATCTTAAAATAAACACTTTCAACTCCACTGTAATTATGAGATATAATGGATATATACAAACATACTATAAATATGCATGAAAATTAAATATGTTAAATACTGTATCTTTCAAAAAGGCTTGGCCGTTAATAAATAAATAAATAAATACAATGTTAGTCCGTCATTGGCTATCGACCTGAGGTCTTTCTGCCGTATCTTGAATTTATGGTGATGTGGATTTTGAAGTAACTTTTCTAGCTAGCTGAACTGTTTCGATTCGTACTGATTAAAATGTAATAAATTAACAAACAAATATATTAAATAAAAATGATTTGAAAATAATTTATTACTTATTTTCAAATAATTTTTATTTAATATATTTAAATAACTGTGACCAAGTGAATGAATACTGTTTTCTATTTATAAACAAACAAATAATCTTTCCTCAAAATAAAAAAAACTGTTTTATATTTTAAGCGACAACTTGCTTGTGCAAATTGAAATAAACTTGCAAAAAATAAAACACTTTCAACTTTATTTACGAGATATTATGGAACAACAAACGCGACACATACTGATTATTTAGTGCTATTTTATTACTAATTTGATCGCGCGTCGTGAATATTTAAGCAAATATTAAAATTTACGGCTCCGGCGAGCGTGTTTTATTTTCACGTTTCGCACGGATGAAATTGATTAATGAAAACTGCGATTTTTTTTAATGTTGGCGATGTATCAGCACAACAAATTAGCATTCGAGATTTATGTGTAGTTTGCTGTGAGTTCCATGTATGTGCATTTAATGTGAATGAAAAGATGTGCTCAATAATTAATTTGATAAAATAAATCGCATGAATTGCTGTTCAGGTGACTTCGCGTGTTTTTCGTATAGATTTAATCACCCGAAGTACAGGATTACAAGAAAACAGTTCATAAAAAAAACATTTACACATAATTAACAAAAAAAAAATATCTAACTCGGAAAACCTCGAATTTCACCTAATTTCAATTGTTTTTTTTTTTGTTGTTGTAACCATTTAGCATTGTAGAAAGTTTAAATACAAATATAAATTAAAGTATGAGCTGAGTGTTATTGTGTTTGACTTCTTGTCAACTTCAAAGACACAACGGGTAAAGTAACGAAAGCCGCCGAGAAAACCCAAAAGAAGAAATGGTGTTATCAAAAGTTTCACGCAAGGAGTGATAACAATTTTTATTAATCAGAATGGGTTGATCAATAAATGGTAGATTTTTATTGATCGCCCATTCTGATTAATAAAAAGCTATATGACACTTCTTACACGAAATTAGAAGAGTCATATGGCTTAACTCTTCTAATTTGGCGTGAATAGTTTCCTTTCAAGTATTTATACGAATTGCGCTGCGGGTGATAAAAATAGCGTAAAAGGTTGTACGTGTTTCTAACTTTACACAATGTTGTATTTTTCTATTGATAAAAAAAATCAGAAAGGTTTCATGTGTTTATATATGTGGTTATATACCTGATATTAATCATAGTAAATCAAAGATGGCGCTTGCGTCGTCTTTCATCTATTATGATTAATTTTAATGAATTTAAACGTTTGATCAATTAACAATTAAAATTAATTTATTCTCAACAGAAAACAAAATCAAAATGTGTATTTTAAATAACTAATTTCCAACAAAATTCATTTCTAGTTCACAAAGCATGCTACAACCAATTAGAAGCGATAAAAGTGGCAATAACTCCTGACGTCGGGAAGTTATCAAGTAACAAACTTCCGCGCAATGTAATAGTAAGGGTAATTATGATTGCCCTTGGTTCATTACAACTGATAATATACTTTTTGATGAAAACATGTAATAAACTCTATGTAGATAAATAAGAAATAATTTTGCTAATTTTATTGTTTATTAATTAAAGAAATAAAGTGAAAATCAAAATAATTTCTAATATTAATTAACCCAATTTATATTGGATTGTCAATTTATAATTAATGAGAAATTGAGTGTAAATGTCAGGTAGCAATTATTTCTAAAACAAATAAATAATATTGTTCTGTTATAGAAAAATAAAAATATTATTATTATTATAAACAAGGATTTGTTAAAATTTTAGGTTTCTACTTTCTTTGTCATTAAATTAAATAAAAAAATGGGTTGAAAGACCTCCGGTCGAAAGCCAACTGAATGAATACACTTTTCTGTTTTTTTATATACATAATTTCACTAGCATGTGAAATACAAATAAATGACATTTATAGGACTGAGTCTATTTAACTTTACGATTTTTATTGAATCATTTAGTATTATAATCAAATAATTTTTTTTTTAAATTTATTTTTTTGAACTAAAAATTGCTTTATTTAATTCTTGGATATGAATAAATAATTATTGAATATAGGTAGAGATCACTTTTCTCAATTACTCTTTAACCTAACAGAAAATATTCTTTTCCAATTGTTCTTAATCCGAAACTGGTAAAGGGAGGTTTGCAAAAGTCCCACGGTTTAATTGTTTTTCAAATATTTATTTTCAAGATATTAATTAAGAAAGTTTTTGTGCAATTCTTCAGGGCAAGCCAAATGATTTTTGTTGTATTTTTTTTTTAATAAAATCAAATTTATTTTCTTCGTTTACTATATCTTATTTAAAAATAATTAATTGTCCTTTCTACTACTTAAAGTCTCCTTTAAGTCTTTATTAAATTAAAGAATAGTTTTACAAAGAGCAAATGTATAAAAGTATAGGCTAAATTCAGTCAGATTTATCTATTACTGTTCTTCCATTTAAACTAAATTAATTAAATAAACATTATTTGAAAATAATTAATCAATTATTTCCGCATTTTTTTTTTCTATTTATATATCTGACTGTATTATTTTTATAATGTTTTCTCAAATTTTATTTTCTTCGTTTACTATATCTTATTTAAATAAAAATAATTTTTCTACTACTTTTTTTCTACTACTTAAAGTCTCCACAACCAACATAAAGAAGATTCATAATAAATTAAAGGCGACGCAAGCGCCATCTTTTGCCTAATTTCAAGTAGCATCGTCAACGATTTGGGTTTACAAGGTAGACGACCGAGAATCATTGTTTCGTCCATTAAAGGAAGGCGAACTTGCCCTGTTTATAAAAACAAGGAAAAAGAAATTCACATTTTATTAAATGTGAATAAAGAAGGTTACTATATCTTACTTGATTATTATATATTTTTTAAATAAAGGCTACAAAGGAAGGCGAACTTGTCCTGTTTATAAAAACAAGGAAAACGAAATTCACATTTAATTTAATTAATTGATTATTACATATATTTTTAAATAAAGGCTGCAAAAACCATTTATGGTTTTAACGAAAGACAGAGGACTACAGTGAAGAAATGAGGCAATTTTTTTCTTCGATAAAGTAAAAAAATCATTGAAATGTCAAGTTTACTTCAACAAGAAAGCTCTCGTGTAAAGTGAAAGCGATAAACGATGCTTGAAATTAAAGAGAAATTAAATAGCCTTAAGAATGAAGCGAAGTCTTTCAGATTCAGTGTCATTCTGTATGTAAGAAAATGAGATATGTCCGGTTACGGGTGAATGAAAAAATTGTAATGCTGTTCAATTTGAAATAATTGCTTGTGGATATTTCTAAATTATTCACTATTTGGTTTTGAGTTATGTGAATTTGTAAAACTCGAATACTCGAAATGTACTTCTGAATTAAAAAAAAAAAAAAATAATGTGAAGAAAGGAATGAACAAGTGTTTTAATTTAAGATATTTTTAAACTGTTGAAATATCAAAATAGACACATATTGTCAATTGCGAACAATAAAATTCAATTATTTCCGTCTCGCCAAAATGGAAGTGTGCAATTGTGAACGTTATAAGAAATGCGTCGAAAATTTACGATTCTTCATCTTTGGTACAATGTTGCCGCAACTGCACAGGAGAAAAGTTCCTGAACATGCCATTGTGGCCCTAAGAAGGGCGAAAAAGCCGAATTTTACCAATGAAATATTACTATAATATTATTTTAATGAAATTGATTAATTCAAATATTAACTAATTAGTATTTCTAAATTTTGTTTAAATTATTAAATTTTAAATAATTTAAACTGAATATATTAATTTTTGATTTCGGCAATATTTTATGAATAATTCGATTTTTTTTGTAAGTTTCCTTTTTTGTTTGTTTGTTTACGGATCCTTACCAACTGAGTTCTTTTCAAATCCTTCCATGGCATCCTTGAAGGCCCTTCCGAAGCCCTCACCGGGCATAAGTTCCGGCAGCTTGATCCTAACCTCGTGGCTTTGCAGGTAGTTTTCAACGGCGCCCAAAACGCTTCCGTCGTCGTTGTTAGCCCTGGCGTCATTCTCGCTCCTGGTGCTGATCAAATGCACACCCTCACCGATCCTAAGATCCTCCGGCTGTGAATTGATGTACTGACGCACGATCTTCCCCAAAATCTGAAGTCCGTGCGAGAAATCCGCACCTTCGGAGGCACCATGGGCAAGAGCCGACACGGACACGAGGAGGAACGCTAACACGATAAACTTACACATGTTTACTATACGAATGGATGTTTTCGAATGCAGATCTGGAACCGAATACCCCCTTTTATATCACAATCCTTCAAATAACTATCGCTGAATCTAATAAAGCAGATTAATGGAGCACATCTCTGAAAAAAAAAGGAAGAAAAAATACAAATACACTGTAGCCGGGCGACCTCATTGCTGTAAGCGCGACCGTCAAAAGAATCAGATTCGCTCGCCACGCAGGAGAAGTGATGGTATTTCAAAATCTTACTCCTTTTTTTTTGTTCAGGTCGTAAACTGGAACAAGTTACGGTCAGCAGAAAGAGGACTTTAATAATCTATTAGACTGCAAATTGAGACAGTGGCAACGCCTTCTTAGCCATCACCATCTAATTATTCCCAGACATCCGCTAAGATTCGAGCGGATGGACACAAGTGAACGGATGTCGAGTGCAAACAGTGGGGTGGGTTTCATCAAATGGCCAAACGCTCTTTTAGTCTTTTGCCAGCCGTGCTCATGAAATCACGATTGTAAATAATTTATTGAGTAAATAAAACAGACACACTCGTGCTTAAAAGTGAAAATGAAAACGTCCTTCGCAAAGCTGCCGCCCGTGATTCCCGAGATGTGCTTTTATTTTCAACCGTGAAACAATGTGCGTCGCCTCGGAATTTCTCACCATTTATATTATTTGTTACGCGAAAACAGAATGTTATTATAATCCCCTATTAACATAAGTATTTGCTTTAATGTACAATACATAAATAATATTATGTGAAATTAAATTTCATTTTATTGTTTGTAAATTAATAAAGCTCTACAGATTATTACTAAATATGCTTTCAATTCAATTATTATCACAATGTAAACATTTCAGACATAAAACATTTCCACAACAAAGGTAAGTGGTTTTTTTATTAATTAATTTTTTCACAACTGGATAAACGAGAATTTTTAAGATATTTGTTGGTGAGTACGTGACGTTTCTTGATAAATATTACTTCTAAGTGAATCCAATACTTTTATTTATTCATTTATTTACGGTATACACCTTTTAACATTTGTTTACATAAAGTTTACAGCTTAAATCTAATAAATACTAATGTAAAAATAACAGTTATATAGAGCTTACTACGCTTACAATAATTACAGACAGAAACAATCAACGGACTTTTCTATAACTTTAGATTAAAAAAAAATAATTAATTGATAATTTAGAGAGAGATATACGTTTCAAACATCTTTTAAAATGATACGCTTTTTTTCAAAATTTTAAATTATACAAACTAAATGAAAGTGTTTAGATAAAGTAAAAACATTCACGTGTATAGTTTCAAAATTATTTTTATTATTATCGTCTCATAATAATTGTTTTTCTAAACAGTAATAATAATTCTTTATTTTCATAAAAAGTACACTTCTCTGAAATAAAATTAAGCACAAGTCTTATAACAATTTTTCATAATATTCTAGTTGTGGAATTCGGGCCTGTTTTAATTGCCTAGCAGCAGTTTCAATAAATAAAAAAATACCAAATTAGAATTCAAATTTTTGAATTGTTGTCTAAACCACGCGGCATTTTGACATTAAAAATTGATATATATATATATATATTTTTTTCGTAACTAGGAAACTTATCATATCTTCTTTAAACTATATATGCAAATGAATTTATTAAAGTATCCAGCTTTGACATGTTTATAGATTCTGTAAGTTCTTTGCGCTGTATACTTTGTGCTAAATATTTCGTTTTTAAAAATGTGTTTTTTGTTAATTCCATTATTTTATTATTGTAACTATTCATTGTATCATGTATGTTTGTTACTGTATTTAATGGCCTCCGTTAATTAATTAAATAAATAAATAAACATATTTTTTGTGCTTAATTTTATTGCACAGAAGTGTACATTGGAAATATTCATGGATAATGAAAAACTATCTTCAGGTATTTAAATAAAAATAGTTGTCTTTTCTCTATATCAATTCCAATGAGTTTAATTTTTGTTAAATATTTAAAGAATCTGTTATATCCTGTTTACCAGGGAGCCATTTCTCCTAATCCTTAGATTTATTTAAACACAAGTCTTCACAACCAACGACCAACATAAAGAAGATTTGAAGATATGGCTCTCTGGCCAACAGAATGTAACAGATTCTTTAAATATTTAACAAAAATTAAAATCATTGGAATTGGCATATGAGAAATGACAAATATTTTTAATGTTTAAATTGTGTTAAAAAAATTATTAAATATATTATGGTATTTCCTTTTGATGGAAATGTACCACACACATGAATAAAATGAAGTAAAAAAATACACTGTCCATTGGAAACAATCCGAATAAATAACATCTAGCAAGGCGGAAAGACCAACGGTCGATAGCCAATAGGCAGAAGAATTTATTTTTGTGTTAGTTATTTATTGTATTTATTTATTATTATTACTTTGTTAAAAATAATCTGCCAATAAAGATTTATATGTATATATGTAACATCTAGCAAAATTAATTAAATAATTTAAATTCTCCTTCTTTCTTTTTGATAAATATATAATTTTTTTGTCGAATTAGAAACAAAGGACGCATTTACAGAACAATATAAATATAAAACATAAAATATAAAACATAATTTATTATTTGTGATGATTTATATAAATGCTTATCATTTCTAAAAAAAGGAGATTTTTTTTAAATAAAAACATAAAGCTGTTAGAAATATATAATTATAATAAATCTTTATTGATGGAAAAAATCCTTTCAACACAATTAAATTACAAATAGTGTAGAAATACAAATACTTAATGTATGTAATTAACGTTCACAATATATTTCCAACTCTGAAACTGGCTATCGACCAGTGGTCTTTCAGCCTTTAATTTAATATTATATGCAAATATCATTATTGAATGATAGCAAACTTGTTGCTTAAATAATTTAAAAAAAAAAAATTACTAAGTAGCTAAAGATTATTTATCAGAGTACTAACATCGAGCAAGAAATCTGGTAAAGAATTTGAAATTCCAGAAAAGAAAAAGAGCGAGGAATCTAGAGAAGAATCTGTAACTTCAGACATACTTTACAACATAGTAATAATAATTTCTTTATTTCTCAATAGATAAAACCAATTACAGGGGAAACATACATTAATAATAATAACTAATAAATAACAATTACGTAATAATTATAAAAAGTGCACAAAAATAAGAAAACAAAAATATAGCATGCTTTAACTACCGATTAACTATAAAATATTAGGTGGTACAATTATAATAATACAACTAAATAACTACAATAAAGTTGCAGTTGAAATTCTAATGATATATTCATTCATAGTGTTATAAAAAATATCAACGTCAAAACCGTATTGAATATAATTGTTATACAACCGCATCATAGTATTAATGGGTGAATGAAAGAATACGTTTGTGTTGCTACGATTAGACAGAAACGTCAAGGCTCTTCAGTTGGATATTCTGAGTACAAATATATTTAGTGAAGCTAATAAATAAAGGTAAGTGTTTTTTTTTTATTATTTAATATTTTTCACAACTGGATAAACGAGAATTTTTAAGGTAAGCTAATAAATTCTGATCACCTACTTCTTTTTAAAAATAATATTCTACAAAAATAAATATTACGAATATTATTAAAATACATTTTCAAAATCAATTTAATAAAATAATATTACATTAAGTAAGTGAATATAAGCTGTTTTAAATTACAGATTTTTTCTAATTACTGTTTCGCTTCTATTTTCTAACATCTCTCCACATCATCGAGCAAATTTCTCACGAAGGACTTTCACGCGTTAATTGTTTGCAAAATAAATGAAAACTTGTAATTACGCCGCACGCGCTGCGTTTCCCGACTTTGAAGTCTTGTTTAGCATTACCATATTTCCGTTTCACTTAAATATACACCTATTAAACCTCATTAATTATGCAAAGGTACATTTGTGTTAAAAGAATTAACAATTTAGTTATACTATTTTTATTAGAGAGAATTTCCATTGTTTCAGTGATTATATAGAAATAATAGTATTACTAAATCTTTATTATCTAAGAAAAAAAATTAATACAGTGTATATAATCTAAAATAATATAAAAAAATGGGGCAGAAAGACCTATCATCGATAGCCCTGACAGACTAATACCTGCGTATACTGTAAATATTTATATTCTTAAAATTATTTTTATAGTCTGAATAAAGATATATATATATATATATATATCTATATATCAATAATGATATTTGAATGTAATATTAAATTAAATTATAATATAATAATATTTCACTGAATAACTTAGGTTTATACAAAAATGATGTAGTTAAAATCAAAATTATTAAAATTATTACTTCACTTTTAAATTTAAATGATTTAAAAAAAAATATTATTGTATTAAACTTAAAGTTTAATACTAAATAAAATTATTAAGAGTTTTAACTTATTTATAACTGAAATAAATAATAAAAAATGTAATAAAATGTTTGTTTTATAAAATATCAATTCAAATTTCTTTTTTTCTTTGTAATATTTATAATTCATACACCATTCGTTTTCCGGTTCATGAAATATTTTGTTCCTCCTGCATATTCAGCAAGGCATTATTTCCAAATATTTCCTTGAAACGTTGCAAAAAAAAAAAACATTGTATATCTGCTTGATGTTTCGTGCGTACATTAAAACGATGTCAGTTTCCATCCCCCGCGTCGACCTCGTGAAAAAATTTAATGGAAGCGGTTTTGATGTGCGGTCGTTTTGAATTTTCCACGACACATCTGAATTGCAGCTACAACAGATTAAACTGTACACGAATGGCGATATTGTAATAGACTTCTGGGAATAATGCTTCAAATATAAAATATTTTACACAGGGATGTTTATTATTCGGGGAGTTATATGTCCGTTTTTAATAGGTGAATGAGAGTAATGGCAAGTTCAATGATTCTTTATCATTATCCCTCAATAATACAAAATTATTGTTATTTATGTAGATTGTGGAAATTTTTAAAGGGCAAACTTGTTGCTTAAATAATTTAAATAATACAATATTACTAAGTAGCTGAAGATTATTTATCAGTTTACTAACACCGAGCAAGAAATCTGGTGAAGAACTTGTAACTCCAGAAAAGAAAGAGAGCGAGGAATCTAGAGAAAAATCTGTAACTTCAGAAAAGCTAAAGAGCGAGCAATTTAGAGAAGAATCTGTAACTTCAGAAAAGCCAAAGAGCGAGAAATCTGGCGAAGATCCTGTAACTACAGAAAAGCCAAAGAGCGAGGAGTTTAGAGAAGAATCTGTAACTTCAGAAAAGCCAAAGAGTGAGAAATCTGGTGAAGAATCTGTAACTTCAGAAAAGCCAAAGAGCGAGAAATCTGGCGAAGATCCTGTAACTCCAGAAAAGCCAAAAGAGCGAGGAATCTAGAGAAGAATCTGTAACTTCAGAAAAGCCAAAGAGCGAAGAATCTAGAGAAGAACCTGTAAATCCAGAAGAGCCAAAAGAGAGAGGAATCTGGTAAAGAATCTGTAACTTCAGAAAAGCCAAAGAGCGAGAAATCTGGCGAAGATCCTGTAACTCCAGAAAAGCCAAAGAGCGAGGAATCTAGAGAAGAATCTGTAACTTCAGAAAAGCTAAAGAGCGAGAAATCTGGCAAAGATCCTGCAACTCCAGAAAAGCCAAAGAGCGAGGAATATAGAGAAGAATCTGTAACTTCAGATAAGCCAAAGAGCGAGAAATCTGGCGAAGATCCTGTAACTCCAGAAAAGCCAAAGAGCTAGGAATCTAGAGAAGAATCTGAAACTTCAGAAAAGCTAAAGAGCGAAGAATCTAGGGAAGAACCTGTAAATCCAGAAGAGCCAAAAGAGAGAGGAATCTGGTAAAGAATCTGTAACTTCAGAAAAGCCAAAGAGCGAGAAATCTGGCGAAGATCCTGCAACTCCAGAAAAGCCAAAGAGCGAGGAATCTAGAGAAGAATCTGTAACTTCAGATAAGCCAAAGAGCGAGAAATATGGTGAAGATCCTGCAACTCCAGAAAAGCCAAAGAGCGAGGAATCTATAGAAGAATCTGTAACTTCAGAAAAGCCAAAGAGCAAGATATCTGGCGAAGACACCCAAAATATCTACTTCATATTCCTTCAAAACACATCACTATATGAAGAAGTTAAGGTCATATCCGTTGATCAGAGTATTGAATTCTTCTCTCAAAAACAAGTTTTGTATTAATTACTTAAGATTCTCATTTCATATTTTTTATTTATTATTTTATTTAATTTTTATATTTTATAATTAACTGACAACAAAAATCAATGAGAAGATGTTTTGATTGTTAAGGCTTTTAATTGTTGTAAGTTCATTTTCACTTTTAATTTAAGGTTTTAATAAATAAAACACTCACTTTCAAACGTTAATATTTATTGTTTTTACAGTTTAGCGAAACACTTGTTGCGAAATAAAAACAACAAATATTAAAGTTTGAAAGTTTGCGTTTTATTTATTAAAACCATAAATTAAAAGTGAAAATGAACTTACAACAATTAAAAGCCTCAACAATAAAAACATCTTCTCATTGATTTTTGTTGTCGGTTAATTATAAAATTATTCTTTATTTATTTATTATTTATTATTATTCTTTATTTATTATTCTTTTATTTATTTATTTAAAATTATTCTTTAAAATTATTATTATAAATTATTCCACATTTTTTTGTTTTTAATATAGAAAAGCTTTACTTCTGTTAAAGTTAGATTAAATTACATCATAATATTTACATCCTTACAATCATTTACAAATTATTAAGCTTTTTTTCTGAAAATAGGTCTTTCCACCCCTCCTTAAATTGAATCAAATCAAAAATATAAAACTGAGCAGGCGAAAGAATCACAGGTCGATAGCCAATTAACGTATATTAATTATTTATTTGATTTTATGACTTTCACACAAAACAAAGATTATACATATTTATATATGTATAAATATAAAATTGAGAATGAGTTAAGCAATAATAAAAACATACGAAATGTTAACACTACACGATCAAATGAAATTCTTGAAACTGTTGTAGAGTGCCGTAAAGTTCGGAGCGCAAAAGTATCGCGGTGAATTCCATCGGAAATTTATTGCAACATCTGAACTCGGCTGTAAAACGTGCGACTGAAACTGTTAAAGCCGGTGGTAATTTCTCGGGAGATTTTGCTCGCGCCGAGGAAAAATAAACGCGAAAAAGCACGAATTTCCGAGCGTTCGGCGCAAACTTTTATCGCGAATTTTCCGATTCGTACTTTCGCGGTGTTTCCTCGGCTTACGCGGATTAAGTCACAAATAAATTCACCAACACGATCCAGCCGGCGTGTTGTTTCTTGCGATTTAGAAAATAATTATAAATAAGAAAACAACTACAGTTGTATGCATTAGATAATAATCGCGATAAACCAGTTGCTGCTATAAAAAAATCCGTCGTTTTTTTTAACTTAATATTTCAATTATTTACTTATATATTAAATAAAATAAAAAATAATTTATATAAAATTTAAATAAATTCCAATTAGAATAAGATTATTTTAATCAATAATTTTTTTGAGTCACGAAAAATACTGTTGTATCCTTTTTTTCACACTTTAAAAATTAATTTATATAAAATTTAAATAGATTGCAATTAGAATAAGATTATTTTAATCAATAATTTTTTTGAGTCACGAAAAATATTGTTGTATCATATTTTCACACTTTAAAAAATAATTTATATAAAATTTAAATAAAGTCCAATTAGAATAAGATTATTTTAATCAATAATTTTTTTGAGTCACGAAAAATACTGTTGTATCCTTTTTTCACACTTTAAAAAATAATTTATATAAAATTTAAATAAATTCCAATTAGAATTAGCATCCGAATGCAATAAGCATTCACTTCTTCTAAATATATTGTTTAAAATTATCCTGAAAAAAAAATCCTATTTTTATATACATAAAATCATCATTCACATTGATTAAAATTATCCTCAAAAAACAAATCCTATTTTTATATATTTAAAATCATCATTCACAGGTAATTTTAGTTTGATAATGACATTTGTAATGTCGAAACTATAATTTGATGAACAAAGCAGTAATATCCTTTTTATTTTTTTTGACATACTTCGTGCTAATTCTTGTAAATATTTCCCAATGTTTTTATAAGTTTTGAAAAATGCAATAAAAAAAAAAATATTTGTATTTTTTAAAATAATAAATACTTTTTATTTATAAAAATATAGTTTCAACAACTTCTGTGTAAGCAGCATCCTAAACAACTCGACTTTCAGAAAGGCTATTCTGCTTCTTCAATATATGTCCATGCTTTAGTTGATTAATAATATGCTGAAAATCCATTCTTTTGGAGACTTTTGGAAAATTCACAGAAAGTGATGTGAAATGAATAATTTGGTAGATAGTTCCATTCATATAAATCAGTTTTACGTGAATCAAATCATAAATTGTATTAGGTAAGATGATTATCTCCTCTTTTAAATAATTTTAGTGAAATTTATTAAGCATTAGGAAATGTTTTTATTGTATGAATAAATTATTAAAAATCAACCAATAAAACACATATTAGATTGAATAACTTTAAATTCTCGACTAGTTAAAGTTATTCAATCTATTCTGTGTTTTATTGGTTGATTTTTAATAATTTATTCATATTTATTTCATACAATATGAACTACCAATATCTAAATATTAAAACCATTAATGTTTTTATTGCTTAACTAAGTTTCAGTAACTAGCATTCTAAACATCATGGGGTTTATAAGGTTTACCCCGCTTCTTGCGCTTTTCCAATATATGTCCATGCCTTAGCTGATTAACAATATTCTGAAAATCCATTTTTCTGGCAACCAGAACATCCGATCTCTTCCTTAGCATTAAACGAAGGCGTTCCACGAGTAACTCGCTCTCACGCACAGCCCTGTTAACGTCGTTAAAATCCCACCGGTAAACCTCGGTGAAGTCAATCGAAATCACACTAACCCTATTAAAAGTCTCAAAATATCCAAACAACCCCAAAACGCTTCCGTCGTAAAAATGCTCAAGCTCGGCACCGTTGTGATCATACATGGCAACTGAACCGTAATTCACGATGAATAAATTATCGATGGCTTCATCGTTGCGGATTATAATCTCGTTGGGCAAGTAAATTTCAGGGATCAATTTAGTGAGGATTAATCCCAAAACGGATATTTCCAAATCTTTAAAAAGCTCGCAATGCTTCAACAAATGCGAGCGGGAGTTCAACACTAATTCGTATTTCAAGTGCTCCGATATTTCATTAAGAATCAAATTATCCGCATAAAACTCATGCTTGTACCTCTGCTTGTAGTGCATTAAAATCTTCCCCTTCAACCGCGACGAAAACTTATTCCTCACTAAATACATGTTGATGACCTTCAGATTACTCTCGTAGCGAGTTTTTGCGATGTTCGATTTCGAAAAATACGTAATCACATAAGTGATCAGAAACAATCGGCAAATCAACCCCCAAAACAGCATCAGTATACAAAACGCAATCTGCAGCCAGAATGTCGGCAAGAAATCTCCGCTTAGAGCCATGTAAAAATGCCCGAATGCCGTATGCATCGAATACACGTATCTTTCCGGGACTGGCTTTCCTAAAAATATCCGTATATCCTCTTCGGAATACTCGTGGTAGAAATGGTTGGGGATTACATTCAGCATGCACGCGCAGAAGTGTAATGATAGTAATATAATCACGATGAATTTCCCAAGGCTTATGAATTTGTCCGGCACGCCGTAAATCCATAAAACAATGCTCAAGTTGCTTAAAAACAACGGTGTTCGCATTATTGTTAAGATAAATCTGTATTGGCCGTAATTGCAAAGAACCTCATCCAAAGCATACATGCAGATTATATCAAGCGGAAGCCATTCGAGTAAATCAATAATGAAATACGTGTATATGTAGCGTAAGGCGATTTTCCTAAAGTTAATCACGATTTCATTTTCCTTTTTATACCCCACGAAAAACTCCATTATCTGATGAATTAGTAGCAAGATTTTTGAGGATTCCACAATGAAATTATACACTCTTGGAAGTTCGTGCGCGATGAAAGCGGAGCGGAAGCATCTGTGTAAGAACAGCAACGGCCACAAGTGTGAGGTTATAAAAATATTTATAATATTAATCCAGCTGTAGGGGTGAATAATCACGGATGAATGCATGTGAAGCCGGTAGCGTTCAGCCGCCATCAGATTCTCGCTTCTGTACATGAATTTTCCAAACGGGTGGTTACTTACTGGGTATCTTAAGACTTCAAGCTTCCTCCAAAGGCGTTGTAGTTTATGCAATGGGGAGATTTTCGGGAGGATATACCGGGAGTTGTCGATGATTTTGCAATTGTGGACACCAACACCATTCTTTCTTTGAATCATCGTGGGTGATTTGTGTGCTTGAATTTTAATTGATTAAATTGTCATTGTCAACTTTCAATCACAAAATCAGTTTACCATGTTTTTACTCAACAGAAAGTAATGATTTATTTTTTTGGACTTCTCCTTTTAATAAATCAGCTTTACTCTTCCGATCACTAATCATCTGCTTCTGTTTCCTCTTATGCTTCTTTTCAATTCTGGTTACCAGATTTATGTACTTTCTGCTCGAATTGATTAAATTGTCATTGTTAACGACATTTCGAATAACAAAATTAATCATAATAAATGAAAGACGACGCAAGCGCCATCTTTTGCCTAATTAGGAGAAAAATGGCGCTTGTGTCATCTTTTGCCTAATTAGGCGAAAGATGGCGTTTGTGTCATCTTTTGCCTAATTAGGCGAAAAATGGCGCTTGTGTCATCTTTTGCCTAATTAGGCGAAAGATGGCGTTTGTGTCATCTTTTGCCTAATTAGGCGAAAAATGGCGCTTGTGTCATCTTTTGCCTAATTAGGCGAAAGATGGCGCTTGTGTCATCTTTCATTTATTATGATTAATATCTGGTATATAGTCATAATACAAGATCCGTTCAACGGTCTCCATCAAGGTATTTCACATGGAACACACAGGTCTGATAAGGTTCGAAAAACCGAAGTAACCATCATTAGTTATCCATACGCTAGATGAATGCTGGCTGAACATTTTATTAAACAAAATTAATGCTTACTCAACAGGAAGTCGTGATTTATTTTAATCTTCTTCTTGTTAAATTTATGGAATTATCTTCGACTACACACTATCCACTTCTGATTCCTTTTGTGTTTCCTTTCAATTGTGCTAACCTTATTATTGCGCTTTATCCTTCAATTTATTACATTTTAATTTTTAATAACACTTCAAATAACAAATAAAATTTGCGTTGCTTAATTCAACCGGAAGTCATGATTTATTGAAATGTTCTTCTTTTGGTAAATTTATGGAATTATCTTCGCCGACAGAGCGACCACCCGTCATCTTCTTCTGTTTCCTTTTGCTTTTGTTTTCAATTCTGATCACCAGTTTTGTGTGCTTTCTGATTGAATTGATTAAATTGTCATCGTCAAAGAAAAATCGAATAACAAATTCAATTTATGCTGACTTAAGAGTAGGTTATGGACCTGACCCCTGAAAAATGGGTCAACTTTGGGATTTTTGTTTTAAAGTTGAATGCATGTTTTAAAATGCGGTTTTATCAGTTGTATTTACCATGCAACAGATTACCAATTTATAGTTTTTAGAAAAAAAAAAAAAACATATTTAAAATGGCGGCTTTAGTCTGCAACCAAACACATGCACACCTTGTTTAATTTTGTACGGTGCGTTCCTCAGCCAACCACATAGCTGGAAAGTTATTGCTTCCCCTGTACAACCCCAACCAGGAGTTGACCTGCCCCCATCTTGAGTGATACTAGGTCTGTCAACCCATTAATATGAGCTATTCCTAGAAATTGTTCTCTCAATCCTTCAAAGGCGGAGAACTGACCCAAAAAGTGAAAAATTGTCTCTTCTTGCTCCTCGTTTTTGCAGCCCCTGCAAAAGTCTTGTTGCGTCATTTTCATTACTTCCCTGTGTTTCCCTGCTATGGTCGGTAGCCTAGACAAACTAACACCTACAGGTATTGTAATCATTTATGATATATTGTTTTGTACTATCTGTATAGTCTGAATAAAAATATATGTATATACATATGTATATACAGAGAGCATTTTTTACCAGTATACATTTCCCCTATGTGTACTTGCAAAATACGCGAGTCAAATGCATTGATGTATGTGTGTTTAGTTGCCTATGACACGCAACCGAACACACATGCCAAATAGTCAACTAAACATACACACATTAATCGGTTCAATGCGTTTGACTCGCGTTTTTTGCAGGTACACACTTCCCCTAATGTATACTGATAAAAAAACCTCTCTGTATATATTATTATGTATATATATATATATTATTATTATTTCCTTCTTTCGTTATAACTCTTTTTTTTTTTTCATTTTTGTTTCTTTTCCAGTAACCCAGACCACACACCATTCTCTATTTAATATAAACAAATTTCAAAATCATTTGCAATTTCTCTGAATTTCGTGCACATTTAAGTTACCTTCCTCGTAATTCATATAATTGGACAGCGCACATGTCTGAAAATCCGAATTGAATGCACAACAATAACAATACTCGCATGCCGAGTGCAAACAGAACCGTGTTAGGTTTCTAATTAAATGGGAGAAGTTGTCCGAGTGAATTAAGCTTCAGTGTCATTGCGAGGAGTTATTGAACTAACTCCAAAATGCGCTTACTGCGCTCCGCATGCATTTGCGAGGAGGATAAGCAAGAAATATTAGTGATTTCATATTTTAAAATTGAAAAAAAAAACGATCAATAATAATTTAATATTTTATATATGAATACCTCTTTATTGACAGATGTACTGTAATGATAATATACAGAGAGGTTTTTTTATCAGTATACATTGGACGAACTGTATACCTGCAAAAAAAACAAGTCAAACGCATTGAACCGATTAATATGTGTATGTTTAGTTGCCTATAACATACAACTAAACGTCAAACGCTAAATTGTGTGAAATATTTGATTGAAAATGTATACAAATGGCCACCAGAAACTGCAAGACAGTAACTCAAACAATCGCAAAAATTCTTCCACATTGTGCATTTTAATACTGTCATAAACAGAAATAGAAAATTGTTTGATTGTTTTTTAATTATCCTAGTTGAAGGAATCGATCATTCGGGTTGCGTATTATAGGCAACTAAACACATATATCAATGCGTTTGACTTATTTATTTGACATGTATACATAAGAGATATGTATACTGTTAAAAAATCCTCTCTGTATATATATATATATATATAT
The DNA here is from genome assembly GCA_963082785.1 of Philonthus spinipes. NCBI lineage: Eukaryota > Metazoa > Arthropoda > Insecta > Coleoptera > Staphylinidae > Philonthus > Philonthus spinipes. The sequence continues at coordinate 5,157,476 of OY720310.1, read as the reverse complement.
ATATATATAAATATTTTTATTTATGAATTTTGTACAATGAGGTGTGTGTTTACATTTTAATATATGTTATAATACTGTCTGTTACAATAAAGCAAAATTCACAAACTGGCTATAAATGAATATTTTACAAGAAATATACTTTTAAGTATAAATAATTAATGCTATGACAGCCAAATTAAATTTATAACCACAGACAAATTATTCAATATGTTTGCCTGTGGTATAACTTATACAGATAAAAATGTATTGAGCATTCAGCTACAAATCATGAAAGAAAAAAATGAATCAAATAGCCTTTTGAAAATTTTGTATTAAATTCTCTCGTATTTCGTGGTTAAACATTTTTATGTAATAATTATTCAAATTATTAATAACTGAGGCTTCAACTTTGTTATACATTGTTTATCAATTTAATAAAACACTTTAAACTTTGTTTAGTTTGATAATGACAAGTGTAAATTGTTGAAACTATAGTCACAATAAATATAATTTAGGGTTATACAAACAAAGTTTAAAGTGTTTTATTAAATTAATAATTATTCAGTCCATCAATGTATGCGTCATATTAACTTGGCCAATTTGTATAGTAGTCATTTTTTTTAATCTAATAAAATGTACAATTAAATGTGAATTTCGTTTCCTGTTCTCATAAACAGGACAAGTTCGCCTTCCTTTAGTGGACGAAACAATGATTCTCGGTCGTCTACCTTGTAGACCCAAATCGTTGACGATGCCACTTGAAATTAGGCAAGAGATGGCGGTGGCGTCGTTTTTAATTTATTATAACCAATAAAATCAATCAACGGAATTAATACTTTTGTTATGACCAATTTAAAATATTAGTATTATTCACTGTAAATTTATAATTATATTTCAGTTTGATTATCATTTACATACATTTATTTATTTAGTTTTTGTTGCATATGTTTTGTAAAAAGGAGATATCGTAAATAAATAATTATATTATTATTAAAATGTGTTTTTTTTTTTAATTATATTAATTCACTTTAGTTATATTACTCTCAAGTATAATATTTTTAATTTGTTTTATTCAGTTTTTTATATGTTTAATTCATTGTTAATTTATTATAATCACATTGATATTAATGACAGGTAGTGTTAGGTCACACACACTCCGCAAAAGGTTACGCCTAAAAAAATATTTACCAACATCATCAGGAATTAATTCGAAAACACCGGCACGGACCTCCGTGGTGGCAGTCATTACTGAACAGCGCGCCGAGGGTTTCTCGCCCCTCTAGTCAAACAACCCGCGTGCTCGAAGCCCTCTTAATCCAAATATTGGACGACGCATACATTACATCAGCAAATAAGATATTAAGGGGTGGACGAAATGGAATTCTCCCATTACGATTCACACCGGCCACCGTCCATCAATCAAGTCCATCAAACGGACCCGTTTAATTTCACAGATTTTTGCCCACACCGTGACCCAGATCCACTTCTTTAAGCGTAATCATCGGAAAGAAAAAAATAACAAAAAAATATGTATACATATATATTTGAAATTAACTGAACACTATAATTAATAATAATAGTAAAAAAAGGATTTATTGACATTGTCACCGTTATTTAAAATAAATTAAATAAAAATATGTTCACATTTAGCTTTGTGATATTTTGCTTTATGTTACGTAAGTACGTTAAACAAATGCACTTTAAAACAACTACTTCCCTGGAAAATACCCACGCCGGACATTGAATTACATTAATCAACCATACTACAGGTTATTTAAATAAAAATACTTGTCCTTTCTCCTACTTATTTTTTATTTCACTAGATATATTTTGGAAACTATGTTTCCATCTTCAGTAGTTGACGTTTTATAAATATAAATATGTTGTTATGGTATACAACGTAATATTGATAAAATTAAATATTTAAAAAAATCATTTTAACTATAAATTAATTTAAATATAATTATATATAATGTGCTAAAATTTATGAATTAATAAGATCTAAAAGGGGGTTATTTAATGAACTAGTATCGAAATTTAAAAGATTATCTATGTGTTTTTTCATTTCAATAGACTCCAACATGTTTAATTTTGATTCACGTGAAAATTTAAGAAGTTTAAAATTTTCAATCGAAAATTTATGTCCCGTATTTATTGAATGAAAAGCTACAGCAGATTTTTCAGAATTAAAGTTTTTAATATGGTAATTATGTTCTTTAAATCTAGTTAAAACACTTCTAGTAGTTACGTCACTGCTTTTATTTAACCTTAATTAACTGCCAGATATCATTTTTGTATATTCCATAATTAGACGGTTTTATAAATTGGGTTGTTTGATATAATTAAAAAAACAAGAATTTTAATAGTTTAGTAATCAACTAAGATTATTCGGAGATTAAAGAAATAATCATGAGTATACCGAATTTAAGAGGTTTTTGCAAATTTTGATAATTAAAAAAATAATGAATACATAAATTAAATAAATCCCTCATTTAGTCAATGCTAATTTGTTATAATTATAATTTTTAATATGCTTCATTTTAAATTAAATAAAAAAATGATTTGAAAATAATTAATGAATTATTTCCACATTTAGATCTATGACATTTTTACTTACGTTACGAAAAAAAAAGACCTTTATTCATATATCATAATCAATACAAAAAAAACTCTTGTTTCTTATAAACTATTGACAACAATTACCCCCCTTCTCTCCTCTCTTTTCTTTTCTCTCTCCGTCCACAACTTCTCCAAAATCCTTACCCCTGCCCCAACCTCTCTCATCCACTCCACAACCCTTCTACTCCCTTTCGCTCCCATCCATTGTTCCTTCACCCCCTCGCATTCTTCCGCCAAGTGGTTCCACGTATCCTTCCCATGCTCACACTTACGTTACGTAAGTACTTTAAATAAATTCAAATTAAAACAACTACTTCTCGGGCAAATACCCCGTCAGACATTGAATTATATTAATAATAACACACGAGTTTTTTCCTTACTTCACTTTTTATTTAACAACAAGTTGTTATTGATAATGACCACTTTGTGGTCGAAATGTACATCTAACGTGTTAAATAGAAAGTGAAGTAAGGAAAAAAGTTGAATTAAATAAATTCAAATTAAAACAACTACTTCTCGGGCAAATGCCCCGTCAGACATTGAATTACATTAATAATAACACACGAGTTTTTTCCTTACTTCACTTTTTATTTAACAAGTTGTTATTGATAATAACCACTTTGTGGTCGAAATGTACATCTAACGTGTTAAATAAAAAGTGAAGTAAGGAAAAAACTCGTGTGTTATTATTGATACTAACACTTCACGTGAACTCAAAACCCATTTAATTGAATTACATGATGTACACATGCTGTTGCATATTAATAAAATATTGCATCATGCAACAATTTTTGATTTAAATTTATTTAAATAACTGTAACCAAATGGATGATTTTTTTATGTATGCTTCATATTGTTATTGCCGTTAATAACAATTAAAAACACATCACTTCATTTAAATTTTCCCCAAATAAATCCTTTTACTTCTTCCACAGACGTATAATTCATTAATCCGACTAAATTCTGCTTATTTCACACATTTTTTTTTTAATCACATTAAATGTTTTTCTTGTGCTGGAGGTAATAGCGGTATTTTCGAAATCCGATCCGCTCGCAACCAACATACGTCGGACGAATAAAGAAGTCTGGATGAATGGTGACTTGATGAAGACGCTTAAAATTCGATTTAATTACATCGACTCGTGATAAATCCTGCGACGGATTGGATGAAAGTGAATCAAAAGTCGTAAATTTTCAACCAGCGACAGGTATCTGGACCGATGAGGTCGGGTAATAAATAACGAGTGGGTTGTTAAACACACATGTTTTTTTCTTCTTCTTCTCTCTTTCTCTCTGCGTCGAATATTTTTTTTTTCTTTTTCAAACATGTAAAATCACGTTGGTGTCAATATCTGATCGGAAAATTAATTTGTGCTGGTGTGTTGGTTTACTGAACCAATAATTTAATTTGAACAATAAATAAATAAATTACCAGAAGGAGTTCATTCACATGGAGATAATTTATTTATTAACGACTGTTAAAGAAACACAATTCGAACTGTATATAATTATAGAATTGCTCGTTACAATTCTAGAAGGGTATTCATTATCCATTAATTTTCTATGCGGGTTATGTTTTAAAATCGATTGTCAATTCATATTTCGCGCATTTCACTTCTCGCTGTCAGTGCTGAATTTCCAGCACTGTTCGATAACCTAGGCAGTGCAATACGTTACAGTATTCAGTGTGCACTGGTGCGCCCTGATTTTGGGTAAGCAGAAAACGCTAATAATTTTACAGTAACAAAAAGATCGACGTTATATATTTATAATGATAGGAAATTAAAACGATTGTTTTTTATGTTTCACAGATTAATGGTCACTGACCGAAGCTGGTCAAAAAAGGGATTGATCGAATTTTATTGATCATTGCCAGAAATTTTCCTTTTTTAAATTTCATTGTAGTCAAAATCTGTGAAACATAAAAAAAACAAATGTTTTCATTTCGTATCGTTATTAATTAAAAATGTTTCACTACTTATTAAGTGATGATTTTATTAAGAATTAAACCTTACTGATAACGTCACAAACTATCAAAAAAAAACGGAACAAACCTATTATATCATATTGAATTTCAATATCGTCAATTGCAACGTACGGTTAAATTGAATTTCCATTTATAAATCCATGAAGCTTTGCTGGGCAAAGAGGCTGAATGCAGCAATTAACGGGTTCGCCGGTTGGCCGATCGGATGAAGTAAGCCATAAAGTGCACGCGAGATGCTCTTATTTGTCGGCCGCGCAAATTATACAAGATGCTGTGGGAATTATCGGAATGCTTAATTGGTGCGATGGGATGACCCAATTTTTATACATTTAGCTGCGAAGGAAGCGGATACGAGCGAATTATATTTTACGCGATGCACTTCCATCAAGGCAAACGAACGGATGCGGAGTCCTGTTCGCCGTGGATTTTAGATTTCCTATATAATACGGATGTTGTGGATGATAAATTGTGGATAACGGAGGATGCTTAACTGTACATTTAACTTTGAGTAATTGTAGCAAGAAATCAATATATTTGCTGCTAATTTTTATATTATATTCCTTAAAATAAATTTAAAAGATAATCAAGTGATTTTCAGTGAATTTATCCTTTGATTTTTTTCTTTATTTAAATGTTCAGTGTATTTATTCTTTGATTTTTTTTTTCTTTATTTAAATTTTCAGTGTATTTATTCTTTGATTTTTTTCTTTATTCAAATTTTCAGTGTATTTATTCTTTCATTTTTTCTTTATTTAAATTTTCAGTGAATTTATTCTTTAATTTTGTTCTTTATTTAATTTTTCAGTGAATTTATTCTTTGATTTTTTCTTTATTTAAATTTTCAGTATATTTATTCTTTGAATTTTTTTTCTTTATTTAAATTTTCAGTGAATTTATTCAGTATCCAACTGGCTAAGACCGTAGTAGTCGAAGCCGGTAACGTGGGAGAGTTTTTTATTCGGTATTTTCCTAGCTAAAACCTAGTACGAATCCGACAACCAATCAGTAAATGGATGTTCCTCTTCTTAAAAAAAGATTAAATCAAATTATCTCATTTCGTGCAAATCGAAGGCAATCATTGTTTTTTTAAAGTAATTAAATTAAGAAACTCAATACAAACGCTTGTTTCCTTCATTATTATTTAAAATGATTTCCACTGTGATTTGTCTAACTGCATCAGCACGCTTTCTACGAAGACGCTGCTTGTACATTCATATATTCATTGAATGAAAAGAAGACACCAACAACGCGAACGCGATATGAGAGACGGCAAAAATTAACAATATATAGCAAAAAATTAGTTTTCACTTTCTGAGAAATAATCAGCTTTCCTTGATTTCTCTCTTGATTTACTCATTATTTTTATTACAATTGCGAGAATTGTATATCAACTTGTTCTATAATAATAAATTAAAGTTTGTAAGTTTACAAAAAAGATGAATTAATTTATATATATTCCTGATATAAGAAATTAAATTCGCTATAATAATTTGAAAAGTTGTGTTTATTATTTCATTACTAATTTTTTTAAATATAAATAAATACTTCTACACTTTTTTTAAAATTTTTATTACCAGATGTACATTTCGATCACGTATTTTTTATAACACCTTGAAATAAACAATATTTGATTTTATAATAAAAAAAGGATTCATTCACTTGGTCACAGTTACTTAAATAAATGAAATAAAAAGAATCTGAAAATAATCAATTAATTATTTTAGTTAGCGGTATGTCTTATGTTACATACTTATGTAATATAATTAGATATTTATTATTTATTAAAGTACTTACTTTAATAAATGTTGTTTGTTTTGTCTAATATGTTGCATTACAATAACATATTCTATAATGCAACAATTTTTAAATCGGAAATATTTATTGCAAACAAATAAAACAAAAAAAAAATAAAAGTTACGTAATATAAGGCTATATTAATTTATTTAATAACTAACTAACCATCTTTATTCAAATGTGTATATGTATGTACAATAATATACAAAAAATAGATTTATATTCTATAGATGATGAATCGGCTATCGACCCGAGGTCTTTCAGCCTGTCTATGTCTCGTTCTTGTCGTTGTCTATCTAATCGTCATGAATTTATTTAATATTTGATTTGATGTGAATATTTTCAAAGGTCTACTAGTACATGTGAATCGAAAAAAATATCTGATATTTAAATTAAAAAAAAAAAAATAAGAAAAGTGTATGTGTTTTTTTGTATTAAAATATTTTTTGTATTTTAATTTCCACGCAATTTATTTACAATCATAAAATATTAAAATTATTTGTAAAATAAAAGTGGTATAATAAAATTAAGTGATTCCTTTATATTAAAATTGAAAATGTACTACGAAGTCAACTCCTTCAAGATCCAAGAAGGCGTTGACTTCCTGGTACATTTTCAATTTTAATATAAAGAAATCACTTAATTTTTTTATACATTTAATTTACTTCAGTAAAAAAAAAATAATTACACGGTAATTATTATCAAACCAATTGTTATTTATATATTATAACTGAAAGGTTTGGCTTATGACCAGTTATATTTCAGGGAAAAAAAAAAACTTTAATAAAAAATAAAAAAATATTTGTTGGAAAGAGCATGGGTTGATAGACTGTTCAAGCAAGCAAGAAAGAAACAAAGATATCATTAGTTATTGTAAATATATATTAATTAATTATTAATTAATTCTTTATTTACGGAAATCATTTTTTTACAATTAATGACAATCTGTAATTACAAAATACAACAATATATTCAATTGATTTGATAAAATTTGGACTAATAACTAATATAAAACAAATTACTTTGAATAAAGATATTGTAGTAGTAAAAAAATATTTCTATTCTTGTTCATAATCGATTTTCCGATTATTAGACCAACAATGTTGTTGTTTTTTTTTACAATGAAAATTGAAATTAGACCCGCACAAAATTTATTGTATTATAAATACACGATGCATTGATCTGAATAAAGATGTTTGTCCATATAAAAATCATCGAAAGAAAGTTGAGAGCTTGAGATATTGAATATTCGTATTACTTTGCTTTTATTTACATTGGGAGGAATTGGGTTAAAATGTGGCAGGCTATACATCCGTATTTGTATATTAATGCTTCTAAATATTCAACATTTCTCAAGAATTTCATTAAGATTTATTCATGAAATTGCTTGCATTTATTCATAGGATACAATATGAATTCATTGCTTTCCTCCCATAAATTATTTATAGAAATTATTAATAGAAAATTTGTATTTTAAACCGCAAAGGTTTATACTATAAATATAAATATAAACCGAAATTGTTATCATCAGTTATCGAAACGCTAAACGAATTTATTGAATAAAGGAATGATGTTAAATAAATAAAAAGATATCTTTAACTATTTTCTCATTAATCACTTGGTGAAACATGATTAAATATATATGTAAGAATATTAATTCAAATAAAAATCACTCTATTATTTTGTGAAACAAACCAAGTGATTCTTAACTAACTAACCATCTTTATTCAAATGTGTATATGTATGTATAATAATATACAAAAATTAGAATTATATTCTGTAGATGAATCGGCTATCGACCGGAGGTTTTTTAAATTAATATTCTTACATATATAAATAATATGATACATGATAACATTATAATATAATGTTAACATTATAATATGATAAATTAAATAAATAAATAATATTAATCAATTTCAGTAACGGAATTAATTATAGTGAAATAATTTGTTGAGTGGTATAAAATATTTATTAAGTGTTTTTTTTATCATAATACTGTAAAATTTTCATCGCTGTTATTTTATTAATACCAGATGTACATTGACAATACTCACATTCTGACTTAAATGTACATCTGGTATTAATTAAATAACAGTGAAAAAAAGTGTACAATTTTTATTTTATAATAATATATTATGGAGACCGGAAAGTAATGTTGTTTTTGCGCATGTTGGAGTTTGTGGTCTTTGGGAAATTCAAAGTACTGTTGAAGACATTTTATGGATAGAGTGACTAATTTTCTTATAAGTTATTATATTTTAAAGCTATTTTACAATGTTTGGTGAAATGGCCAGTCAAAAACCAGAAGAGATACATATCGGGCAATGAATTTCATAAGGGTAGTAATGCAACGGTTGCTACCAAAAGCATTTGCGATGTTCAGCCGAATGCTTTAGATATTCATAAATTCGAAAGGTGGGTTTTCAAGTTCAAATCTGGCGATTTCAGTCTTTTTTACTCTCATTCAATGACCAACAACTCTGGATAATTACATTTTAAGGGCGGAAGTGTCAGACCATTGAAGAACTTTCGAACAAGATTAACACACCTTAATCATTCAGGATCACTTGAAGCAGATTGGGAAAGTAAGCAGAGCAGGTGTCATCTATTCGATGACTTACAATGAAATTAAACAAAGAAAAATTCTGGCAATGATCAATAAAATTCGATCAATCCCTTGATAGACTGATTATCAAGGAAGAAGAATGGGTCTTTTACGATAACCCAAATCGCAAAAGGCGGTGGATCTCTTTTCAAATGACGCGCCATGAGCTACAGCACAACTTCCCAAAAAGTGCTAAAACCTGGCCAAACTAACAAAGCAGACCTTTATTGTGAATGATTTGATTGAGTACATCAATCTTCAATTGTTCCTTATATGTGTCTTTACATCCCTATACTCTAAAGAAATTGAGGTGTAAATGGGATGATGTAACGAACTGTAGACTTTCTAAGGAAACTCTTCGGAAATATAAGCCAATCAATACCTGTGACAGTCCAAAGAGAACTTAATACGTATCACGGCTGTTCTGATTGGACACTGCAGACTTAGAGCACACTTCCACAGATTAAGGATTGTAGAATCACCAGACTGTAGAGGGTGCTGGAGGAAGAAACCGCGGAGCATATCCTTGGATATTGCACGACGCTAAAGTCCAGCAGAAAAGCCATACTGGGCCAGAAATGTCGAAAATCAGGGATCTACCTGCCTCGGCACTGCTAGCTTATCTTGATCAGGTAGGCTGGCTGTGCTGACACTTGGTCCAGATGTCCTAAAGGGAGGAATCATTAGGTGCATGCCTGTGCTAAAAACGCACCTCCTACAAAATCGTAACCAATCTTTAACTGAAAAGTACCCAGAGCTTGTTAATCCTAGAAACTCAAGAAAAAATAATAGAATGGGGAGTATTGCCGCATCCACCATACTGACATTATATTGCGCCACCTGATTTTTTATTTCGATCGCCAGCAATTTTAGGTGAAAAAAAAGTAAATGTTCTGAGGAATTTGAAAATGCCATCTCCAGATATTTTAATGAGAAACCTGGTGATTTTTATCGATCTGGAATTGAAGACTTGCACACTAGATGGCAAAAGGTCGTAGAAAATTAGGGTAATTAGGTTATTGATTAAATTAAAAAAAAAAACGATAAAATTGTTTGAATTTAATATAAAACAACGATATTACTTTCTGTTCCCCATAAAAAATAATTTTATTTTATTTATTTCAGTGTATTTATTCTTTGATTTTTTCTTTATTTAAATTTTCAGTGTATTTATTCTTTGATTTTTTTCTTTATTTAAATTTTCAGTGTATTTATTCTTTGATTATTTTCTTTATTTAATTTTCAGTGAATTTTCAATGATTTTATTATTTATATATATATATTTTTTTTTTTTTCTGTGGAAGGGGAAATCCAGTTACTGACTTCTTCCAGTCAAACTTTGGCTGGAAGCCTACCCACTACAACCCCTCCCACTTTATCGATTTCGACTGCTAAGGTCATTCAATATTTATTTAATGCTTTGACTTATTTATATTCTATATATTTCTAATTAACCCTACACCCATATGGGTAGAAAGGGTCATTGACCTATTTCTAATTACTACGTCGATTTTTGTCTTTATTATTGTTGTGTTGTATACAGGAGAAGTCCGTAAATAAATAATTGGAATAAAAAAAATCAATATAATTGTAAAAAAGAAACACTAACCTTGTTTTTGAAATAATTTACAATTTTTATAATAAATTTCACTAACATAAATGAAAGTAAGAACCACAGAAACTGATCAATTTCAACGAAAACAAGCTCGTCGTTTTTATTATTACCACCTTTTCTTTTTTTCTTTTTCACCGTCAAACCAAAACAAATCATTTCACGCTTCCTTCCATCCATCCTCGGCAATTTATCCGTTCTGGCCACTAAATAAATTTCGTGGTCGCGGTCCGCCATACCGCCAGCGACTCGTCGATTTTCTGAACTAGAAAACCCGACCTTAATCGAATCAATCCAACTAGGAACAATATACGGCCAGTGGCACATGAAATATGATTTACGGCGCTGAATCGAATTGTAACACTTTTATATAAAAAAAAACTGATCAATATTTATCGTTACAAATAGTGCACTTTCTTCGTAAGTACGCGAGGCTCGAGGTTGAGTGTAGGTTGATCCGGTAGTTTGATTTGTGCGAGAGAGAGGAATGCGGAGTGAATGTGACGTTGTGGGTTTGTAGAATTTGTGTTGAGCTTGTGTGGTATGTTATGGGATTTTATTAAGGATTATTAAATTTTAATAAAAATAAAAGCAATTATTTTCAAATCATTTTTATTTAATATATTTAAATAACTGTGACCAAGTGAATGAATACTGTTTTCTATTTAAAATAAAAGCACTTTGTTTTATTTAATAATTATGTATTCGTAGCATTCAATTTACATTTGTGTTATGATATTATAGTAAAGTTACTTTTTAAGTAATATTTTTATTTGCAATTTCTATTAGTGTATTTAAATTTCTAAATCTTGATTCTAAAAATTCTGTATCGTTTGAACATCATTCTAACGAAGAGTTCTCGTTCCGGATTCCATGGGTGTAGTGATTGTTCTCATCTTGTATTTGGAATTAGTTAAATATATATAAATTATAAATAGAAAAGAGTATTTATTCATTCACTTGGTCACAGTTATTTAAATATATTAAATAAAAATGATTTGAAAATAATTAATAAATTACGTAAGTCAAAAGTCACACAGCTGAATGTGAAAATAATATATTAATAATTTTCAAATAATTTTTATTTTATAAATTATTTATATAAATTAGCCGAAGCCAATGTATGTATTCATCCTCATTTTATCATCTATCCTATCTTTCATCTATCCTTTTAAAAAAAAATTGAACATCATATTAATTAAAAGAAAAAAGTATATGAAATGGTATGAATGTTCTTTCAGACTGACCGCGTGGTTACATCTGGCATGAGCATTATTGCAGTTTAATTACAATTAGGAGTGAATGCACCATATTAATGCACGCGTGCCAATTAAAATAGTTAATTGTGAGAACGGCATACGGTGAAACTCATTATTTGCGAATCCGCGTTAATTTTTATAGTCTGAAGAATACGGCGAGCATTAACATATGGGAAGTGCACGTTTCAAGGTGAAGCCTAATTGCCGTGTAACCGTTAATTTTAATGGACCTATTACACTGTGTTTGCGCTTGTGCAAGGATTACGACTGCGCTAATGAGCTTTATACAGTAAATATGTGAATTGTTGTTTATATATAAACAATATACATTTATTTATATCTTACTAAATAATAATTATTTGAATAATTAAAGACTAAACAGCCAACATAAAGAATATTATAAAAATAATTGTAACCCCTACACCACCATTATGGTAGATGGGGATTTTAGATTATATATATATATAATAAAAATAATTGTTTATTTCTAAGAAAATTTATCAGGTAGATGAAATTCTTATGCTTATAAAATTAAAACTGAAGGTCCTACAAAAAAATTGTTATAACAAAAATTATTTATTTTGTCCGAATTAAAAAATGAAAAATCGCTAAGAATAAAGTTGCACTTAATGAGTTTTTATTCTAACCAAAAGCTGTCCAGATTATTCCACTATTATAAAAGGTTTAGATAAAAAGTTAGATATAAAGCAGAGGAGACGTGCAACATCTTATTAAAAAAATGAATGAAGTACTTAAGTTTTGTTAAAAAGTAAAGTTTTCGTGTGAAGTAATGCCAATAAAGGTTGTTTTTTTTTTATATAAAGTTTGGGTTTAATCCATCTAGCCGTTTATGCGTTATTACGGCAACACACAGACATTTTTCAAAACTCGATGTAATGGACACAGTTGACCTCGAAACGTGCATATTCGTTGAGATTGGTCATTCGAAAATTTTTACGATCACAATACTTTCCCTTGTGGTGCATTTAAAGCACCATTTTCTACAAAAATAAGGTCGACAGATGCCTTTGAAGAAATAACTGCCAACACCATAACAGAAACTTCCTTATAAGGTCGCTGTTTGAACTGTATCGCGTATCGTTCATTTTGTCATCTCCACACCTTCTCGCGACCATCAGGCGAACGCAGAAAAAAAAAAAACAGAACTCATCAGAAAAGAGAATTTAATTATGTATTATGAAGATCAATTTCGCCACAGATTCAATTTGCAGTGCGCAACAGGCGAGTCATCAATAGCATATGATTTCATAGAGTCCTAGGTGGTACATGATATTTTATTAAACTAATAAAATAAAGTAAATTGAAATTGAAATTAATTATAATTAACCTTGACTTACAGAGTTTTTCAATTGCATTTCCGTATTAGTCAAATGAGATTCATTGTATCTCAAATACATTTCATATTTTCAATTACATATAAGTGCAGGCGCTATTTTTGAATTACCCGCCAGCGCACGCCATCTAACGCCGCGGAAAGGAAATGTATTTTATGTTGGCTAGACTTATGAGATTTTAGGGGAGCTATATTCAGGTTGTAAAAAACATAGAGAATTATCAGATAATTATGGTTACGTTACGTTTTGTGAATTTGTTGTTAGCGATTATTAAAGTTTTAATATATTTATTAGAGATGGGCAAAGTCGATCTTTTCGATCTTTTTTTGTCACTGCAAAATGAAGTTTATGACAATTTTCTTAATATTATTTATAATAATAATAATTGGAAACTTTTACCTATTGATTAATAAACTCTATTTTATTGTTATTTAATAACTTTAGCTACTTAAAATTGGTTATTCAGAAATACTCGATTATTAAATTTACTCGATTTTGCTCAACACTAATATTTATTATAATGAATTGTCACAAAGTAATGACCAAAACTACGATTTTGTTAAATTGTAATTTAAATTCAATGAAGTATGGTTGAAACCATTTCGCCACGTTATATTCCGTCGATGTTTTCGATGTTTAACATTACTGATTTTAGTAAGCAACTAAAAGCATTTAATAAAATGTTCAGCCACAACTCATCTAGCTTATGGATAACAGTGCCACATAAAATTAGGCGAAAAATGACGCTTGCGTCGTCTTTTATTTATTAAGAAAAATATTTTTTTTTTTTAATCTTCTTCATATATGTACATAAATATTTTTATTTTCTCAATTAATCCATCTCAGTACTATCACTCTGAATATTCATAAATTGTATTTATCCCCTCATGAAAACAGCACATATTTCTTTCATAAATATTTTTATGTCTGGATCATAAAAAAATCACTCCGTCTGAATAATTATGCAAATTTATTATATTTAAATGGTCCGCTGGCGAATTTTCAGAGGCGACACAATTAGAGCGGAGACTCCGAAACAAAAAAAAATCGTTTGAAGAGATTAACCATTTTAATGGCGTAATTAATTATGCACCAAGTCTCCGTTTTAAATAATTAAAGCAAATAGATGCGTGCCTCTATTCCACGGTGATAAATTTCTGCAGTGATTTTATTCGCTCGTTAAAACAATTCATCATGACCGCGTGCAAGTTATGATTAATTAAATTTGTGAATAACTCGAATAACAATAGAGAAATTAATAGTAAATAAAGTTAATTTATTCACGACTATTTTGTATTCATCTTATATTATTTTCATTATTTTTGTAAGGTTTACTTCTATTTACTTGTTTATTTATACAAGGTGTACAGAAAATGAGTGAAAACCTTCAGGTGACTCAATTCATTAATTAATTTTTAATAGAAAATCCAAATAAAAAAATGTTGTATGGTTCTTCATTGAGGCTCACGAGGTCTTCGAAATTTTAAATATGTGACTATAAATTAGTATTGTTTTTTTAAATATTTTGTAAAAAATCAATAGCATTAACAATCAATTAGACACGTGTGATGTAAATGATTAATAAATCGGATATTTTTACAATTTTTTAACTTCATCAGAAGCATTCTTTTAATGAAAATAGATCTAGCAACGACGCACGCTCGTTTGTAAAAAAAAAAGGTGTATGCAACACCTCCAGCGGATAATGTAGCAGTTATAAACAGGATAAATGCACACTTGTTTGATCCAGCGTTGCCAAATGTATAGTTCTTTTAAGTGGCCCGTGAGGCTTAAGGAAAGACCGTGTGACTTATTTTCGTTAATATTTTTATCTAAAAATTAGTCAAAGAGTCACGCTACCTAAAGCTTTTCACTCATTTTCTGTACACCTTGTATGTATTGCTTTTGTGGTGATTTTAATTCAATTTTTGCAGTTTGTAACTTTTTTTTGTAAAATATTTTATGTGTATTTGATTTATTTATAAATTTATTCAGGATGCGCATCATTATTGTTATTGTGTTTATAGATTCTGATTGGAAAACTCAATGGTTATGCTTGATCAAGGAGTTATTAGTCTAAATTTTATCAAATCAATTGAATATATTGTTGTATTTTCTAATTACAGATTGTCATTAATTGTAAAAAGGTGATTTTCCGTAAATAAAGAATTAATTAATTAATCTTGAGGTGCAAAATATAGAAATAATAAGAAAAGGATTTATTCACTTGGTCACAGTTATTTAAATAAATTAAATAAAAATAATTTGAAAATAATTAATCAATAAATTATTTTCACTTTTGCTACTGTGACATTATGATTTATGTTAAAAAAGCACTTTAACAAATGTCTAATAATAGAGATTTATTAAATAAAAATGATTTGAAAATAATTAATAAATTATTTTCACATTTAGCTCTGTGACTTTTGACTTACGTTACGTAAGTACGTTAAACAAATGCACATTAAAACAACTACATCTTTCGTTCTAGTTATAATAGAGATTTGCTGTTGTATAACAATAACAATTGTATAATGCAACAATTTTTGAATTGAAAATATTTAATGCAAAAAATAAAAAAAAAACATAGAGAATTGAATTTCAATCGTAACATGAGCGACTCTTCTGTATCAGTTTCTATGGTCGAATTTTATAAAATTTAATAATTGTCATTCCTTTCTCTAGTAATTTAAAAATATTACACGACATGTTTAGTATTGATTAATAAATTGATTTGTTAATTATAGAACCAATATTAATATAATTTTATATAATTAACGAAAAAATAAAAAATAAATCGTTCTTTCAAGCTTATTAAAGTGAAAACGTCCACACAAATGAATAAATTAACGAAACTCTGGCCCCAAATACAGCCACCTTAATTACGACACTCGTTTTTTTTTTTTCTTCTTCTTCTTCTTCCAATCGCACTCCTCTTATTCAGACCAATTAAAAATCTCATATATATTTTTTTCAGGTTAATCCGGCACATTAACATACTTACACTAAACTTCCTCACTCGCTGCAAAGAATAATTAACATACCCAATTAATCGCCTGAAAAATCAATCAAATTATTGGCCGGCTCCAATTAGAAAGATCTCATTGATCTCGGCGATTGTTGTTTAATTAAACGGCAACTTAATTAATAAGTGCGCGCCAATTACAATTCCTTTTGCATTTCTTGTGGGTTTTTTTTTTATTCGTGTCTTGTTTTGTTTCAGCGCAGAAGTGAAAACTGAAGTTAACTTTCTCTTCGATTGTGCGGATGCTTGTTTGCGGGGAGTGTTCTAGATTTTGGTTGTGTTTCGGAGATTAGAGGTAAGGTGACCGTTAGTTGTGTGTGTGCGTTATAAATGGTGGGTTTTTTTGTAAGTTCTTGCAATTATAGCTTCCGGAGGCAGAATTGTGGATTATTTTTTAGTTTAAAATAAATCTTTAGAAGATTTAATCGTTTTATAATTACGAAATAAATGTTCGTCAATTATAAATATAAACACATTAATTGTGAACATTTTTATATTAACAGAATACGTTTTATTTTGACATATATTTCATGGATCCGAAACTGGTTGAGAATTCAAAGTAATTCAATATCCGAAACTGGTTGAGAATTCAAGGTAATTCAATCTAATTTGTGTTTTTTTTTTTTATTTTTAGATTCCTAATATATATTAGGAATCTAAAAATAAAAAAAAATCCAGGTGGAAAGACCACTGGTCGATAGCCAATTGGCAGACTTTTACAATATATATTGCATATATGTATATACATATTTTTTATTGACAAACGTAATACAACATCTACAAATAACATAAAATATTGCAATATATATTGTAAAAGTCTGCCAATTGGCTATCGACCAGTGGTCTTTCCACCTAGATTTTGTATTCTCGTCCATGTCAAAACATACGGATAAAATGTGATGATCGTTAACAGTCTGTCAATGGTCTCTGTCAGATATGTACGTCACTTAACTGTCTCGAAGATTCCTAATAATTTATTCATATTCATTATTATAATTAAAATTGTTGAATTATAGGCCTCAACAATTTTTATTATAATAATAATAAGTGCATACATTCCTCAACTTCTAAAAAAAATGTTGCCTCAAGTATTATAAATGTGTCAATAAATTACGAATTTGTTGGCAAAGTTCCTTTTTTTTAATTATAATAATTTCGTTTTAGAAAAATGATTGTTATGAATAATTTATTATAAATGAAAATAATAAATCATCGTCGATATATAATATTTAAATTCACCACTTTTTATATTCTAACTGTTCCAAATCAGTATCCACTTTCACCTTCATAAGAATTCCTCCATTATGATTACTTGTCGATTTTCCTAGCTTGTCTGTCATCTCGTTTGCTTTTTATTTTCGACAATTTTTTTTTTGTGGTCGCTACAAATCTAGGTCTTGCTCTTCGGAAATATTAACGGAACCGGCATTTAAAGGTTTCGTGCACGCTTTAAGGTGTAGGCTAGTCGAGAAGAATCCGGCCGCCGTTAAAACACTTTTCGACTGGTCCTTTTTTTCCGGGTCCACTTTTTTCCCCTCGTCTATCGCGCTGGGAACTGGCACATTCGTAGGAATATGTAACAGTAATTTTTCGTGGGTTAGTGGAAATTTTTGTATTGTAAAAGTTCCATTGCTTTAAAAGTTTGCACGTTTTATATTTTAGTTATTTAATTTTTAAAATATAAATTAAATAGTAAAGAATTTGAAAATAATTAATCAATAATTCTCTCTTTAGTTATTATTATAATATGCTTTATACAAAATTAGCCAAATCTGATACTTTACTTAAGGGTGCGGTTTAGAAGAAAGAGATAGCTATACAAATATGGGCAATCACTAATTTGAGTCAGATTGTTGTTGTGATCAATGAAAAATATTGTATTATACATTAAAATAATCCTAAAATAAGCAGGAATTTCATCAGATAAATTAAAAATTATTTTAATGTTCAGTTTCTGTGAAAAATAATAATGAAAAACAATTAGAATTGATCAAATTTATAGCAAATTTTAAATTAAATTTTTGCTAATAAAAACTTGTGCAATGAAAATTTAAAGGATTTCACTAAATTCTGCATTCAAATAACTTTGCAGACATGACCTATTAATTTCATTATATCTTACAATTTTCTTTTCTAACTTGAACTAGTAAATTTACGTAATACACGAAAATTAACGATTTATTTTTTATTTAGACTGATACTTTATACTTGGTACATAAAAAATGTAAATACACATTCATATTATGAAATCCAAAAGAATAGTTCCATTTTCAAACGATTATTTCCATTTTACTATATAGCTATCTCTTTACACTAAACCGTAATCTTAAGAGTTCTGTGTGTATTGGACAGAAATGAATTGTGAGAGGTTCGTCACATATTCATCAGTTACGGCGTGGAAAAGCGAAACACTAACGTGTATAAAAAGTGTATCTTCGTCTAACACGAACCAATATTTGACTTTGTCTCTTACTCTCGTCCATTGGCGTAGAATCGTCTGGGTATAGCAGAAAGCTCGTGCGCACCGTAGCAGGGCCATGGGGTTTCATATGTTCAGAAATACCAATAATGCTTTTGATGATATGTTTCTTTAAGTCAAGCTCATGTATGGTATTTAATGTTGTAACTAATTATAAATCTAAGCTTTTTTATTATATATATATATGTACACATATGCGTTCTAAGTTATATCAAATGTATTTAGATTGTCCTGTAAATATAAATAGAAAACAGTATTCATTCACTTGGTAAATGTTCAAGAGGCAAGAGGATCATGCCCAAAGGGGCTAAGAAGAAGACGTTCTAAGTTATATCATATGTATTTAGATTGTCCTGTAAATGTTCAAGGGGCCCGAAGAAGGGGCTAAGAAGAAGACCAAGAAGCCCAAGCCAGGCAAGAGCAGCAAAGGAGCCTCTAAGAAGTAATGACTTTGTACTATAAAGATTTAAAAAATAAACAAAAAATTTATAAAAAAAAAGTTTAATTTAATAATTGAAATATTGATGAAGTGGAGACTTTTCCATTGTTGACGAATGTTAAATATGTTGGACAATAAAGATTATTATTATTATTGTGACATTTTTGACGTATTTTAAAACAATTGCCAAATATTTACATCTACTATCAAATTAAAGAAATTTTCAGTGTACAACAATGAGGTATAATTTAAATTAATTAAATATATTTAGTTTTCTTCAACTATAAATTGTTAACACGGAAAAATAAGTGTAAGCAAATTGTTATGTTTTTACAAATTTCGAATCGAATTTCTCTAAATTGAGATATTTACTCAAGAAAATACGTTCTGTTTTAAATTTCAAATCTTAATAAATCCATTGTAGAAAACATAGTGTTTTCTATTATAAATCACTTATCAAAATCTTGAAATGGAGTTTCATTGTGTTACAGCTTTAAGCATTGAATATTTAAATGCGATTTAATAAAAACAATCAAAGTGTTTTCTAAGCGTACCCAATCATAGTTCAATATATTTCGCATTAAAATTGATTTGATTTTTGATGAGCCAAAAAATGTGTAATATCAAGAAAACAAAGTAAATAGAAATATAATTTAATTTGAATGTAATTTAAAACAAATTAAATTTATGCAACTAATTCAGTTTTTAGAATACCGCAATTTTTTATTACTACAAATGAGAAATGAAAAAAATATATATAACTAACTAACCATCTCTATTAATATGTGTATTGTATGTATTATTGCACATACACATACACATTTGAATATAAAAATATATAATTCTGTAAATCTCTGTAAATGAATCAATATATATTCAGACAATAACTTTATATAATATACAGTTATATAATACAATTATAAAATGTATGAATGTGTTAGTCTATCTTAGGCTGAGGTTTTACTGCTCAAAAAATATTTATTTTTTAAAAATTTGATATAAATTATTCTCGAAATCATGTAACACCATTTTCTAAAATGAATAACAAAAAATCGACATTATTTAATATTTCTATGGTTAATGAAATTAAATAAAAATTCTTATAATTAATAAATTATTTTCAAATCATTTTTATTTAATTTATTTAAATAACTGTAACAAAATGAATCAATATTTTTTCTAATGCAATGAAATTATTTAATAGACCTTTGTTCAGAATTCATTAATTTATTTTATTTGTTTATTCACAAGTTGTGTTGAATAAACAAATAAAATAAATTAATGAATTCTGAACAACCTTAATTTTCATAAAGTATTTTTTTTAAACAATTCTATAATTAATACAATTATTTTATGGAGCTGAGTTTATATTAAACATTTCCCTTAATTACAGAATTGAGAAATACAATGTTACGAGACGTTTTCATTTTATTATTTATGGTGGATGCGCCAGGCATATCTACTTAGTTTTATTTTTACTTACGTTTATTTTAACTTAAACTATTTTTAAGTAAAATGAAAACGTCTCGTAACATTGTATTTCCGGCTTAATGCCATTATAAAAAAACATGAAGTTAAAATAAACATTTGTAATACTAAACGAATAGAATTCAATTTACAAGTTTAATTTAATATTATTAATTGAAACATTGTTTTTCACCTATATTATTATATCAACCTATAAACCTAAGTTATTCAATGTTACAACAAGTGATTAATGAGGAAAAAATATCCGAAATACTTTAATAATTTTTATTCACCTTGCAATTTCTTCCTATATTGACATGTTTATAGAGTCTGTAAGTTCTTTGCGAATTTCTGGCATAATGTCATTATCAAAAACATGAAGATAAAATAAACATAAGTAATACGAAACGAATAGAATTCAATTTACAAGTTTAATTTAATATTAACAATGTTTTACTTATATTATTATATCATCCTATCAACCTAATTTATTCAATTTTATACCACGTGATTAATGAGGAAAAAGTGTCCGAAATACATTAACAATTTTTATTCACCTTTTGCAATTTCTTCCTATATTGACATGTTTATAGAGTCTGTAAGTTCTTTGCGAAGTATACTTAGTGCAAAATAGTCTGTTTTAAAAATGTGTTTTGTTAATTCTATTGCTTTAGAAGTTTTCAATTTTATACGAAGTGATTAATGAGGAAAAATTGTCCGAAATACTTTAACAATTTTTATTCACCTTTTGCAATTTCTTCTTATATTGACATGTTTATAGAGTCTGTAACTTCTTTGCGAAGTATACTTAGTGCAAAATAATTTGTTTTAAAAATGTGTTTTGTTAATTCTATTATTTCATTATTGTAACCATTATATTTTATCATGTATGTGTTACTGAATGCAATGGCTTCCGTTGATTAAATAAATAAAGTGTAAGGTTTACTAGATTATTTTTTTTAATTAAGGAAAACACACACAAAACCGTCCTTAATGAATTCATTGAATAAAAAAAAGAATGAAATAACTATACTCAAATTTCAATGTACACAAGTTGAAAGGAAATTAACAGGACAAACATTACAACATCCTTCTAATTAAAACGAATTTATTCTGCGCATACATTAAAACTAGCTACAATAAATTAAATAAATAAATCTATGTACAAAAAAAAATCAATAAATAACAGGACAGTCGGGCGGATACGAAACAAAATCCCAGCCGCGAATTGATTATCGGCTAATTAGAATTGAAACTAGTCCGTTGACGGTCCCAGGCGCATAAACCATTAATTGATCTCGCCTGGTTTTCTCGATTTAAGTATTTAGTCCATCGGTAAATGCGCGCATCCGGCATACGCCGCGTGATTGATTGTAGATGTTGCTTAATTTTGTATTGATGATGATTGTGATAATAAAACGAATTTAATTGTTTGTTGGAACTAATTAAAAAAATAATAATAAAATGTTCAACCAGCATTCATCTAGCATATGGATAATTAGTCATGACCATTTCGAACTTCATCAGATTAGTGTGTTCCAAGAGCAATGCTTGATGGATGCGGTTGAACGAATCGTGTGTTGTGATTAAATACCTATTATTAATCATAGTAAACGGAAGATAACGCAAGCGCCATCTATTGCCACATGAAATTATCTTTCATTTATTACAGTTAAAAATTCTTAAAGAATGGAAAATAATACAAGCGCCAAGAACACATGAAATTAGGTAATAGATGGCGCTTGTGTTATCTTTATTTCATTATCAATTTTTAATTGTTATAAATGGAAGATAACGCAAGCACCATCTATTGCTACATGAAATTATCTTTCATTTATTATAATTAAAAATTGTTAAAGAATATAAGATAATACAAGCGCCAAGAACACATGAAATTAGGCAATTGATGGCGCTTGTTTTATCTTCAATTCTTTATTAATTTTTAATTGTAATAAATGGAAGATAACACAAGCACCATCTATTGCTACATGTAATTATCTTTCATTTATTACCGTTAAAAATTGTTAAAGAATGGAAACAAACACAAGCACCAAGAACACATGAATTTAGGCAATAGATGGCGCTTGTGTTATCTTCAATTCTTTATCAATTTATAATTGTAATAAATGGAAGATAATGCAAGCACCATCTATTGCTACATGAAATTATCTTTCATTTATTATAATTAAAAATTGTTAAAGAATAAATGATAAAACAAGCGCCAAGAACACATGAAATTAGGCTATAGATGGCGCTTGTGTTATCTTCCACTCTTTAACAATTTTTAATTGTAATAAATGGAAGATAACGCCAACGCCATCTATTGCTTAATTTAATGTGCAATAGATAGCGCTTGCGTTATCTTTCATGTATTATAATTAAAATTTGTTATTAATGTGAGGTTACAAACAAAATACTTAATACTGGAATGAAATGGACTTATTTTCTTCAATTAAGATAATTCAATAGTCAATAAATCAATTCTCGATGGGATTTTTATCTGCATGTAATTCTGCAAATACGCCAAATTTAAACCTAACTTCTAATAAGAGAGATCCCAATGAAGACCCTTGAATTTGAAACACCCTGTATATTATATAATTGCAACAAATGATATTTTTACTGCTTAAGTTCCTTAAATTAAAATATTCTACTGACTCGTTTTTTTCTTTTCTATTAAAAATTATCATACTTATTTTTTGGTATAAACCATACTGGAGATATTTCTTGTATGTGAAGTTGTCTTGTATAATAATTTATTTTATTTAGTACACTTCTTTACTCGTTAAATATTCCGAGTATAGCATACTATTTTTTAATAGTACTCCAAACATTCTATGTAAGTAAGAGTAATATGTACACTTCTTAGTGCATACACTGCTCAACATTTGAAACGGCATATCTTATTGTTAATGATTTTCCATATTTTAATACATGTAAAAGACGTGTGTACACTTAATAAGCACTGCAAAAATCTCCATTTTTTTTCATAAATACGTATATATTATGAAAAAAAAAAAAATGGAGATTTTTGCAGTGCTTATTAAGTGTATATATAATATTTTGATGTGAAATTTACTGTAGATAAAAAAAATAGATCTACAAGAATATATATGTAAATTTACTACTTTTTAAAGAAGGATTTTTAATATAATGTTTTGGAAAACTATATTCATTTTTACGTGTACTTCAAGACTATATTTAATTTGTTTTCGGAATGTAATAATATTTCATATAACATTTGTTCTAAATTGACAAAATTTAAACATAGTAATCTTCCCTCTTAAGAAGGCATATTTTCATAAATAGAAAAGAGTATTATTCATTCACTTGGTCACAACTATTTAAATATATTAAATAAAAATGATTTGAAAATAATTTATTAATTATTTTCAAATCATTTTTATTTAATATGGCATATTTTCTTTTTCTTGCATGATCTATAGATGTACCAGTTGAAATATTAAGCAGTGTATTCCTTGAAATGTAAATATAGTTTAAAAAAAAAAATTAAAATAAATTATTAACAAACCGTACTACCTAAAAAAACATCCAGACTATTCATTCATATTTTCATCCCACACCCCTATAAACTCTAATCTCGCACAGTTGATTTCCTCTTTATCGTAATATATGCCTGTACTGGCTGCGCCCGCTTGTAATCCTGCCTTTTCTGGACAATCTGAAGCGCGCCAGAAGTGTTGTTAAGCGGAACGTCCAAGAAAGCGTATTGGGGCTTCGCTACGGAGCTCGAGGGGACGAAACCGACGTCGGGCGTCTGTGCGGAATATGCTAATACTTGGGATGATGCCGAGGGTGAATATCCTCCTGGAATAAATAAGAACAAAGTGAGTTGAGTCGGGTGAATTTAAAATGTTCCGATCGTCGAGTACGGAAAAGTTAGCGGGGGCTCTCCGGGAAAGGAGTTTGAATTATTTGAGAGGAATAAGGGGTTTATAAATGGGGAGCTTGTTTTAGAAAGTATCGGATGTTTAAGGAGTTGCGTTTTACTTTCGAATCGTTTTTTGTTTTTAATTACGTAACTAACCGTGTTGACAATGACGTTTTATTTAATTTCATAATAATAATAAAAAATTATATAAATTTTAAATTGGCCCTTAATAATAATAATTATGAAGTATTTAAATTAGTATATTTGGTTAATTCATAATATATATATATATATATATATATATATATATATAAAGAATCTTTATTGTCAGTACCGACAATCGGCCAACAGCCTTTCTGCCAAAGTTCGCGCATTTTATGGGTGTGTCGTTTCATAATTATTACATAAAATATGTTTCATCACGGGATAAGTTAATTCAAAATGGCCTTTAATATTTTTTTTATACGTATATAAAAAAAGTTTTGATTTTTTATCTTAAGAGTCCTGAGTCTATTGGACTGAAATAAATTGTGAGAAGTTCATAACATATTCATGGCAAAAAATCAATGATCTGACTTGTATAATGATATATATTCGTCTACCACAAAAAAATTAACTCTCACCCGTCAGAATTCAGTCGTATAAAAAGCAATATTTTTAATCATTCTAAAAAAACTAAACAGTGACCAAAAGAAAAGATTTTTTTGTTATTATTTGCTGACCTTTTACGTACGCGGTGTATTAAATATTTTTTTGATAGTACATGTATTTGTAATGTTATCGATATAAAATTCGGACTGTAACATTTACGTAGATATTTTTAGTTTTTCATTAGCCAGATTTTTTTGTTTTATTAATATAAAAATTAAATAAAATAGGACACGACATAGTAAGTAATAAAGAAAATAATATTGTGAAAGCAAAATATAAACATTTTCCTTCCTTATTTTTTTAGATCGTTCAAAATTTTATATTACTTTTCTATATACCGATATATACACACTGATCTCTTAATTATAAGATTAAAAACACTATTTTTTTATACGAATAAAAAAACTATTAAATATTAATTATTTTATCTTAATAGTAAAAGATACAAAAACTATTTTTTATAGGAATAAAAAAATATATTGTTTTTTTTTATCGTAATGGTGTATGATAAAAAATAATATTTTTTATACGAATAAAAAAAACATTAAATATTGATTTTTTGTCTTAATAGTATGAGATGAAAAGAATCAATATTGTTTATACGAATAAAAAAAAAAACTATTAAATATTAATTATTTTATCTTAGTAGTAAAAGGTACAAAAACTATTTTTTTATAGGAATAAAAAAATATATTGTTTTTTATAGTAATGGTATATGATAAAAAATAATATTTTTTATACGAATAAAAAAATATTATGAAAGTTTAATTAAATCAAGCTTAAGGCACAATTATAAAAGCGGCCCTTAAAATTGTTTTATAGGATAAAAAAATTAAATATTGATTTTTTTATCTTGATGGTATAAAATACAAAAATCATTTTTATACGAATAAAAAAAATAAGGGCCGCATTTTTACTTGTGTCTTAAGCTTGTTTTATTTAATTAAACTTTAATTTTATACCCGTTATCCATATTATTTCCAAATGAAAATTTACACACGGTTTTACCATTTAAGACAAAAATAATTATTTACCTTTATTCGTAATAATTTAACTTTAACTTTATTTTACGGAATTCTCCATTATAATTGATTACATTATACAATAATTTACATATTTGTATATAATCAGGTAAGTATTCCTAAACTATTAATAAATATTCTAACATATAAAAACATTTCTTTGATAATGTTTAGAAAAAATAATATTTACCTGATCCTGATACTTCCCCGCCATAATCCGCGTAGACAGCGTGCATTTCTGATGGGTCATGGTCCAATTCCACGGTGTTCGTGTAGCTGTATTTCGAGTCTTTGGGTTTGTAGAAATATTTCATCATGGCTAAGGCCATTGTCGTCATTAAAGCCGCGTTCGCTACCATTAGGGCTTTCATCACCATCATTCCCACGATAGCCATGCCCATCGCGACTATTGTCGTCGTTTTATAGCCCAAAAGCGCCGGGAGGACCATTTCGCTCAGTTTGCTCTTTTTACCTCTTTCTGAAATAATAATAAAAAATAATAATTTGTATTTTTTGGAGGATAAAGACAAGTGAAAAAGATAATTGAAGAAAAGAAAATATAAGATCATGAAATATGTATTATTTTTTAATAGATTAATCGTTACCAATTACCCGGTTTGCGCTATTTTTTGTGATTATTTCATTTTATTTTTAATAGACATTTATTATATATACAAAGATCTTTATTTAGAAGAATATGTATAACAGAACAATTACATATATTTTGTCAATAAAGTAAATTTACGTAATGTAGTTTTAATAGTTATCATTAAAACTATATTACGTAAATATTCTCAATAAGGTTGATCGAAAAAATAAAAATGAAAATAAGTCAATTAAACGCAAATACTCAAATTTATTGCTGGAAATAAAAGGGAACTTTAATAAATTAAATGAAAATAATTTGAAAATAATTAATAAATTATTTCCACATTTAGCTCTGTGATATTTTGACTTACAGTTTTCTCCTAAACTGGCCAACGACCTATAGTCTTTCCGCCGACATTTATAATTTTTATTTATTTTAATTTATATATTAAGATAGTTTTTTTTATAAATCCACATTATATAATCATTGTCTAATGGCCAATGAATGCGATATCACATACTTGAATAAAATTGAATAATAGTTTATTCAAAGAAATATGCAATGAAGATAATATGACCACATCACAGCTAATAAGACAAAATCCAGCATGTTGAATGGTTGGGGCTTTTATTTTTTTTTTATTTTGATTTATTATCATTGTCTCATAATTTTTCATAATTAATTCATAATTCAGTAAAATATTAGTAAACTCTCTTCCAAAAAATAACAATAAAATACAAGTGTAACTTAGAATTTAAAGTGATATTTAACACGGATGTGAACAAAGGACCTTAAAGTCTCTCATTTTAAAATTAAGAATTTACTAAAGTTTGATTTGAACATTATAGTTTAAGTTCAGATAAAAAATTAAAACAGTGGGGGTTTAAAATGAAAAATAAAATTAATTCAATTAATATTCCTTTCAAATTATTGTTATATCTATGAAATTGAAGAAATTCCAGTATACAACAATGATATATAATTTCAATTAATTAAATATAAGTGGATAAGAAACATCTCTTATGGGATTTGAATCCATATCCAACGAATTTCTCCAGCCAGAAATCTGCGACATTTTGACTTACTTACGTAACGTAAGTTAAAATATCACAGAGCTAAATGTGGAAATAATTTATTAATTATTTTCAAAACATTTTTATTTAATTTAGTAAAATCCCTCTTTATTCTTAACAATTAATTTGAGTATTTGCACTTATTTTCATTTTTTTTTAAACCTTATTGAGTATAATAAATTAATTATTTTTTTTTAATTAATTAATTATTGAGTATATTTGCGTAATGTAGTTTTAATGATAACTATTAAAACTACGTTACGTAAATTTACTCAATACTCAATAAGGTTGCACATCAATGTCAGTGTTATTTGCCTCTGTAATTTAAGATCATTTTAATGTGTTATTATTATTATCATGCATTGTTAACATTTTTTTTAAATCACGGCTAAATTAAATCTGTACTTTCATTGGGTAAAATCGCATAATATTGTTATTATTTAAAAGAAATTGTAATTAATTTATATATGATTTATATAATTGTCTTGTAATTGAGAATGTTCTCCTGTTGGACAATAAACGTTATTATTATTATTATTATTATGTCTATAAGGTTCAGTCCTGTATATATTTCAACAATTTTAATATAATATGTAATAGTTATTTCTTTATTTTTGTTTTACAATCCACTATACGTAAATATTATTAATTATATTGTAGATTTGCAAAAAGGTAAATCCGTTAAATAAATAAATTCAATCGAAAAGTATGCAATCCTATTTTATTACATAAAATTCACAAAAAAAAATATGAAAGTGTCGTAAATAAACAGAAAAGTAAGAATGTGTTCAACAAATGGGCTTAAAACAAATTTTATTGTGGGATTAATTAAACAATTAATTAAATAAAAAAAATCTGCTTTTAAATTATAATTATTTGTTCTAAATTAAATCGACCTATTTGCTATTTCTTTAAATTAATATTATTAACATAGAAAAATTTATATTAATAATTCATAAACCATCATAATCTGCGCTAACTGCAAAATTCAGCGTAACGGAATTGTCAATTATATATATATTTTTTTGGTGCTTGTTAAGTAAAAATACGGGTCCGAGTAATTACCCCAAATTTCCGAGAAAATAATTGGCTTTCTTGTTTGTTCATTCAACAATGTATACACGCAGTAAAAGATAAAAAAAACGGGCATTAGCGATGGGCAAAGTCCAGCTCTTTATAAGTGCTAAATGAAGAAAATAAGAATTTTAAGGGCGATGGGTAAAGTCCAGCGCTTTATAAGTGCTAAATGAGGAAAATAAGAATTTTAAGGCAGAAATACCCCTGGTCGATAACCCATGACAGACTACTAATCTATCTATATGTATTGTAAATATAGAGCTTTTTAAAGAATTGCCGTCTGAATTAAAATATTTGTTTGTATAACAATTTTATTAATATCACTTACACATTAATATGTTTGTTATGCAAACAAACATCTTAATTAGGAATTTTATTAAGGGTGCGGTTTAGTAGAAAGAGAGGTTATATAATTATTGGCAGTTAGTAATTCGAGTTACATTGCTGTTGTGATCAATGGACAATATTGTATTATACATTAAAGTAATCTTAAAGCATGCAGGATTTTCACCAGAAAAATTAAAATGCATTGTTATAATTATATTAATGAAAATCTGTCAGGTTTATGTCAATTTTTAACACATAGTTTTAGCAACAGAAACGTTCTTAATGACAATTTTAATGATTTCACTAAATTCTTCGTTAAAATAGCTTTACATTCATTACCTATTAATTTCATTATATCTTCTAATTTTTTATTCTAACAAGAACTAGTGAATTTGGGTGATATGTAATAATTGACTGTTTATTTTCAATCAGACCGATATTTTTCTACCTAACATGTAAAAAAAATGTAAGTATATATTCACGTTATTAATTCTGCACCCCGACTCTTTTTTTTATCAATGATTATTTTCACTTTAATCCATAGCTATCTCTTTCTGCTAAACCGCAACCTTAATGTATAACTTACATTAATCTTACCTTAATAAAATTCTTATACAAACATTAAAATCACTGGTACTGCTTATTAATAAAGCACTAAAATATTAAACACACAATCATTTTCATTGTAAGATTACATAAGGTATGATACAATACATTTTATATCATAATTTTCCTAAATGTCTATCGACCATCGGTCTTTCAGCACGACTTTATGCCATGTCAGTGTCTTAGTCGTTGATAATTGATGTGATGAACGAATGAAGAGTAGTTTGAGGTTATTTAATATATTTAAATATTTAAAACAAAGTTATATAATCATTTAATACAATTAGAACCATATAGTTTAAAGGAATTCTTAAAATGAACAAAATAGCCGAAAGCATCTGTGTTGCATCTGTGTTTATGAAAAAATAAAAAATGATTAAAAAAAACTAAAAATGATAAATAAAATATGATAACATATTCGAAGTCAGCATTAAATGTTGTAGAAAGTGTAAAAAGATTACTATTTTCTTCGCCATTGTTTTTTATCATTAAAAATTGGCATATGGCTATGAAAACGGTTTTTCGATATCTCTTAAAATAAAAAAAAGTTTTCCATATGTACAGGGTGGTGCCTTGTACATTGACAAGACTCTTATCTGTGCTTCCAAATATTATTTATTAACTTTAGCTACTTTGCATTAACATAAATGGTTTGATTCATGTTCATAACCTAATTGGTGCATTGAATCCCAAAACGGTCCAATAATTACTTCAACCAGTTTCAAAGGTGTGTTGTGATTTATACATCACTAATTAAAATAGCTCACTGCTACACATTTCAAAGAAACCATTAATAAGAATTTATGTAATAAATAATTGTGTGTGTATTTTTTTTTACAAAATCTGATCTCCAATTTAAGATTTAAAAAAAAAAGTAAACCGCGCAAATTATTTTCTTATCATTGTTTCCATTCTGTCTTTTTATTTTAAATGTAGTCTTCAACATTTACTTGTATAAATGTATATTTTCGAGTTTACGTGAAGTGATTGATCACAAAATAGATTATTCCTTACTTCACTTTTTATTTTTATGTTAGATGTACATTTCGATACAAAAAGTGCTCATTATCAATAACAAATTCAGTATTGTATTGTATTTTACATTGTTTGTATTGCTGTCGATTGAAGAACAAATTATTGTTATTAATATATTTATTTTCATCACATTATGATGAGGTTAAATGAAATATGTTTTATAAACCCCTATTTTGTCCTTGACTTATTCTTGTAATTTCTACTCGATGTGAAATATGTTTATTGATAGAAACGTCAGAATTGAGTAAAACCGCGTTTAAATCCCATTTTCGTTGATCCCCCACGAAGCCAACCCCGTAACGTTTCGCAAAAATCGCACCGAACACATCCTCCCGGTAACCTCATGAAAAATGTATAACCCGACCCCCTCCCTCCCCACCTCGCTCACCTTCATCGTAATAAATTCCAATTTTGAGCGCGTCCTGATCCTCGGCTTTGCCGAATCTCAAGCCCACGCCGCCGTAATCGAACCGGAGCGCGTGCCGCTCCAGGATGGACGCGTTCGCCGGCGCCGGGACGCTATCCAGATGCACCATCAACCCTCCGCCGATATCAAAACCCCTGCCCTGCAATTCCTCCACGATTGTAGAACCATCGCCGTCCGCCCGTACAAACACACACAAAAAAGCGCACAACAACACACGGAGAGGATGCATCGTCAAAAATGATTGGCGGCCATCAAGTGGTCTAGCTTTTATGGTTTACGGTTGGCACCCATGCTTAACATTGCATGTTTTATTAAATCCGCGTAAATTAGTGGAGTGTTACATGTGTGTGTGTGTGTGTGTGTTATGGATGTGCGTACGCTTGGCAATAATTATAATTGGCTCACAACGAAGTCAGTTTGGTGGCTTGTGGGGTTTTAGTTAGCGGGTCACGGTTTGCGGATTAATTTTCTTAACTAGATCCGCCTATTATACAATTTATGTTACCTCCAGTATATTTATCTTTTGAAGTAAGATTTATAATAATAATCCTCTTTAAGTTTAAAGCGTACATGTTCAATTATAATTATAAAGTACACAATTCATGGGGATTAAAATAATATATGCTCTGTAATTTTCAATTAAATCTAATATCTTTAAAACATTTCCACTCAGTCATCTTAAGTGATATGAATTCCATTAGCTCATCAAGAGGATTTAATAATTTAAGCGGTCCCATTCAGAGTTTATTCCAAGAGTCATTATCATCAGGAGTTTTTCCCATATATTGGAAAAATAGCTATGTTGTGCCTATTTTTAAAAACGGATGCAGATCTAATGTGACAAATTATCGTGGTGTGTGCAAACAATCAGCTATCCCGAAACTTTCAGATCAACTTGTCTCTGATCAATTGAAGGTGAAATATTCACAATATATTGTTGAAGAGCAGCATGGCTTTCTTAAATGCAAATAAACTAGTACTAATTTGCTGATTTATCAAAGATACATATCGAATGCTTTGAAGAAAGGTTTGCAGGTTGATTCAATTTACACCGACTTTTCCAAAGCATTTGATCGAGTGCAGCATAGCATTCTAATACATAAACTCCGTTACATGGGTTTCTTTGGTAATATGTTGAAATGGCTAGAAAGCTATTTGGTAGGTAGATCTCAGCGTGTTCGCATTGGTCAGGATGTATTTGATACTATAACAGTAACTTCTGGGGTGCCTCAGGGCTCGCACTGTGGGCAGCTATTATTTTTACTTTTTATAAATGATATTGTTTCAACCATAAAGTATAGAAAAGTTCTTCTATTTGCTAACGATTTGAAACTCTTTAAAAAAGTTGCTACTGTGTCAAACCAGCACTAGCTTCAGAAAGACCTAAATAACATTTCAAAGTGGTGTATACATAATAATTTAGAATTGAATTTGAGTAAATGCTTTCATATATATATACTACTCGTTCTCCCTGCGTGATCAACAGTTGGCATTAGTAACAAAAATAAAAGATTTGGGGGTTATATTTACCTCAAAACTTGATTTTAAAGAACACATCTCTCATGTGTGCAATAAGTCTTTAAAAGTGTTGGGTTTTATTAATCGTCATAGTAGGCATTTCAAAAATTCAACTGTAAAAATATTATATTTGTCTCTGGTACGGCCACATGTTGAAACAGTGCCATCCATCAGATTGAGATGGTACAGGGAAAGTTTCTGAAGTTGATGTTTTTTCGTATGGGAAAAAGATTGCTAGAGTTCAGCCATTGCGAAATGCTTGCAATACTTAATTTACATTCTTTGGGCGAAAGAAGAGCCTTTCTTGACCTTTCTTTTTTATTTAAGTTAGTAAGTGGGTTTGTGAATTGCAGTGAATTGGTGGGAGCGTTGGATTTTAACATACCTCGGAGTATTCATTCCAGACAACGACCAATATTTCGCATTAGTTTTCACACCACAAAATATGGTATGTATAACCCTATTGATCGTATGATAAGGTATGCGAACGATTTGTCTACCAATTCTAACTTTATGCTCTTCACTTCTTCATTTGCAGTTTTCACAGCCCATTTTCGCCGCATAGATATTTCCCATCTCATTCATATTACATAATTTTTTTATCTATATTTATTTATTATCACTTGAAGATAGGAATAAGCCGGTTGCATTTTGTTTTCACAATGAACTGTTTGGGATTGATAAATAAATATTTTGATGCGTATTATTTTTATTTTGTATTATGTCGTAATTGTGATTGGTAATTTGCTTTTTTTTATACATATGTTTTGTAATCTTTTTAGAGCGTCACACTTTTCTTATAATTTTTTTAATATGTAATTATAATTGTAATTTGGAAATGGAGATTCCGTTAATAAAGTAAATTGAATTGAATTGAATATCTGAATTTAAAAACACTTTTTCCAGTAAAAAATGTTATATATTAAAAATAGCTATTTTAAAATGTTATATATTTATATTCATACTTTCTATATAATATTTACATTTCAAGTTGTGTTGGTGACCAATTTTAAATAAATCAATGAGTAACAATAAATTTATATTTTTCAATGACTAGGGATTAGTTACTGCAATTAATACTATATGTTAGATTAATAAAATTGCCATATACTTAATTTTGCAATAACAAAAAAGATCGACTTGGCCCAACTCTAATTTCGAGTACTGCGTATACACTTGTAATAGCTTATCGTAAATAGTTATTCGAAGTTTAGTTTAAATCTTCACGCAACTCAAACATCTGATGAAATTCCTGCTTATTTTAAGATTATTTTAATGTATAATACAATATTGTTCATTGATCACAACAACAATCTAACTCAAATTAGTGATTGCCCATATTTGTATAGCTATTCTTTCTTCTAAACCGCACCCTTAAATTCTTAATAGTTACTTCGTTATAGATGTTAATTTAATTTAAAGTGTTATACAAACAAAGTTATTTATTTATTTAAACATCCTTTAAATTATATTAAGTTTATTTATTGTATTCCTTTTTCAATAAAGTTAATATAGTAGTAGTATTAAATTAGTGTATAAATTATACTCTCTCTAATCTATCAACCTTATATTTAACGTGTAATGAAATGTTAGATGAGTCAACAATCAAAAGTTTAATAAATATGTGTGCATTTTTAAATACGTTGTGATAAACTGTGTTGATGTGAAATTTCCAAATTATTATTATTTAAAGCACATATACGTATAATTAATTATGTACTATCCATTGAATAATCCTCCATAAAATTTTAATCGCATGTTACGGTAGATTTCAGTGAGTGTTGATCGTTCACGTAATTATATGGTTCATTGTATCTGAATACGATATTATCTATAATTAAACTACCGGCGAATTATAGAGGCTAGTTTAAATAGAAGCCACCTTAATCTTCATAAAGTAATTATTAATATACACAATTATAAAAAAAATAATCTGGCTTAAATGAGTTCTATAATATGATATTTTTATACAGAATAAATCTTTGAATATATGGTACTAAAATACAATATTATTTTATTTATTTAATAATAATAAGTAACCTTTATTCTAATATAAATATAAACATACAAGAATATAAATAAATACTTAATATAACTATAGGCATCATATAAAGAAAAAAGATACAACAAAAATATGCTTACTAATAGATTATAGGTATGTTTATTTATTTATTATTTATTAACGGCCAAGCCTTTTTGAATACAATATTTAACAAACAATAACATGCGCAACAATAACATTTACACTTTCTGTTCGAAATGCGCATCAAAGTAGAAAAATATAGTGTGAAGTAAGGAATTAACAAAGTGTTTAATTTATTGATTAATATGAATATGTTCCTAATTTGTTTTTCATTGATTGCTTAGTAAAACATTTATAATAATACATAGACTTTTTTAAAAAATAATCAAATTTTTAAATGTAATTAAAACTGTAATAAAAAAACATCATCAATTGTAAATTATTTTCAAATTGAAAGAATTCCAATAACCTGGAATGTTTTTAATGAAACCTATGTTTTTCTTTTATTTATAAATAACGCTGTGTTATATGTTGGCATGCAATGCAAATGAAATCACTGGATTAAGCTCGAAAATGTACCGTTACCAGTTGGAGCTAGAATATTTTCATGGTCAGTAATTCGTGAAAAGCGCACGAATTAAATGAATCCTGCATGTCCGGATTGTTCGCAATGTAAATAAATTACGTAATTAAGTGGGTTTTTTTTTGCGGTAATTGTGTCCACTTTTAACGAGATTAATTGTTTTTCTTTAATTTATAAATTTTAAAAATAAAAAACCACGGACACATATTTAATTTAAATTTAAATAGAAAAGAGTATTTATTCACTTGATCACAGTTATTTAAATATATTAAATAAAAATGATTTCAAAATAATTAATAAATTATTTCCACAGCAGATGTAGATTATGTAATTCAATGTCCGGCGTGGGTATTTGCCCTGGAAGTAGTTGTTTTAATGTACATTTGTTTAACGTACGTTGAATAAAAATGATTTGAAAATAATTGATACATTATTTTCAACGTAACGTAAGTCAAAAGTCACAGAGCTAAATGTGGAAATAATTTATTGATTATTTTCAAATCATTTTTATTTAATATAATTTAAATTTGATTTAATAAGTGAGAATTCTTTTACAGATTTTATCTCTTCATGTTAGTTTTACTTCAAATTGTACGAATAAAAGACATAAACTTCACAATAACACAGAGGGCCTCTTTTTATCGAAAAATATATCTTGGTTATTAAAATTGTTCAATGCTTTATTTTTCATCGTAATAAATCACAATAAAATAATATATGGTAGATATGGTATATTTTGAATATTTATAGAAAGATAGCATTTTAAAACTCATACCACTATTATTAAGTAGTGTGAGTTTTAAAATGCTATCTTTCTATAAATATTCAAAATATACCAGGTAACAAGTTTCAATATATGAAATATATAATTTATATCTGTTAATTAGCAATCGATCAGTGGTCAGTCAGCCTTGTTTAATAAAAATTATTATCCACTACTATTGCCAATTTTTTAACATCCACTATGCTTTCACTTCTTTCTTTCTTAATCTTATCCTCTTTTACCCATATTGGGTGTCGAGGTTATGCTTTTACTTATTAGTATTAAATATCAATGTACTCACGTATTGCTTATTGACGATTAAATCCATTTCATTTTTGTTTCTTTAAAAATTTCAATTCAAATCCATTGTGGGTCGGTATTCTTTTAGATAGTATACTTAATACATTTCCAACGAGAAATTAATTCAACACTGAAACGTCGACTATCAGTTGAGGATGTCATCTCGTCCTAAAATCTGGAGTACCCTCGATTCCCCCCCGAAAAACTACGCGGAAGGAATGTTGAAACGCGGAGGAGATAGAAGAGCCTCGAGCCGAAATTATCATTAACATAGATACAGACAAAAAAAGGTATAATTTATCAATGAAGTGAAAGAAAAAATCAAAATGAACACAACTGAAAAAAAAAAAAAAACGGGAAAGTTGTATGACACACATTCTTGTAATTTTTATAAATTGTTATTTCTAACTTATTTGAAAAATAGTAATAAGAAAATATTTTTTTTTTAAATAATAATAATTTCATTAAATAAAATGAAATGAAACAAAGATGATTCACACATTTGCAGTTATTTAAATTACAATGAAATTAAACAAGGAACATTTCTGGAAATGATCAATAAAATTCGATCAATCCCTTTTTCCAACTGCAAAATAGATTGTTTGTAAAACTTACAGTGTAAGTATTTTTTTGCAGTTGGAAAAAGGGATTGATCGAATTTTATTGATCATTGCCAGAAATTTTCCTTGTAATAATAATTTCCTTTATTTGCCCAATAGAATACAAATTCCAGTTATAGATACAAACAGTAAATTAAATTCAAATTAATTACATTATAAGTAAAAAATTAATAATATTAAAAAATAATACAAAATATAATAAAATAGAAAATAAAAATGATACAAAAATTCAACGAAAAAAATATTTTGATTATTTTAGTAAATATTTTTGTATTTTGCGAGTTTCTTTTACAAAGAAAACAACAAATAACGTAATTAATAGTTTTAATATTTAAACATTGGTAGTTCATATTGTAATAATAAATATGAACAGATTACTAAAAATCTACCAATAAAATAAATAAAACACAGATCAAATCGAATAATCTTAAAATCTGGACTAGTTTGGGGTAATCAGTCCAATGGAATTTCAATAGAATTTCAAAATTGAGTTTATTTAAATTTCTATGGTTAAATATACAATATTTTTTTATAGAAATAGACAATAATTAACAATCAATTGATGCATTATATGATTCTGAACTAGTTTGGGTTTATCAGTCAATGTTGAATAGAATTTTAAAATTGAGTTTATTTAAATATCTATGGTTAAATACACAATATTTTTTTATAGAAATAGACAATAATTAACAATCATTTGATGCATTACATGATTATAAGTTGCCTCATGATTGATTTAAATATAAAGGAACACTTTTCTTCGCATTTTTTTAAAGAAAAGTGTTCCTTAAACACTTCACGTAAACTCAAAAAAACTATGTAGATATATAGTTTTTTGAGTTTACGTGAAGTGTTTAATCACAAATAAAAAGAGTTCTTCCTTACTTCACAGTTTAAATTGTCTTTTTATTTATTCCTTTATATCTAAATCAAATGATAAGTGGCGAAAATAATAAACTGAAAGTCAATGAATGTTATTTTTGTAAACACTGTATTCTAATGACGAGGCATAGATCCCGAAACACGTGTCTGCAGATGGCCTTAATTAAGTAACGTTCCTTTTGTTGTTCTTACATTAATTTTTTCTCGGATCAAAATTTGTTGCATTATGCAATATTTTATTGATATGCAACAGCAGGTATACATTATGTAATTCAATGTCCGGCGTGGGTATTTGCCCGGGAAGTAGTTGTTTTAATGTGCATTTATTTAACGTTCTTACGTAACGTAAATCAAAAGTCACACAGCTAAATGTGGAAATAATTTATTAATTATTTTCAAATTATTTTTATTTAATATATTATTATCGTACGGAATAGAATTAGCGATTACTTCCTTACGAGAAATGTTGCGTGATTATGAGAAAAGGAAAATTCCGATTACGCAATGACCTGAGCAGGGCAGGCAGACCTTTTCACTCGCGAATTAAAATATATTCAGTTACACAAATTATTATTAATCAATATCAGTGGGTAATTAACGGTCCTATGGAGTAATTCTATCCTTTGTGCCTTTCAAAGCAAGATAATAAATCCCATGTCGACCCTTTTCAGCGGCACGCATTATGAATAGCAAGTCCGTACAAATTGCCTGTTTCTGATTAATTAATACGTTTACGCTCGATATATGCGAAAATCACTCAATCGAGGGTTTATGACGTGTATTGGGGCTATTGAAAACAGATTCTGGTGTTGTAATTGGACAGGATGTTGTTTCGCAAGTCGATTCATGTTTAGGATTTTAGTGCGCCCGGAATTGATTTTAATAATAATGTTCAATTACGGTGTTTTCGATTGGGATTTAATAATTAGGAAAGACAGAAAGACTGATGGTCGATAGTCATTTTCTGGGGCTTAACTAGATGTTTATGATTGTATTTTATATTATTTTATTACGTGATATTTTACACGATAACTAAATGGCAAATTTACAATTTTAATATGTTGTCAATAGTGTAGAAATGTCCTATTTTAATATGTTTGGAAATTAAAATTTTGTGTATAATTTAATTCTAATTAGCTTAGTATGTAAGCCACATCACTTGTCTGACACTCCCATGAATGTATGCATTTGTTTCTGGAAATAAAAATATTCTATTCTATTCTATTGTAATGTTGTAAATATTGTAATGTAATTTAATGTATCTATCAGAAATAAAGATTTTCTATATATATAATTACAAAACTATAACCATTTTAATCATTTTTATTTCATTTAAATTAAATAAATTTGAAAATAATTAATAAATTATTTCCTCTTTAGCTACTGTGACAATTTGACTTATGTTACATAAGTCTAATGTCTAATAATAGACATTTGCTGTTGCATAACAATAACATATTGGAAATAATTTATTAATTATTTTCAAATTCTTTTTATTTAATTTATTTAAATAACTGTTACCAATTGAATGAATACTCTTTTCTATTTACTGTAACCATTGTCTGAGGTTTGACAATTAGTAAATGATCGAAATTAATTTTTACTAAAAACAAACTTGTTTATCATCACGACGGTTTCAACTGCTATTACGTGGTAATCCATATCAAATTCAATGAAAAAATTAATACTTTTTTTATTTTTTTTAAGTGGTAATAGTATTTTTTATTGAATTTAATGTGTTTGTGATTTTCAATTTTTTATTAATTTCACTACAATTGTTTTGCTACGCTGTATATTCTAAATTAAAGTTGAAAATCTTTTTAATAAAAAATAATTAACGGTCGGTAGCCAATTGGTAGAAGAATTTATTTTTATGTTAATTATTTATTGTATTTATTTATTATTATTACTTCGTTAAAAATAATAAGCCAATAAAGATTTATATATATATAAAAAATAATTATCGATTTTAAAAAATTAAGTCCTTCAGTAATCAACGATTGTAATTATAAATAGAAAAGAGTATTTATTCACTTGGTTACAGTTATTTAATAAATTATTTTTTTATTTTTGAGGCTTTAACTTTGTTATACATTGTAATTCAATTTTAATAAATGAAACACTTTTTTACTTTGTTTGTATAACTCGGATTTAATAAATTATATTAAAAAAAATCAAATTATTTTTATTTAATTGATTGTAATTATGTTAATAATGCCATGTAACGTAATATAACTTTTTTTAGCTTTATTATATTTCAAAAATATTATATTTCGTGTGAAACGTTTTGAAAGACTGATATTTAAAATTACGCGTTATCGAATTTATCTTATTTTCGGTGTATTTCAAGCGGAATAAGCGGGTAAAATGATTGATCTAGATTTTCTTGAAAACAAGGATAATACCCGGAACCTCGTTTATAAGAATTAAATAAAACGATTCGGACAGAGATTGATGTTATTTTTATCAATATTCCCTCTGAAAGATATTTATATACATATATAGAATTGCGAATGAGTGTTATTTGTTAAAAGAAAGTTTAAAACAAGTTTGACGCAGAATCAGTCGATCAATTAAGTAAAGATTTAATTTATTTGTCAATTTTATATAAAACATACTATTGATAAAGAGCACGAAATGTAATTCTTGATATAATATAATAATATTTTATTCCTTTTTCATTCACTTTTTATTCACTTTTTGTTTCCTCACATTTTTGTATTGTACACTACACTACAAAAATAAATAAATTAAATAGAATTATTTTGAAATCATTTTAATTTAATAATATTAATTCTTGATATAATATAATAATATTTTATTCCTTTTTAATTCACTTTTTGTTTCCTCGCATTTTTGTATTGTAGTGTAGTGTACAATACAAAAAAATCCTTAAAAAGGAATAACATGTTATTATATTATATCAAGAATTAATATTATTAAATAAAAATGATTTTTAAAATAATT
This sequence comes from Philonthus spinipes, assembly GCA_963082785.1. Classification (NCBI taxonomy): domain Eukaryota; kingdom Metazoa; phylum Arthropoda; class Insecta; order Coleoptera; family Staphylinidae; genus Philonthus; species Philonthus spinipes. Next base: position 5,116,498 of record OY720310.1, on the reverse strand, counting down.
CTATTTAATTTATTTAAATAACTGTGACCAAGTGAATGGATACTGTATATAAAGAAAACAAAATTTTATATATAAAGTATAAATACAATATTTTTTCAATAGTAATTGTCTTATTAAGTTGGGATAATTATAGTTTGAGTTAGTTTAGAATTAGTAGTTATATATTATTGTTAATTATATTTTGCTTTTGCTCTTTTTTTTAATTAATAGTCTACTGTTATTTTTTGTTATTAGTTATACTTATTGTACTGTATTTTATTATGTAAAAAAGGTGAATTCCGTAAATAAATACAAATACAAAAATTACTTTTTTATACCAATTGATTTTTTTTAATCGTGACAGGTTTCGATTACATGACTTAGTTACGATTAATAAAAAAATCCAATGGTATTTATTTATTTATTTAACGGATTTACCTTTTTATAAATCTACAATATAATTAATAATATTTATGTATAGTGAATTGCTGAACAAAAATATGTATAAAAAAATTTGTTTTCTTTATATATTATATTGAAAATGTACCACCAAATTGTATCACAAAATTATTGAATGGATACTCTTTTCTATATATATATACAAACATCTTTATTTGTGAAATTGAAACAGTATATACACAATACGGTGGAAAACCATTACATTACTATATTATACATAATAAATTTCACAAATTGGCTATCGACCAGTGGTAATACTCTTTTCTATTTAATTTAATATTATGTTTTCTACCGGAAAAAAATATATAATTAATTAAACACATTGTAATAATTAGTCAATTTCATTTTATAACAATCCAAACATTAAAATCTACACAGTAAACATTTTTCGCTGATTAATGTTTAAAATTAAAATTTAATTGATCTGAAATTGTTTCTCAAAGTAATTAATTCTTAATGCAAAGTAGTGAAATAATTATTCGATTAACGCTACTGAATTGAATAAACTTTTTTATATAATTCTCCATATCCTTTCTACTAAATAGTAGAATACAGTTTCGTCCTCCTCTTGCAAAAATCGTTGTACTTGGGACTCATCTTGTATGCGTGTCTACCTACAAGACAGTGCCCCTTGATAATGCCCACTGTCTTCCTTATATCGATTCTATTAAGCGTAATTAATCTTTTATTTTCACAATAAAACACTTATTACTTTCTTTGTATAACACTTGTTTGATAATGACAAGCTAAATTTGTCGAAACTGCAGTCACATAAAAATAAACAAGTGTTATACAAACAAAGTAATAAGTGTTTTATTGTGAAATTAACATGTATAACGAAGTAGAAGCCTCCACAATACAGAATTTAATCTTTTATTTTTTGAATCGCACATAGGCTATAACTGCCTTGTTATGTGGCACGTGTTCTCTTACCTCAAGTTCGGTGGAGACCTTTCGAAAAAATAAAACAGGTTTTCATATTATTATTTTTCTATAATATCTTTTATGACCTAATTACTGAATTTGACACGTAGTTGAAGATTCGCTGGAATTAGTTGGATGAGACGGATACTTTACTTTGTTTATTTAGAAAAAAAGTGTCTTCACAATCTCAAAACTTAATTTCAACTATAACAAAATAGAAAGTGATTTAAAAAAGAACAATTTTATCTTTACAACTGTTAAAGGATAGAAGGTAGTACTTTCAACGACTCTAACTCAGGAAGCAGGGGAAGAGCAGCTAACCCAAAACAACTGGTTCAAATGATAGATGATATATCAGAACAATAGATCTTACAGGTCCCAGTTCACATGAGCCTAATTTACGTCTCACTAGCCCCGTATAACCTATAGATGATATATAGATTTCTGATTGTGACTGGTAATAAAATGTTCCCCGGTAACACAACGGTTGGAGATAGATAGATAGATAGATAATATTTGGGTGGCCTAATGGCCTGTACCACCGCGACCTTTTCAGATCTATTGTGGATCCCATGTATCTCAGATGATTGGCTCTAGCTTCGCATCCTTGATTAGCCCAATTAGCCCTGACAGTGAGTCTTGGGTATACTTTTCTGGACTTGGTTTTGTGTCCCCTATCTGTTGATATCTAATACCGGATAGGGCCTCATATTGACACAGAATGTGAAGGGGGTCTTCTTCCTCTTCTTCACAGAATCTGCAGATCGAATCTTCAGATAGGCCTAACTTGCTCATATGCTTGTTTAGTCTGCAGTGAACACAACGGATAAGTTATCAATAAAAAAACAAGATTAATATGAATTACATGAAAAATTGATTATACGTTTAATCTAAATTTAATACGATTTTCTTTATACAACATTTTTTTTCCCTAAAAATATTTCCTTACGCAATTGATCACTCCACTCAATTTTCCTCAGAATAAACATATCACCTCATTGTGACGACCGTGAGACCCAATCAACAGCAAACACGCCCGATCCGTTCCTTTGCGCCGTATTTCATTTTTCATCCTTCATTACAGTCCATGCATCAAAACCGGAAAAGCTCGTGATTAAATTTAAACATATATCAACCGCGCTGAACGCGCCGAGCGCACCGGATTATCATCGGGGAGCCATTTAACAGGAGGCCAATGTCAGAGATGGAAACAAATTCCGTAATATGTTTTTACGTTCGGCAGCCGTATATGGATCACGTGATTGATAACTTTTGATTTTGTGGGGGTTTATAGAGAAAAAAAAAGCGGGAGCAGTTTATTTGTTCGATTTATGGAAGCATATTTCGTTACAGAAAATATAAATGTCTGGTATATATAAATGTCGATTGACAAATTAAGGTCCTTTGTGAAATGTAATTGAATTGGTTGAATGTGAGTGACTAATTAATACAAGTTTTAAAATTGAAGAGAATATTGTTTTTGTTTATGTAAATTTTGATAAAAATAATTGACACTATTTAGGTAGGAATATTATAATAATTGTATTGCACATTCCATTATTTATTTATTTTTCTCCAAGTAAAATTAACAAAAAATGTTACATCTCATATTATATATATATATATACAGGGTAGCTACAAAGTATGGAAACACGGCTCTCACGTGAAAACGGTCAAAATCATAACCATCAAAATTGGGATTTCTAAATGGGATATTTTCTTGAACAATTTGGCGTGAAAAAATCAAAAAATGATTCTCAGAATTTTCACATACGGACGCCATCTTGAACTTTTTAAAATGCTTTTCGATTTTTTTATTTTACAACTTTTATAGACCTTATAATTCTAATTACAACCATATACCTTTTTTTAAAAATACTTGTCTTTTCATCGATAAACCGGACTTTGAAAAGTATGGAAACAGCGAAATATTTTGAGAACGGTTTATACATCTTTATTCAGACTATATAGATAATTTCAATAATGTAAATAATTTCAATACATATAGGTGTTAGTCTATCGACCAGAGGTCTTTCTGTCCTGAAATAATAATATTATTATTTTTTTTTATATTTTCTATTTTGAGTTGAATTCAATAGCAATCATCATTCCGCGTAATCTATCATCTGGCACGGGCCGGTGATTTTCAAAGTCACCTGACGCTTCAATATTTATACACCTCACGCATCAGTGTGCCGATGTAATTGCGCTCTTCAGGAAAGGAAAATAGATAAATAAATAGGGGAAAAAACATGGAGGTGAGCGCGCGCGCGTGTCTGTTCCGTTCTTATGCTCTGGATATCCCAACAGCCCATACAGTTTCATTCTAATTGTTGTTTCTGCCATTCCAGATGAATTAATTAACGACCGCCATGCAAAATCGAGCGATTCTCAAACGCACGTTCCACTGAACCACATTTATGTCTTTTCCACTTCACACCCAAGTCATTGAATAAGTATTATAATATGTCACTTGATTCGGTTGGAGTGAGCACTAATGCGCGGTTGTTTCGAATGGTAATGAGTGTCGATTGATTGATGAGGATTTTTTTCGCTGTTATGAAGATATATAGAAAAATTCATACAACATGAATACAATTTTTAAATAAAAATAATTCGAAAATAATTAATAAATTATTCCTATTGCGACATTTTGATTTGTTATCGAAAAACATGTGATTGTTCGATTTTTAATTTATAGGGGGTGGGGTAAGTACGGTGTGAAAAATGTTTTTGTTGAAAATGATCAATTAATGTATGGGGAATTCAACTGTATAAAAAGATTTTCTATGAAGGAAGGAACAATTGGTGAAAATTAATTATTTATCGAAAAACATGTGATATTTCGATTTTTAATTTATAGGGGGTGGGGTAAGTCCGGTGTGAAAAATGTTTTTGTTGAAAATTATCAATTAATATATGGGGAATTCAACTATATAAAAAGATTTTCTATGAAGGAAGGAACAATTGGTGAAAATTAATTATTTATCGAAAAACATGTGATTTTTAATTTTTTTAAAATGAACAAATAGTGTATGGAGAATTCAACCATTTTGAGTTATGTGAAATTATAAAATTTAAAAGGCCGAAAGACCCCCGGCTGATAGCCATTTCTTTTAAGAATATATATTTGTTTTAAATTGTTTCTTGTATTGTATATACAAGCATCTTTATTCAGACAATATGACAACAAAATTTTACAAAATTTATTATAACAATATGTACAATTGTGTTAGTAGTCTGTCATGGGCTATCGACCATAGGTCTTTCTGCCCTGTATTGTATATTAAATTAAATATGTATTTATTCTTTGGGAATAAAGATGTTTGTATATATAAAATTTCAATTAAAAGACTTTTTTCTTTATTTCTTCGCTATTTTTTAATTTTCAGATGTACTTTTTCAGTAATACATACCAACAGAATAACTTAAAGTAATTTATGGTTACGAAATCGGGTTTAATCAGACTCAGAAATAAGTAAAACTATGTCTATTTATTTATTTACAGCACACTTAACATAGTTATTAATTGCAATGAAATTAAACAAGGAAAACTTCTGGCGATGAAAATATAAAAAAAAATATAAAAAATATTACTTCAATATTAATTTTAACTTAATTAATTAAAATTAATACTGAAGCAATATTTTTTAAATATTTTTTTTTAAATTTTCATTGCCAGAAATATTAATTTTAACTTAATTAATTAAAATTAATATTGAAGCAATATTTTGTATATATTTTTTTATATTTTCATTGCCAGAAATTTTAATTTTAACTTAATTAATTAAAATTAATATTGAAGCAATATTTTTTTATATATTTTTTTTTTATATTTTCATTGCCAGAAATATTAATTTTAACTTAATTAATTAAAATTAATATTGAAGCAATATTTTTTTATATATTTTTTTTATAAATTTAAATTATCAACAATTGCATTATTTTAAAAGCAAATAATTGTTAATAAAACTTATTTTGTAAGTTATTAATCATTATTTGGTTAATGATAATTATTAATATTTTATTTTTATTAATAAATATTTGCTTTTAAAATAAAGCTATTGTTGATTTTTGACCAATTTTTATATTAAAAATTTACTTCTAATACATTGGATTAAATAAATAAATTAGTTTCTTAAATTCTAAATAAAAATATTTTTAAAGAAATTTAAATTACAATAAAATTAAACAAGCATCATTGCCAGTAATTTTTCCTTATTTAACAATATTATAATATCTTGAGCAAATAAAATTATCCAATTTAATATTATTTTAATTTTAGATGTATTCTGGTTTTTACAAACATGAAATAGAATCAAATTTGGAAAGTGCAAAAAAAATGTTCGAAGCAATTGGTTAAAGGCAAGTCGGAAGAGAAATTTTAGTTTTGGAAGACCCAATATGTCGTGAACAAGTGACTAGTGTATCTATGGATTCATTAATGGCTTATGTTGAATGTCGGGTAATGTATAAATAGTTATCTGAATAAATAAAGTGGCTTTCCATAATGTAATCATATTTACAGATTTTAAAATTTGTTTGGGAGGAAGTATCTAATGTTTTTAATATTGGTTGGTTGGATGTGTTCAGTGTTTTAAATATGTGTGATTCCATTAACACAAATTTAAAAGAAAAATCAAAAAAATGTATATATATATATATATATACTATCATTTTTATTGTGGTATTTACATTTACATATATTATACAATATATTTAATATAAACTTAAAATGGCTATCGACCTTAGGTCTTTCAGCAAAAAAAAATATATATTTTCACGAATGAATTAAATTAAAACAAGCATTTTTTTATATATATAGAAAATTATTATTTCTAACAGACACATTAAATTACATCACAATATTTACAACATTACAATCATTTATTTATTTATTTGTAATACAACCACAGAAATTTATTTTACAAAATTTCCTATCTTTAGTTGTATGCTATTTAAATATACACTAAATAATAATTTACAACTAGTTAAGCCCCAGAAAATTGTTATCGACCACCGATATTTTTTATTTATTTTCTTAAAAACTACATTCCCCCCATAATAATTATCGATAACCACTTCATTCCATTTCGGGCTAACTCGTAATTAGTTTTCAGAAAATACGACGATCAATGAGGTGTGATGGAAACCAGAGATCTTTCTCTTTTACTGTTGTAAGTACAAGTCATTCGGCGTTTGCCCTAATTCCGCAGCATCGGGCCAGTTACTATTACTGGCAACTTCATTATCATGTGAAAGTACTCTCATTCCTCGCCCGGCATTGAGGTATTTAAATAACTCAGACGATCTTGAACTTGTCAATTATTCATACTGACATGCTACATAACGATTGTACGATAAGAAGTTGTGTTTATATTTATATACGTTTATTATTATTATTATGTTTTTTTTTTGTGTGTGAAGATTTATAAAAGGTAAATGTATCATGATGCTCAAAATATTGCATTACAAATAAACACACAAAAACTTAATATATTCGGGGCTACTCCATATGGGAAAATGTGAAACATGTTTAAACAATTACGTAAAAATTAAACGGCTACTCCATATTGGAAATGTTAAGTTTACTTAATATTTGGATTGAGTGAGTTACGTGAATAACTTGAATAAAAACACTTAGAATCCTTTGATACTGTATCAACCATTGATAATAGTCACTGAAATGTACATTTTTTAACAAATAAACTGGTAAAGAAAGGATTCATAGTGTTTTTATTCAACTCTTGAATTAATTTCTCACTTGACACTTGGTGAAACATGTTTAAACAATTAGGTAAAAATTAAACGGCTACTCCATATTGGAAATGTTAAGTTTACTTAATATTTGGATTGAGTGAGTTACGTGAAGATGATAATAACTTGAATAAAAACACTTAGAAACCTTTGATACAGTATCAACCATTGATAATGGTCACTGAAATGTACTTTTTTAACAAATAAAGTAGTGAAGAAAGGATTCTTAGTGTTTTTATTCAACTCTTGAATTAATTTCTCACTTAACACTTGGTGAAACATGTTTAAACAATTAGGTAAAATTAAACACGTGGTTTGTTTCATAATAAATTTAAAATAAATAATATTTAATTCTGACTAGTTTCGATTTTTACATCATTTTAAAAATTTATTGTGAAACAAACCTCGTATTTAATTACAATGAAATTAAACAAGGAACATTTCTGGCAATGATCAATAAAATTCGACCAATCCTTTTTTCCAGCTGCAGTTTTTGCAGTTTTAAAAAGGAATTGATCTAATTTTATTGATCATTGCCAGAAATTATCCTTGTTTAATTTCATTGTAATTTAAATAACTGCAAATGTGTGAATCATCTTTGTTTCATTTTATTTAATTCACGTGTTTAATTTTACTTAATTGTTTTTATTAAAGATTAATTAAATCCACATTTTATGAATACATATATATGAAAAAAAAATTGCTTAGAGTGTGATGGTAAAAATAACGTACACGATAAACTTAACATTTGCCTTACAGAATAGGGGTTATTCTGTAAGGCAAATGTTAAGTTATTTATTTTTTAGTAACGCTTTAAATTAATTATAAAATATTTAATAAAATCTCCAACCACCATTCATCTAGCGTATGGATCAATGACGCTTGTATTATCTTCCATTAATTATAAATAAAAAAGAGTATACAAGATGGTAAGTAAATGTCGAAAATCTTCATGTAGAAGATTATATATAACATTTCGAATGTATGAATTTCGAAACCAAATAAGCACATCTCATCAGCAGGACAGAGACAGTAACTTTAGAGATCATGACGCATGAATTCGAATATAACAAGCGGACTGTGTTCAAAATCAAAAAGCACCAGGGACGATTTTGAGGAAATAAATTAAATAAAAAGAATTTGAAAATAATTGATTAATTATTTGCTCTTTTATATTTTTTGAGGAAAAAAAAATTAAATAAAAAGAATTTGAAAATAATTGATTAATTATTTGCTCTTTTACATTTTTTGAGGATAAAAAATTAAATAAAAAGAATTTGAAAATAATTGATTAATTATTTGCTCTTTTACATTTTTTGAGGAAAAAAATTAAATAAAAAGAATTTGAAAATAATGGATTAATTATTTGCTCTTTTACATTTTTTGAGGAAAAAAAATTAAATAAAAAGATTTTCAAAATATTTAATTAATTATTTGCTCTTTTACATCTGTGACATTTTTTACTTACGTTACTTCTGTACTTTAAAGCAAATGTAATTAATACAATACAAGTTCATACCATTACTTTAAAGTAAACAAGTTTGTTATAACTTTCAAATTATGTCTATTACAATTGTTTCGCCACACTGTGAAGAATATTTAAAGAAGCCCAATAATAATAACACGTTTATTCAATGTAAAAGTGGTACATGAGGTCTACAATTACTTATACATATATATATATATATATAACTTAAGTTACTTGTTGGGTGATTTGTGTTTTTAAAAAGGACACAAATCTTTATTGGGTACAAATTACAAATCAACGTCGTGTTTGAATGCAGATTACAGATTGGTTTTATTATAATTAAACGAACTATTTATACAAAGATAAAATACGTGGTCAGCATAAATGGCGTTAGTCATCTTATTCCATTATTAATTCGCATTAAATAAATATAATACACAAATACGTAATTCATAATTAACAAAGACGCTATTATATAGATAAATACATAACAATACATAACTTATATATACATATAAAATTATTTAATAATGAATAGTTTTCATTTCCGTAACTATGTTATTTCAACCTTCATTTTTTCATTTTAAAAGATGTTTGTATGGCTTTGATCTGTCCAATATTGGTTAATATCAATATTTAATTGTATCGTACTAACTTGGTCGTCTTGTTTAGCAGCCACTTCTGCTGTGACTAATTTAAATATTAGTATTGTTCACTGTTATTTTATATTTATATATCAGTTAGAATATTATATATATATATATATATATTCGTAATATTTTTTTTGTAGCATATTTTTTGTAAAAAGGTGATTCCGTAAATAAATGTATTATTATATTGTAAATTTTAATATTTTTTATTAAATATATTTTATAAATTTAATTTTTTTAATCAATAATATTTACTCAATTCTGTGATTCTGTGACAAGTGATACAGACCAACATTTTTTTTGTTTCATTTCCGAATAAAATTAAAAACGACATCAAACGATCACGAATTAAACCAACTGATCGCCTTTCCGGACAATGGCAAGCGAATTTCCAATTAAGAACGCACCTCTAATTGTAAAAGCCGAGCATCTGTGTGCAGTTTTCTCTCATTAAAGCCGGACTCGGTGGAATCGGCGAAGGAGCGAGTGGGAAACACGGATGAAAACTCGTTAAGGCGAGCGGTTGAGATTTTACAGCACATGTTTCGCTAATTGTGATTTCACTTCGAAATCTAGTTGTGGCAGAAATTAATATCGCCATTATAATTTATTAAACGGCCAATAATGGCGTTTCGATGCGGGCTTTCACAAATACGAAACAAGAACAAAAAATACGGGGAAAAGAAAAATGCTAATGGAATTAGAAAATTATTCGCTGGTATAAGAGGTTTGTTAATAAACAGGATGTATAGATTTTATTAGTGTGTTATTAAAATTATAATTATTAAAAACATAAATAAATAAATAAAAATCAAATATTGTTTTTTTTTACAGAGTGAGACATAAAATGACATATATTTTAAAAAACAACTCCCACAATATTAACATGCACATTGTAGAAATGCACTTGATTATTCTTAATTTCACACACTACTTAATATTCAAACAATAATTTGAAAACGAAAAACGTGACTGTCTCGGCTGACTTGAAAACCAGATTTATGGAAAGCTAACCATTTCTTTTGTATTTTCATAATCTTTATCTCATACTGCATCGATTTTAAGTAAGTTTTTCGCCAATAAAAAAACGACAAATATAGTTCCACAACCACCATTTAAGCGTACAATGGTTCTCGCTTAACCCGTGGTTAAACAGAATACTAACATGTTAAATTATAAATTCAAATGGAAAACTAAAGCCAGCAATAAACAATCCAAGTTTTACAAAAGTAAAAAGTTTTCTATTTATTAAATTGAAAGCATTAATTTTATTCGAAATTTCGCCAACAAAATACCGTTCCTCAACCACCGTTGTTTGCTTAAATAATTTCTCACTTAACCCGTGGTAAAACAGAATTCTAACATTTTAAAATATAAATTCAAATAGGAAACTAAAGCCAGCAATAAACAATCCAAGTTTTACAAAAGTAAATAGTTTTCTATTTATTAAATTGAAAGCATTAATTTTATTCGAGATTTCGCCAACAAAAAATGCGAAAAATATCGTTCCTCAACCACTGTTGTATGCTTAAATAATTTCTCACTTAACCCGCGGTAAAACAGAATTCTAACATGTTAATTTGTGAATTCAAATAGATGTCGAAACTAAAGTAAACAATAAACAATCCAAGTTAAAAAAGTGAAGTGTGAAATTATCTTATATTAAATAAAAATGTTTTGAATATATTTAATAAATTATTTTCACATTATCTTAATAAATGGAAAACGATGCAAGCGCCATCTATTGTTTAATTTCATGTGGCATCATCAGCGATTTGGGTCTACAAAGTATATGATCGAAAATCGTTGTTTCGTAAAGGAAGGCGAACTTGTTCTATTTATGAAATTATCTTGTTAATTCTTAAGGCTTGTTATGTGTCGTTTCTTATGCAAATAAAATAAAATTATTCTCATTATTGTGAAATTAACTTGCTGAATCCTTTGATAAATCAATCAGCCCATTCTCAAAAGCAAGCAGCCAATAATTCACACATAAAACGCCCACTCAACTCACATCCTTTTATAAAAAAAAAACGGGCACCCACAAAAATCACCACTCATTTTTTAACCCGGGGAAACAATTTCCTGAAAAGCATCGACACGTTAACGCCACTCTCCTTTCAGCGGGTCGTCCTGAAAAGGTCGACCCCTCGGTGTCACATCTTTTGTAGCGTTTAACAACAAAAAAATATCGGACACAAAAAAAAAGTCGGACGGTAGATGATTTACGATGTCTAGATATTGTTATTTGTCGGGAATCCCGAGACGACTCTCCAGATTCATATTTAAAATTTCAATTTCGCGCGACAGTGTGATTGATTTATGCATTAATATTTATAAGTGGCGGAATGTGGAAGAATAATGGCGGCTGGATTGAGTCGGACAAGTGGAAGGAAAGTGTCGTGATTTATTTTTGAATCTAATAAAGATTCATTAAATAATATTATTAGTAATTATTTAGTAATTTAATAATAATAACTGTGATTAAATGAATAAATCCCCTTTTTCTATATATACAAACATCTTTATTCCCAAAGAATACATACATATTTAGTTTAATATACAATACATGAAACAAATATATATTCTTAATAGAAACGGCCATCGACCGGAGGTCTTTCGGCCCCCTTTTTCTATTATTACCAATAAGCATTGTTGTTGATCAATGAACAATATTATATTATACATTAAAATAATCTTAAAATAAGCAGGAATTTCATCAGTTAAATTAAAAATTATTTTAATATTTAGTTTCTGTGAAAAATAATTATGAAAATCAATGTAAATTGATCAAATTTATAGCAAATTTTAAATTAAATTTTTGCTAATAAAAACTTGTGCAATGAAAATTTAAAGGATTTCACTAAATTCTGCATTCAAATTACTTAGCAGACATGACCTATTAATTTCATTATATCTTACAATTTTCTTTTCTAACTTAAACTAGTAAATTGACGTAATACACGAAAATTAACGATTTATTTTTTATTTAGACTGATACTTTATACTTGGTAGATAAAAAATGTAAATACACTTTCATATTATGAAATCCAAAAGAATAGTCCTATTTTCAAACAATTATTTCCATTTTACCATATAGCTATCTCTTTCCACTAAACCGCAACCTTAACGTGTCAATATCAAAAGTATTTAGTATTAATATTGTTTCCTTTTTCATTAATTTTCATACCCTTCTATTTCCGTTCACTCTGATTTTAATTACCTCCATTAGAAATTTCTACAAAACTCCGATATCTTCGCACGGGTAGACAACTTTTAAACATCTCTCATCACTTCTCGCGTGCTCCGTCAAAACTTACTTCGCTGCTCAGAAGCCGAAGAGGTTGCATACAAATCACGTCGAAGTTTGAAAATAACATCGCGCTGCGAAAGGAATAGTTCGGCGGGAAGTAAAACCGAATGGAAACTGTTCCCGTCTTCCCTTTTAAAACACGCCGGGAAGTTTTTAATTTTGCCTCGCTTTGAACTCAAGGAAATTAATGTGAAAATATAGATGTTGAAACGTGAAGCGGTTTGCAACAAAGATAGAAAATGTATTTGTATGAATTACGTGAAGGGGAAAAAGGTAAAAAGTGAAGAAAGGAATATAACTGCCTTTAATTTAAAGAGAAGCGTGCTTCTCAAAAAAAATCGTACTAATCGGTACAATAAAAAAAAAATAAAAAAAAACAATAGTAACAACGGGTTTTATGTATTATACGTTGAAAGTATATAATTATCTAACACAATTAATTAGTTTTATTCAAGTTTAGACAAGAAATTTTACTTAATTTACAAAAATTTCCGTCCTTGAGTCGAAAATAGAAATAATAAAAAGCTGTGTTAATTTATGCGTGAACACGACAGCATCGGGTTGTCCAGATGGGGTGCATTTTCGCGAAATTATCCAACTTCGGGTAAGGTGCCCTAATCCTTCCCCGAAGAAGAAGAAGCCATCTCCCCCGCTACTTTTTTGTTAAACTGTCAATTAAATATATTTATAATTATTGTGCACGTTTTCTCTCCTCTACAAGCTTCAAGTAGAGTAAACTGAAAATTAATTATTAATTCACATTTATGTTATTGTATTACATTTCTTTCTTTCTTTCTTTCTTTCTTTCTTTCTTTCTTTCTTTCTTTCTTTCTTTCTTTCTTTCTTTCTTTCTTTCTTTCTTTCTTTCTTTCTTTCTTTCTTTCTTTCTTTCTTTCTTTCTTTCTTTCTTTCTTTCTTTCTTTCTTTCTTTCTTTCTTTCTTTCTTTCTTTCTTTCTTTCTTTCTTTCTTTCTTTCTTTCTTCTTTCTTTCTTTCTTTCTTTCTTTCTTTCTTTCTTTCTTTCTTTCTTTCTTTCTTTCTTTCTTTCTTTCTTTCTTTCTTTCTTTCTTTCTTTCTTTCTTTCTTTCTTTCTTTCTTTCTTTCTTTCTTTCTTTCTTTCTTTCTTTCTTTCTTTCTTTCTTTCTTTCTTTCTTTCTTTCTTTCTTTCTTTCTTTCTTTCTTTCTTTCTTTCTTTCTTTCTTTCTTTCTTTCTTTCTATCTTTCTTTCTTTCTTTCTTTCTTTCTTTCTTTCTTATTTATTATATAAATTAATTAAAAACTTTGGTGGAAGCGCCGGGCTATTTCCAGCTTCCACGCATAGTTTCACAGTGATTTGTGTGAAGCTGGCAATAATTTTATATTTTCAAAAAAATATGTTATATATACTTACAAATAATTTGCAAATAATAGTGAATGCAGGTCTAATCAATGTAAGTAGATTCATTCGATCAATATATATATATATATATATATATATATATATATATAGATCATTGCCAGAAAATGCCATGTCACCAATATAAGTAGATTTATTCGATCAAAAAAAAAAGTAGAGTAATTACATGTATATCGCCTCTTAAGGTTGCGGTTTAATAGAACGAGATAGCTATATAGTAAAATGGAAATGATCGTTTGAAAAAAGAGCTATATAAAGTATTAGTCTAAATAAAAAAAAAAAATCGTTAATTTTCGTGAATTACGTCAATTTACTAGTTAAAGTTAGAAAAGAAAATTGTAAGATATAATGAAATTAATAGGTCATGTCTGCTAAGTAATTCGAATGCAGAATTTAGTGAAATCCTTGAAATTTTCATTGCACAAGTTTTTATTAGCAAAAATATAATTTGAAATTTGCTATAAATTTGATCAATTTTCATTGTTTTTCATAATTGTTTTTAACACAAACTAAACATTAAAATAATTTTTAATTCATCTGATGAAATTCCTGCTTATTTTAAGATTACTTTAATGTATAATACAATATTGTTCATTGATCACAACAGCAATCTAACTAGAATTGGTGATTGCCAATATTTATATAGCTATCTCTTTCGTCTAAACCGCGCCCTTAGTATGGTTAAACATAATTTCTCTTATATTTTTTTACGGTTTCCACGTAGGTAAAACTTAAAAGTAAACAAGGAAAATATAAATAAGATCACAAGTAATCTACCAAAAATAGTAAATCTTTATTCAACAATTACAAAAAATCTAAAATACAACAAACAAACATAAATACATAATCACAAAAAAGTAATAAATAAATAAATAATTCAAACAACACAGAAAATCGCCAATATGGTGACGCATTAAGTATTTCAATATATAAAAAGGCACCCTAATACGAACAGCAGCGTCGACGAAAACACATAATATATACAGTTTAAAGCCGGTTAAATAATTTAAGCGAAATTAATAATTCATTAATGTGCGTACATGTGCCATGGACTCTTCGTTGTTGTAAATTGAAACTATCTGACCGGTAATTTACATTTCAAATTTAATCTCGGTGTAATTGGGTTTTCCAAAATGTGATGCGGTTATCGGATATGTGGTTAATTTAATTTTTTAAACAACGCGGGCTTTTTGCCGTGATTAATTAAAGTTAATTTTATTAAAAAACGTGTTTATTTAATTATGATGTTTTTATTATTATTTTCAGTAATAATAGAAAATTTATGAAAGTGAAAAAACTAAAACAAATTTCGTTAATCGAAATTTTATTCGTATATTCCTTGAATAATTTTAGTGAATTTAAGCTAAAGTAAAAAAAACTAAAACAAATTTCGTAAATTGAAATTATATTCGTATATTCCTTGAATAATTTTAGTGAATTTAAGCTAAAGTAAAAAAAAAACTAAAACAAATTTCGTAAATCGAAATTATATTCGTATATTCCTTGAATAATTTTAGTGAATTTATGTATATTATACTGACAATAAAGATTCTTTATATATATGCTGTAAAAAGTTGTGTCTTTTTACAGCTTTATCAAGAATTGTAACAATTTTGTTTAAATATTGCTTAATTTATAAAAAGATCATTCAATCAAAAATCTTTCCATTTATGTGTAATATTTTTGCTGTAAATTAATAACAACTTATTGATAGGAAAATAATTGTTTCAAAAGAAATACTGTAAGTATTTTTTGCAGTGTGAAAAGAAATTGATTGCTCGAATTTTATTGATCATTGCGAGGAAATATCCTTGTTTAATTTCGTTCTAATTTAAATAACTTCAAATGTGTGAATCATTTTTGTTTTATTTAATTTAATTTATTATTTGTGATGATTTATGCAAATTATTATCATTTTGTAGAAATATTTCCGTAAAATAAAAAAAAAATTATTTGTAATTTATTCAGGAAAGAACATTTTAAATAATTTAAAATAATTTTTGTTGATAAAACATAATCGCTGTATAATTATTTTAAAAGTCTCATATCCCATGTTGAAAATATAACGGAGATCATGGAACATGGCATAAGAGGTTGCTTTTAAAATGAAATTCTAAGAAATTAAATTATTAGTCAAATATAATATTAAGCATGTTTTGCGAAATGATTAAAGAGAAAAATAACATTCTTGGCATTGGAAATGATTAATTATTTTAAACATAATAAATTAAAGACGACGCAAGCGCCACCTTTTGCCTAATTTCAAGTGGCATCGTCATTAAATGTGAATTATTTTAAAATTATTATTCAAATTATTAATTCAGAAAATCAAAAGGTTTTACAAAAATAAATAATTGATATTCTTAATAATTATAATGAATACTCCTTTGTATTGTTATTAATAGGAATCATTTCAGGAAGATAAAATTAAGATTGCACGAGGTTCATAAGTAAGATCAAAATTATACTATTTATACAAAAGGAATAAATGTGATGTGATGTAATTAATCATGTTACACAATTTAATGGCTTCCACAATCAATCGTATATTTATGAAAAAAATTATTATTGAAAATTATTACTCATTTCGCTCAATATTTGTTTCAGCACATTCGAATATAATTTTCTGAAAAGAAAAAAATATCTACATAATTCACATAATAGTTTTAAATAATAGTAAATGTAGGCCTATTTTAATCATCAATGTAAGTAGTTTAATTTAATTATATCATAATTCAATTAGGTGAATTTATTACAAAATCGAAGCCTCAGTTATTAACAATTAATTCGTCAGAATAAAAAAATGATTTAATAACTTTTTTTACCACTTAACACCTGAAAAGGTTAAGTGATAAAAAAGGTTATATATATATATAACCTTTTTTATGAATGAATTAATGATAATTCGATCGATCAATCGAATTTTATTGAATTTTTGCCATAAATTTTCCTTGTTATAATTTCATCGTAATTTAGATAAATGCAAATGTGTGAATCATTTTTGTTTCATTTAATTTAAAGATGTTTGTATATGAAAACAATGTAAAGTAAAGCCATATGAATTTTCAGAAGAAAAAACACAATAATAATTTAAAGACATGATAAATTATAATTTACTTACAATTATGGTTCACAAAGTAAGGATTTATATTTTTTTTATTTTTGTAGTCATGAGCAAAAGAAAACCATTCTTATAAAAAAATATAATTAGAATATTATTACTCTGAAGTTAGATATTATTACTTTTATAACCATGAACAAATGAAGATTATATTTTTGTAAAGGAATTATATTAAATTTAGGCGGAAAGACCTTTGGTCGATAGCCAATTTGTATACAAATTTAAGTTAATCATTGTAAATGTACGTATAATCTCAAATATTGTAATGTTGAATATAAATAAAGATGTTAGTTATTATTATTATTAAATTTAACACTCAATTCTATGGTTAAAAAAATGTCATATAAATAAATACGTTATGAAATAAGCCAAAATATATTTAAAGAAGAATAATTATAATAAAGTTAGAAAAATCAATTTAAAAAAGTATTTGAAAATAATTCGACGAAGCACCTTATTAGTGCTTTATTGGTCGAATTAATTTGATCTTCACGTAACTCAATCAATCAATTTATTTGAAAATAATTAATAATTGATCATTCTTTAATATAAGTAATGGTTTTAACATTTTGACATTGGTTGTTCATATTGAATGGAATAAATATGAATAGATTATTATCAACCAATAAAACACAGATTAGATTGAATAACTTTAAATTCTTGACTAGTTTCGGGTTATCAAAAGAATTTATAATTTTAAATTCTCTTGAAGATGGGCTAATAACCCGAAACTAGTCGAGAATTTAAAGTTATTCAATCTAATCTGTGTTTTATTGGTTGATAATAATCTATTTATATTTATATATTTATTTCATATTAATCATTACTTTCCCTTTAGCTACTGTGATATTTTAATATATATATATATATATATATATAATAAAATCTACCATAATGGTGGTGTAGGGGTGTGATTTTTTTAATAACAATATCTACAGGGAAAATACGTAACGTAAGTAAAAAAAATCACAGTAGCTAAATAGAAAATACTGTGACCTGTGTAAGGTAATTCAAAAAGTCACAATAGCTAAAAGGAAAATGTTTGATTAATAATTACTTATTTTTAAATTCCTTTTAATTAATTTATTTTCCATTGAGTTTTGTGACTATATAAACAGAAGTCTAATCACCACCACTTATTCAAACGATAGATGGTGATTGAACCAATTCTAAAGTGACCTTCTAAAATTTAGTTCAGTTTAAAATTTAAGGAAAATTTAATGTTCATTAACATTTAAAGATTGTCTATTTTTAAATAAAAATCAATCGTTTCAGTGTTTTTATGAAACTTAAAGATCTTTGGTCTTATTGACTATTGTATTATTATTAATCTACAAATCTAATAAGAAATTCGAATCTAATAATGAAAAATACTTCTAAACTTTGTTTCAATCAAAATATTTGATTATTTAAAAGTGCCATAATAATTACAAACAAATTGAAATAATGCTAGTAATAATTCTATCTAAACTATAAATATGTTTTTAAATGATAAACAACCAGCCTGCCGGGGCTACAGATATAGTATCTGTCTGTCAATACATATATAGTGTTCTACAGAAATAAAAATCATAAAAAATCACATTTCATCATGGTAGAAATGAACCCATTAATAGAATGATGCGTTACTACAACAATATATGTAATGATAACCCTAATTTAGATATGTTTAAAATTCCCATGTCAACATTTAAAAATATATTAAATTGTATGAACCTTATTTAGCTCCTTTGTTTTATGCAATTATGCACTGTAAATTAAGTCTATTTCTAATCAATTTGTATTTTTCTTTTATATATTTTGTTTTCATTTTGTAAAATGGTGTACCGTTTGAATAAATAAATAAACTTAAACACATTGAGTTCAACAAGAAAGCAATTTTGCACAGTAGACTGTTATGTTTTAGTGAAAATAGTTTCGACTTATATCAATAATAACACAAGAGTTTTTTTTTTTTTTTTCTTGACTTCACTTTTTATTAAACACGTTAGATGTACATTTCAACACACAATGTGGTCAGAAGCAATAACAAATTGTATGAATTTTGAACAAGTTCGTTATTGATTATGATCACTTTGTGTGTCGAAATGTACACCTAACGCGTTGGATAAAATCAGGAATAAAAAACTCTTGTGTTATTCATTTAATAAAATTGAGAAATTAGACGAAAAATCGCCATCTTTCGCCTAATTTCATGTGGCATCGTCAACAATTTTATTAAATGAATAACAATTTCTTCAGTGCTATGACTGCTGCTAACAAAAGGGCGAGCTAAAATATAAACAAAGATAGAAATTAGTAATAATATGAATTGTTTATATGAAAAAAAAACGTTTTTTTTTTAATTAATTTATTTTAAAATTAATTAGACGAAAAATCGCCATCTTTCGCCTAATTTCATGTGGCATCGTCAACAATTTTATTAAATGAATAACACAATGAATCGTCTTTCATTTATTACGATCTTTATTTATTTATTTACTTATTTAACGGAATATACCATTTGCGTGTTATTATTGATATTAACACCACTCATTTATTTCGACTTATTTTCATTTTATTGACAAATTTTGAGTAATTAAAGACTGTAAAAGTCTATAAAAATCGAAGAAAAATAATGAGATTCAAAAGAATAGTCTGCGAAAATAAGAAAAATCGATTGTTTCCTTCTTTGCTCTCCAAGAACAAAATTACAAAATCAATAATTATAATTCGAGCAGAAATCATGAGCAAAATAAAGCCATTCCTATAAAAGGAATTGAATAACTAGAATATTATTAATGAATACAAGGGCGATCGGAGGGAGGACTCCTGACTGGGCAAGCGACCAAAAAAGGTAGGAAGTTAAATTTCTCTCAAACTTTTATTGTGTTACTCAAGCTTTCGGGACTATAATTTATCCCTTCTTCATGGTGATACTGTAGGTAAAGGGAAAACAAAAAGTTAATACACAATACGCGGTAATTGAAAATTGCAATCTTACATTTGTCTGAAGTGCACAAACTCGACGACATTTTTAAACTAAGGGAATAGATTTTTCCATTACCTACAGCGTCACCCTGAAGAAGGGACAAATTATAGTCCCGAAAGCTTGGTTAATACAATACAAGTTTGAGAGAAATTTAATTTCCTTAATTTCCTATCGCCCTTGTATTCAACGTTGGACGATCGTTACTTATTGCTCTTATTATTAATGAGAAATATGACTTTAATAAAATCTTTTTAAATATTTTTTTATAATTACTGAATCATTATCAGTGTTTTGCAAAGAATTATTTGTAAAGTTATTATTAATGTTTTCTTATAATCGAATGATCGAAATGTATATCTGTTAATAAATAAAATAAGTGAAAACAATGGCAGAAAGACCTCGGGTCGATAGCCTATGAAAGGACAACCTCAATTTATATACCGTATTATACTATACAATACTGTACTTAATATAATGTAAAAGTCCCTTGAATAAAGATATTTGTATATATAAAATAAGTGATGAAAAGAGTATAAAGTGTTTCCATATATTATTAAATTAATAATAATGGGGGTCTAAATTAGCATAGTTTTTTTTTGTTTATGAGTCCCTTTAATTTAATCTTTCAACATTTATTTCATATTTACTCACCATTAAAAGTATCACTTATTTATTCGCTTAAATTACAACCGACCTTTTTTTTGTGTTTTTCCGTCGTTAACCTTCATTCTTCGTCTTAAAGGTACCTTTACGAAAATAATCCTTAAAGGGTAGTTTTTGGCAAATGAGCACGATAGGGTAAGCTGCCGATATCGTAGTTCCTACCCCAACCACCTGAGTACGAATCATGGCCACCACTCGAGGAGTGCTCGTGGTGCGTTTCGTGGTGAGGATGGGCCACCACTTCGTATGTCACGTGTTTCTCCTGCGAGAACAATTTCTTCAGTCCTATGACTGCTGCTAACACAAGGGCGAGCTAAAATATAAACAAAGATTGAAATTAGTAATAACGTGAATTGTTTATATGAAAAAAAAAGCGTTTGTTTTTTTAAATTATTTTATTTTAAAATTAATTATGAAAAATATGGAAAATGATCAATAAAATTCGATCATTATTTTTTACATAGCTGCATATATGAAAAAAATAATGATCGAATTTTATTGATCATTTTCTATATTTTTCCTAATTAATTTTAAAATGATCAATGAAATTCAATCATTATTTTTTTCATAGCTGCATATATGAAAAAAAAATAATGATCGAATTTTATTGATCATTTTCTATATTTTTCCTAATTAATTTTAAAATTATCAATGAAATTCGATCATTATTTTTTTCATAGCTGCATATATGAAAAAAAATAATGATCGAATTTTATTGATCATTTTCTATATTTTTCCTAATTAATTTTATTGATTATTTTCTATATTTTTCCCAATTAATTTTAAAATGATCAATAAAATTCGATCATTATTTTTTTCATAGCTGCATATATGAAAAAAAAATATTGATCGAATTTTATTGATCATTTTCTATATTTTTCCTAATTAATTTTAAAATAAAATAATTTAAAAAAACAAACTGATTACCCGCTGGAAATTTGGTAACCACATAGCCAAAGAGTTAGCACGAAAATATGCAAAACTCCCTGCTATTACATACCACATGGAATTACAATTTACAACAAAGTGGAAGCCTCAAACATTAACAATTTAACTTCACGAAGGGCTGTAAGTGGTTCTACAGGTTAATAAGAGGAAAATCTCTTATTGTCCACTGTGGTAAGTGGAGATGAAGAATTCTTCTTCCTTTAATTTAATGGCCTCATTAAATAAATAAATAAATTCTTCCTTTAACAGCCCTTTTGACCATTCACAAAGTTTTTATAATGTAATTATATTTAAATTAATTTTAATATTTAATAATATTAAATAAAAGTTGAATTAAAAACCAAAATAGCCCTTTTAACCATTCACATAGTGTTTATAATGTAATTATATTTAAATTAATATTTTAATATTTAATAATATTAAATAAAAGTTAAATTAAAAACCAAAACAGCCCTTTTAACCATTCACATAGTTTTTATAATGTAATTATATTTAAATTAATATTTTAATGTTTAATAATATTAAATAAAAGTTAAATTAAAAACCAGATAAAATGAAAATACACTTGAAATCGGTTTGAAAATGAAATTTAGAAGGAAATGCAAAAAGGATTTGTTGGGATTTAGATCGATCACGTTCTGGCTTTGCCTTTTAATTTTAGCGCAGCATGACCGGCTTGCTCGGATACAGAACTCGGAATCAGATGAAGTATTCATTTATAGATTGGACATAAGATTTTGACAAAATAAGGTCGTATAGCATATATGTCTTGAAATATTCAGGCCAACCTTATCCACCTCCGAAGGCAGAATATATGGTAAATGCTTTTGCAACACAAGAATCTATCTAACTGAAGTAACTAAAAAAAAACAATTTATTTCAATTTCAAAAAAACAATTTATTTCAATTGCAAAAAAAAACAATTTATTTCAACTGCAAAAAAGCAATTTATTTCAATTGCAAAAAAACAATTTATTTCAATTGCTTTTTTAGATTAACAATTTTTAAAGATCATCAAGGATTAAAATAAAATGTCATTGACTTCCTTACTTAATTGCAATTTTTGTTATTCATAATGTTTTTGTTAATTTCGGAGTTCTTGTACTTTCTTTATATTAAGGTTGTAACGTACGTCCTATATATTGTTTCTCTCGGTACGTCTAGGATCAACGTCGCCCTTACGATTTAAATCAGTAATAATGTTGCTAAGAGATAAAAAAAAAGTTGAGTTTTCATAATCGTTAACTGTGTCGAGTATTTCTCTCGAATTCACAAGAAAGAATCCCACAAAAATATTATAACAGAGCTAAAGCTTGTGACAAGGTATATATTTTTGTGAATATTATTTAATTCTAAAATACTTGGTCCTTTAATTTATTTCAATGCAATTAAGTTAGCTAAATCAGATGGATAAAGGGCGAGAAAAATAGAATTTACAAGAAAGAATCCCACAAAAATATGTTAATCGAGCTAGAGCCTGTGACAAGTGATATATTTTTGTGAATATTATTAAATATTAAAATCCTTAGTCCTTTAATTTATTTCAATGCAATTAAGTTAGCTAAGTCAGATGGATACAGGGCAAGAAAAATACACCCAGATATTAGACATCAGTATGTTCGAAATCAAATGGTAGATCTGAGCATTTAAATTATTATTATTATCTTTATTTATGGAATTGACTTGTTTTACAAATGTAAGAAAATACAGAAATATGAAAACACTTTGTACACTTTTCTTCACTTATTTATTTATTAATCTGTTAATAAATAAATAAGTGAAGAAAAGTGTACAAAGTGTTTTCATATTTCTTTCAAATCTTCACGAAACTCACATTTAATTAAGTGTGTAAGAAAACACAAATAGCTGTATATAAACATATGTAACTCATGATAATTAAAAACACTTCTAAACTTTATTTTGTATAACACTTTGCTATACAAAACAAAGTTTAGAAGTGTTAACAAAGTTTTATACAAAACAAAGTTTAGAAGTGTTTTTAATTATCATACTTAAAGATGTATAACGAAGTAGAAGCCTCCAAAATAGAAAATATGTAACTCATGCTTATTAAATTAATAAATAGAACACAAATAAAGGCATGATTGAACATATTTCAATAAAAGAAAGATGCCTTCATTTTCCAGGCAAAAATACTTAACTGTACGTTTTTTATTTTCAAATACACATTGAAGCTTCTCCTGATTTGTGTTCCTTATCTCTTTTTCAATTGCTGCTTTAAGCTCGTTTAGGGTATGCATTCGATTTTTAAAAACGCACAATGCTGCTAGTTATGCCAAATATAGTTTTTATTTATTGATTTTTTCTTGACATGAATTGGAGTGATGAAACACTCCAGATTTTTTTGGGCGGGATATTTAACTTGTCTGCAATCATTGTTGATCATTCTGTATAATCTATAAGGTAGGAGAGTGACTTCTCTTACATGGAGGTATTGTGTAAAAAAATGTGAAAATGTAATTGGTGCATATATATATAACTTTGATTTATTTGGAGGGAAGTATACATCTCTTAAAGCCTATTTGCGAAGCCAATTTTTTTTTTTGTTATAACGTATGCTGTAATTTTGTGTATTTGTTAATTGTGTATTATAATTTTAATTTTTAATGTTAACTTTTTATTATTGATAATGTATATATTTAGGTAAAATGTCTGTTTTCTTAGTTTTAAGCTAAATTGTAAATGGTCTGCCGTATATATTGAATAAATAAATTACAATTAAAAAAAAAGTGAGAGAGAGAAGAGATTCTCTCTCACGTTTTTTTTTTTAATTAAAGTCATTACGAAAATATCTTCTGTAAAAAAAAACGTAATTTTCCATTTACAAACTATTAACACAATTCGCGCACCCTTCCTTCTAATTACTTAACATCCCATAAGCACGCGCGCTCGCGCGGCATTATCCCTCCCGTAAAATAAATGCGTTACATACCTTGCTGACGAGCAGCGCTTTGCCCACGAGGAGGACCAGGGCCTTGAAGGCGAGGGCCTTAAGTAAGCCTATCTTCAAAGCGACCGCAGCCATCATGCCGCCGCCCATTCCGTTGTCCTTCTTCTTGCGGGCGTCTCCTTCGGCGGAGGGCGTCGGTCGCAGCGAGAATCCCAGGCTGACGCCGCCGTCTTTGTCGCCCTTGCCAGATATTACCACCTCGGCCTCGTCCATTACCTGAATTCATTCACCTAGGCTTGATAATCATTTTTGCAGCGCGGCCGTTGATTTAATTAAGAGTTGATGTTTGTGACGGGATCAAAGGGAGGGGATCGGGTCTTGTCAGGTAAGTAGGGGGGTTGTTTGATGTGTTGGAGGGACAGTAATGTAGCTCGCCTTAACTAGGGGATGGTTCTTAAATGAATTAAGCGTGGGCTTCTTTTCTTAGACAAGTTTAATCTCGAGAGTAAGGTAAGGTTGTTTATTGAAATTTACACAAAAAATTATTCAAAAAAAAAACGGGTGTTTTTAATTTGTTTTATACAATGCATATTTATCGAATTATTTTGATTTATTAGATATATATGCATGAGTAGTTTTGTGTTAGTTCCAAATTATCCTTAATAATTTATGCACAATATGATAAGCGTATTAAATGATGATTGGATTGAAAATAAATATTCCCATATGCATCAGAAGTTTTGTGTTAGGTCCAAATTGTCCTTAATTTTTATGTATAATATGATAAGCCTATAAATTGCTTGGATTGAAAATAAATATTCCAAATAATACTTCATTTAAATAAACGTGCATGAGTTATAAATAAGAAAGTGGCTTCAATGCTAATAATAAATAAACATCCACATTATTCGCAAATGCAAAAAAAGTGCATTCAAGTACCGCAAGAAACTTTCCACCAACTCAATAAGATAAACGATCAAATATGCGCATCTCATTAAATCCTGCAACTCATACCGCATGCACTTTCTTCACAATTACAATAATCCCACAACTCAGGCCTTAAAGCCCATTGATACGCTCGCACACAAATTAACACCATAACCCAGACCTCATCGCCCACGCACACAAGCATGCCCTCAAAGATAACAGGAATTGAGTACACGGATAAAACATTAATCTCCAGCTCGAGCGTGAATGCCTAGACGGGCCCCTTCTGGTTGATCACACTTTCCGGGGCCCTGCGACTAACGGGGCCTTCATTCACAGTACGTGGCCGGAATTTAATTCGACATAGTTTTACGGAGTATTAATGGCGGAGTTATGTGTGTTGATGGAGTAATTGAATTTGCATATTTGCGGGAGACTCTGTTTAGGAGTGTGTGAGGATTTTCCGAGCTGGTGCGGTGGATGGGGTGTTTCAAGAATCTGCGCGGATTATAACAAGTTACGGATTGTGTTATGGAAATTGTTTCGGAAATTGGGAAAATATTATACATTCAAATCGTCTTATCATTCGGGTTTTGGAAAATTAACATATTTTTCCTGTTTTGTACTGAAACTTTCATATAGCCCGAAAAATAATTACGGAATTTCTCATTTACTCCGAAATTTTAAAAATCATTCACGTATTCTAATTATAAATTCCTTAGTTATATTCCAGCCTGCCTGAAACTTGATTGATATTCTGTAGTTATATTTTCCTTTCCAAATACCACCCTTTCTAAAAAAAATGTAATTGTTTGGTATTTATTGATATGAAGTTTTCAGTTTTGTTGCTGGTTTGAACCTATTTTTAGGGGTACTGCTGTATTACACATAAGTTTTCTTAACACTATCCCTGTTTCTAATGAGATATTTAATATATTAGTAAGGTATGGGAGTGAATGTGGAACTAACTTTAGTCATTTCTACTGTTATATTATCAGGACTTCATTTATTTGGTAAATTAATATATTTTTTTCTCACATATGTTTTGAAAATCAGTCATATAATTTATAAATGAAGTTAACTCTTTTTTTGTATTAATTGTAAAACCCTACACCCATATGGGTAGAAAGGGTCATTGAATATATATATATATATATATATATATTTATATACAGGGAGTTTTTTTTATCAGTATACATTTACCCTATGTATACCTGCAAAATACGCGAGTCAAATGCATTAATGTGTGTGTGTGTTTAGTTGCCTATAACACGCAACTGAACAGACATATGGCAAATAGTAAACTAAACATACACACATTAATCGGTTCAATAGGTTTGGCTCGCGTTTTTTTGCAGGTACACACTTCCCCTAATGTATACTGATAAAAAAAACCTCTCTGTATATATATTTGTATTATATATATATATATATATATTTGTATTATATATATATATATATTTGTATTATATATTTATGTACAAGGTGTACAGAAAATGAGTGAAAACCTTCAGGTAACACAATTCATTAATTAATTTTTAATAGAAAATCCAAATAAAAAAATGTTGTATGGTTCTTCATTGAGGCTTACGAGGTCTTCGGAATTTTAAATATGTGACTATAAATTAGTATTGTTTTTTAAATATTTTGTAAAAAATCAATAGCATTAACAATCAGTTAGACACGTGTATAATTCCATTGATGTAAATGATTAATAAATCGGATATTTTTAGAATTTTATAACTTCATGAAAAGCATTCTTTTAATGAAAATAGATCTGGCAACGACGCACGCTCGTTTGTCCAGCGGATGATGTAGCAGTTATAAACAGGATAAATGCACACTTGTTTGATACAGCGTTGCCAAATGTATAGTTCTTTTAAGTGGCCCGTGAGGCTTAAGGAAGGACCGTGTGACTTATTTTCGTTAATATTTTTATCTAAAAATTAGTCAATGAGTCACGCTACCTAAAGCTTTTCACTCAGTTTCCGTACACCTTGTATATATATTAATTATAAAACATACATGTCTATTTAATAATTAATAATTACAAATTTCTAACATATTTAATTAAATATTAAACTAGATTTGTTTCAGAAACTATGTTTCCATTTTCAGTAGTTGCGCCGCTATCTACTTCGAGAAGTATTTTTTTTTTAATTTTTTTATTATCAATTACTTACTTTCCATCTGAGCGATCTAGTCTTGATGAAATCCATCGACTTCTCCGCTAAAACCGTGAAGAACTGTTCGTCCTCGGACATCTTCTCCACCTCCTCGAAACTCCTCGCGGAGCTTTCCGGTGTCGGGATTTCCGTCGATATTTGCGTGATTTCCAAATCCCCCAATTCGATCTGCGACTTTTTCAGCAGCCTGTTAAAGTACGTCACCAGTTTCAGCATCATGCAGGAGCTCAGGTCGCGATTCGAGCATTTACTGTTCAACTTTTTGAGCAAGGTTTCTTCCACCGAGGGTGTGTCTTGTACCTGAAAATTATCAAACATTTAAGTAAATGAAAAAGAAAAATATACATTAAAATATAGAACCCAAACGTAAATTCCCCAGTATAAGTGTTCTTGATTTCATTGCATCACTTCGTCGTTCAATTTAGAACAAAACCGCCAATTGCTTATGATATACATAATTAGTTATCACTATATTTTTTTTTTTTCACGATTAAGACATAAATATGAAAAACCATTAACATTTAGAATTAAGAAAATTTTGGAGAAATGTTGAGCATTAATATTCTACTGTTTTCGAACGGAGGTTTTCCCCAAACAAAAAAATCTAATAATGATATGGGATTCGTTCTCTTTGACTAAGTTTGAAATTGATGACATGCTGTTTTGTACTGCTTGAGAATCTGAGGGAGAAATTGTATTGTACCGTCAATACAGTAAACATTTTGACACGTCTTAAAAAAATTTAAACACTTGTATGTTACATTTGTTTTCTGTTAGATTCATGTATACAATTTCCAAATTGTTTCTATTTACTGCGTCACTTTAACGATTATTCTTGATTAATATTGTTATAATAATATACATGAATACATTATTAAAACAAATAAAATTAAATAATCAATATATCCATTAATGTATCCATAGAAATTTAATAAAACAAAATTTTAAATTCTCTTGAAAATGGGCTGATAACCCGAAACTAGTTGAGAATTTAAAGTTATTCAATCTAATCTGTGTTTTATTGGTTGATTTTTAATAATTTATTCATATTTATTTCATAAAACAAATAAATGTACACTTCTTTGTTATGTGGATATGTTTTGTGTAAAGGTGTTTACCTGATATAAGGGATTACTTTTAAAATAAAAACACAGTTTATATTAAATAAATTTAAATAGTTTGTCAAGTTAAGAATTTTGTTACCACAAGAAAAGTTGTTCTTAAAAATAGGATCTGAGCGAGGAATTGTATTGCTCCAAGAAATATTGTTCCTACAAAGAGGATTTGAGGGAGGAATTGTATTGCTCCAAGAAATATTGTTCCTACAAAGAGGATCTGAGGGAGAAATTGTATTGCTCCAAGAAATATTGCTCCTACAATGAGGATCAGAGGAAGGAATTGTATTGCTCTAAGAAATATTGTTCCTACAAAGAGGATCTGAGGAAGGAATTGTATTGCTCCAAGAAATATTGTTCCTACAAAGAGGATTTGAGAGAGGAATTGTATTGCTCCAAGAAATATTGTTCTTACAAAGAGGATCTGAGGGAGGAATTGTATTGCTCTAAGAAATATTGTTCCTACAAAGAGGATTTGAGAGAGGAATTGTATTGCTCCAAGAAATATTGTTCTTACAAAGAGGATCTGAGGGAGGAATTGCATTGCTCTAAGAAATATTGTTCCTACAAAGAGGATTTGAGAGAGGAATTGTATTGCTCCAAGAAATATTGTTCTTACAAAGAGGATCTGAGGGAGGAATTGTATTGCTCTAAGAAATATTGTTCCTACAAAGAGGATTTGAGAGAGGAATTGTATTGCTCCAAGAAATATTGCTCCTACAAAGAGGATCTGAGGAAGGAATTGTATTGCTCCAAGAAATATTGTTCCTAAAAAGAGGATTTGAGAGAGGAATTGTATTGCTCCAAGAAATATTGTTCTTACAAAGAGGATCTGAGAGAGGAATTGTATTGTTGCTCCAAGAAATATTGTCCTTACAAATTGGATTTGAGGGAGGAATTGTATTGCTCCAAGAAATATTGCTCCTACAATGAGGATCAGAGGGAGAAATTGTATTGCTCCAAGAAATATTGCTCCTACAAAGAGGATCTGAGGGAGGAATTGTATTACTCCAAGAAATATTGTCCTTACAAATAGGATTTGAGGAAGGAATTGTATTGCTCCAAGAAATATTGTTCTTACAAACAAGATTTGTGGGAGGAATTGTATTACTCCAAGAAATATTGTTTCTACAAAGAGGATTTGAGGGAGGAAATGCATTGCTCTAAGAAATATTGTTCCTACAAATAGGATTTGAGGGAGGAAATGTATTGCTCCAAGAAATATTGTTGCAACAAAAAGGATCTGAGGAAGGAATTGTATTGCTCCAAGAAATATTGTTCTTACAAATAGGATTTGAGGGAGGAATTGCATTGCTCCAAGAAATATTGTTCCTACAAAGAGGATTTGAGGGAGAAATTGTATTGCTCCAAGAAATATTGCTCCTACAAAGAGGATCTTAGAGTGGAATTTTATTGCTCCACGAAGGATCGCAAAAACAAACAGAATTCATAATTAGGATTATGAATTCTGTTGTTCGAAAAAGGAAGATCCAAATAATTAAATTATTCTAAGGATAAATTTTGTAGTTGCCCGAAGGGTTCCAGGGATGAATTACAGCCTTATAAAGAATTCTAGGGGTGAATTTTGCAGCCTCTTAAAGGATGATCATTGTAGCTGCGTAGTTTTGATATTCAAAGGATGTTTTTTATTTTTATGCAGGGCAAGATTCACGTGGAATCTCCGCGGTTTGTTGCTGCAAGCGGACATTTTTGAACACGAACGACTTTTGTGGAAAGAAGAAACTGCGAAAGTTGCGCGTAAGAATTAATTTAATTTAAACTGTGTTTTCATTTATTGGTAGATTTAATAATTAATTAATACTTATAATATACTTTCTGATTTTCTTCTTTTTATAATTTTATTATTTTTTATTTTCTAAAAATTAATAATTAATTGCATCTTATTTAAATAAAAATACTTGTACGGAGTCTAAAGGAGAAGAATGTTTTGTACCTTAAAGAACAAGTATTTTTATTTAAATAATTAAAGTCTCCACAACCAATAACTAACATAAAGAAGATTAATTGCATCTTATTGGTTTAACAAAAACAACGCTAGCATTACATTCAGTAATAACGCTTTAATTTAATGAATATATAATAAGAGATTATATATTTAAGTCGTTTAATTCGTATATGTGTATGCGTTTCTTCGTTTCCTTATTCTAATTAAATTACACAATTAAAGCGATATTCCCCAGAGGTGTTTTAACTGAGGTAATTTATTGTGTTATTATACTAATAAATGTAAGAACTTTACATGATATAAATTTTGTTTATCTCGCATTCCATTATTTAAGACTATCGTAAATTATTATTAAACATCTTTATTACTGTTTTAATACAATATTTATACAATAATATATTCTTTCTTTCTTAATCTTATCCTCTTTTACCCGTATTGGGTGTCTAGTACAATAATATATAACATTTCAAATGAATGGATTATGATATCAAATAAAACTACAATCGGCTAACAGCCAGAAGCCTTTCTGAGACATTTGAGATAATGAATGGTGGCCATAGAAAATCACATTATTTACGAAATAAATTTATTTTACTTTTTATTTATATTTGTTGAAAATATAAAATACGTTAAAATAAATCCCCTACTTTTAGATAACCCTGTGTATTATATTCTTGTATGACTATATAATTCAGAATACCATATGAAAATGCTCCATTATAAAATGTCTCTTATACTTAATTTTTTTTAGATCATTGAGTTGAATAATAGATTATAAAAATTAGACAATATATATATTCTTTTTTTTTTATTTGAAGGTATACTTTATTTAATTCTCTGTTTTTATGTTAATTTATACATATTATTTCTTATATTGATTTAACTAACAACATCTTTATTCAAATTTGTATATGTATGTGCAATAATATATAAAATTAGAATTATATTCTGCAGATGAATTGACTTTCGAACGGAATTGTATTACTGGCTCTTTCAGCCATATTGATTTATTTAATGTTTATTGATCAATTAAATAAGTAAACTCTCATCGTAATTCCTACCCTATTTCAAATATTGGTTAAAATTACGGATTATTAAATGAGCTTCAAAGTATACAACTACTTAGAGGCAAACACCCCTACGCCACGTAATTAAAAGTGGAATGACTTGCAATTAAAATCGATCAGCGATTAACCAAGTGGATACATTCCAGTGAGGCATGCTATTAATGCAAACATAAAGTATCGCTTTAATTATTAATAAAAGTAATTTAATGCCATCAAGTTATTCATATTACTTTTTTAATTTAAACAAATATTCAATTAAAAATAATATTGCTTTATTTTAAATAAAAATGATTTGAAAATAATTAATAAATTATTTCCACATTTAGCTCTGTGATATTTTGACTTATATTACGTAAGTACTTCAAATAAATGCACATTAAAACAACTACTTTACGGGCAAATATTCCAGCAGATTTTTTTCTTTCGATTTACAGTTTCATTAAATGTGACTTTTAGTCAAAAATTTTAATAATAATTATAAGTAATTTATTGAAAATATACCAATGAATTACAGTTAAAAACAAATTATGATTTTAGCTGATTTTTTTTAATAATAAATATGAATAAATTACTTTAAATTTAGCAATAAAACACCAATAAAAATACATGAAATTCTTGACTACTTTTATGTTTTTGGCCCATTCAACTGAGAACTCATTTTTGGGTACCTCACGAGTTGAACACAAAGAATCAACTTTTGCAATATTTACCTAAAACGAAATAAAGCCGACCCTTTCTTAAACAGAATCATCACCAGTGATGAAAAATGGGTCTTGTACAGTAACATAGTTTGAAAACGATCATGGAGCAAGCACGATGAACCAGCACAAACCACATCGAAAGCTCTGCATCCAAAAAAAGATCATTCTGTCAGTTTGGTGGGATTACAAAGGTGATGTGTTTTTTTGAGCTGCTTCCAACGATCAATTCTGATGTTTACTGTCAACAATTAATGAAATTGGATGAAGCAATCAAAGAAAAACGGCCAGAATTGTCAAATCGGAAAGGTGTACTGTTCCACCATGATAATGCTTTGGCAACTCGTGGGAAACTATTGAAGTTTGGCTGGGATGTGATGCCCTGATCTGGCACCATCTGATTATCATTTATTTCGAAATTTTCAGAATTCTTTGTCATTCAAAGAATTCTGCAAATTCATTTGTGAAAGTTAAATCATTATAACTTTCACAAATGACGATGATCTTCACTCGCTTCAGTTTTTTACTGATAAGGAGCAGAAATTTTATGAGCGCGGAATCATGCAGCTGAAAGAAATATGGCAAAATGTCATTGAGCAAAATGGAAAATATATAATTTATTAAAAACTATTCTTTGTTAAAAAAGTGTTTTATTTTATACTACAAAACCGAAAGTACTTAGTTGCCAACCCAATAAATACAAAAAAATAATTAGCATGTATGTTAAACTAATTCAACAATCTAACAAACTAAATTATAATATTCTTCCAAATGCTCGGCTTTAACTCTAAAAGACAACAATCCATTTATTCAATTAATATTTTTTTCTTTCCTATAAAATTTTCAATAAAAGACTTAATTGACAGAATTCACTGGCGAAAGTACACATCACCAGTTTTTTTTTTTATTTTTTCAATAAATTTTTCTACGTACACACTCTAATAAATTGTAGTATAAACATTACCATGTTAATAAAAATATCCATATTCGCGAAAAAATCCTCCCCCATAAATAATTCATAAATGTTGAAAGTCCAATTACATCAGCAAGATCCCAGAACGCTTTGGCGCGGCTTCTCATGTGTCATGTATGCGGGCAGAGCGTTAATGGCTCTAATTAACTTATTTAGCCCCGGATAAATTAATCCACTTTAATGGAAAATGTACATCGAGTTTTATGGCGACCAGATTCATTTTCCCGCTTATCACATGCCCGATAAATTATATACATAGCGGTCGCGTTATTTTTTTATTTATGCATAACAGGCTAGTTTCCATTAGGTTGATTACTAGGTGATACGGGATCGATGGTGATATGAATTAATTTCTCTTGTTTAGAAATTTTATACTAAAATATTATTTATAATATAAGAGTAATTAATACAATTATTTATTTTAGTACAAAAATTAATACGATTTTATTATATTATTACTTTTATATATATATAAATATAAATCTTTATTGGCAGATTATTTTTAACAAAGTAATAATAATAAATAAATACAATAAATAACTAACATAAAAATAAATTCTTCTGCCAATTGGCTATCGACCGTTGGTCTTTCCGCCTGATTTTGTAGGCTTCTGTCCTTGTCAGTTGCCGTGTCAAAAAGGTTTTGATCGCTAATGTCGTCCATTATCTTATGAAATATTACTTTTATTTATTATTACTTTTATTTATATTATTTATTTTATTATTTTTTATTTATATTATTACTTTTTTTGAAGTAAATATTAAATTTTGTCGATAGCCGATTCATCTACAGAATATAATTCTATTTTTTGTATTATTGTACATACATATACACATTTGAATAAAGATGGTTAATTAGTTAGTTATTAAATTTTTTTAACAACTATTTTTATTAAATTACTGATCACTGAGGCTTCTACTTTGTTATACATTGTGTAAGATTATAATAAAACACACTACAAACAAAGTCCAAAAACTTTGTTTGTATAACAAATTAAAAAAAAAGTGTTTTAATATATATATTTTTTTTAAATCAATAATTACTTTTTCTTAAAAAAAATGTTTTCATCATTTTCAGTGAGGATAATGAAAAATGATCAAAACTAGTTGGAAAAAATATAAATAAGTGAAACAAACCAACTATTTTAATTTTAATTAAATATATATATATATTCATCATCTTTATTCCTTACAAATGTGGTTTAATATTTTTTTACATTTTTGACAATTTATTTAAACTTTAAACAATGTTCTTGTACGAATTGGCTATCGGATGAAAGCCTTTCAGCCATTTTAATTAAATTATCCTGAATTAATTTAAAAATCATAATAAATGAAAGACGACGCAAGCGCCATCTTTCGTCTAAGTTTTAATCAACGATGTTATCCATACGCTAGATGAATTGTGGCTGAACATTTTATTAAATAATTCAAAAATGTTTCACCAGGGCTTAAGTGAGAAATTAATTAAGCATAATTATTGTTTACTTTTGTAATCTTAGTTGTTACTAAAGATTACATTTTAAAGGAAATATCTATAAAAGTATATTATAGTAGAAAAATGTTTGTTTGTTTTTACCAAATTTTGACTAGGAGTTTCATCAACAGCAGGTCCTGCAGCTACTAAAGCGATGAAGCAAAGGATAACACCACAAATCACTTTAGAGTCCATTATCACCAATTTATATCAAATTAAGATAAACAAATAAAATAAATTACAAACACGACTATTTTCCTCTAATTGATTAAATAAATGAATTTTGCAAATTTATAAATCTATCTTTAAATTTTAATGTTTGTGTGCAAACATGTCCGAGGTTGCAAACCGAATGCCCCTTCTTGTTCCCGGCCAACAATTTATATCCTCTGTTCACTCCAGCAATGTATGCCAGTTGGACCAGTTAAATGGCAAGAATTAGGGTTACGGTTTCTTCTTCTTCTTCTTCGTTTCCCATACTGTGTCCGTCGCCGCGAACTGTGCAGATCCTCCCCCTCCTCCACCTCTCCCATTTATTTTTATTCCGCGTTTATCGCGCTCTCGTGGATCATGGGAATCGGGATGCAGGGAAATGACAGTGAAATCGCGGATGGTTCGATGGCATTGTCCGGGATTTAATTGGGTTCGGGTATTGTCCGGGCCGGGATTTCTAGATTGGTCGTTTGCAATGTTTATCAGTCGTTTCCATATTCATCGCTCTTGAATGGCGCGAATTGCCGCCGGGTTGTTATTACGGATGTGTCGGTTTATTTGCTGATTTCTTGTGAAATCTTACTTTCCTTATCATGCATTTATTCATGCAACTAAAACAGCGCATTTGTTGGAATTTGCATTATTAAAAGACGTGTTATTATATTAATCTTAAGCTTGATTGATTGACTTTCTGATTTTGCTTAAAAAGATATACACTCTCATCGGTTTACAAATTAGATTTAATTATTTAAATAACTGCGACCAACTGAATAAATTCTTTTTATGTTTTTAAATAAAATTTGCTTCTTTACTGAAATCCTTCATTTCCTTCATAACAGTAATTTTGTATACATATTTATACATAAAAAAGTAGGAGCATAAAGAACCGACGCAGACATCCCTGAATATCATTAGCCCGAAATGGGAAGCAACGCCCACAAATCCCAAGGGAAAGAAAACCAGCCTAACATTTTACAATATGGTTAAATAATATGTAATTATTATACAATAAAAAGAACTTGCACTTAAAAAAAATATTAATAAGAATTGAAGTTTGATATAGCAGCCTTCTTATTTTATGAAAACTAAAATTATAATGAAAATAAATGTGCTTTTGTATAAATTAAATAAAATATTCTGAGAAGCCTGAAAGGCCTCCGGTCGATAGCCGATTCATCATCTACAGAATATAATTCTAATTTTTGTATATTATTGTACATACATATACACATTTGAATAAAGATGGTCAGTTAGTTAATCTGAAAATAATTAATTAATAAATTATTTTCTCTTTTGATACTGTGATATTATGACTTATGTTACATAAGTACTTCAACAAAAAGAGAAAATAATTTATTAATTAATTATTTTCAAATTATTTTATTTATTCTTCTAAACCTGCAACTTTAATATAATTAATGGTTTTAATATTTTAATTATTTAGACATATTTTATTTAATTTATTTCTATTACTTTGTTTTTTGACATTTTTATACAATTTATATTTTTCTGCTTTTGTAAAAAGATTATATCCGTTAATAAAAAAAATAACTGTGACCATGCGAATAAATCCTTTTCCTATTAGTGCTTTTGTATTATTATTTTCTATTATTATTAACCTTGAAATGGTTCCTTCCTAAACAACAAAGCTCGTTAATGGACGGAACATTTTGGACATTATTATTCCCATTAGAAACTCTCTCGAAATTTCTCCTAAATTTGCCTGTGCGTTAGCAGTTAAAAATGCATTTCTTATTGTGTTTAGAGCGAACAATAAAACATTGAAAATTTAATATTTGGCATAATAGAATTGCACTTGATTATTTCACTGTTGTGAATAATAGTATTGATATAAATAAGGAAGTGTTGGATAATTTAAATTGCTTTAATAGTTTTGTTAATAAATATTTTTTTTATTTATTTCAAACCTTGGTCTTTCCGACACATTTTAAATAATTTTATAAAAAAATACATTTTTTTTGTTTTGGATGAATTTTAAATATTTTATCAAAAACATGATTTTTTGGTAAAATATTTAAAATATGTTTGAAAAACCAATGGTTGAAATAAACAAAAACAGAAAATCGCATTTGCCTTCTATATCTAGAAAAAGTACCATTGATTTGTGTCCTTCTAAGTGTTTGGTTTGGATATTGGAAGTGAGAATGGAAATAGGAAGTGTGGTTGACTTTTTGGGCTCATTTATTTATGTATTTAAACTTTCTTATATCTTATAAATCACAAAAAAATACAATTAGATTAAAAGTAATTCCATAAAAAAAGTAATCACTGTTACTTTATTAAATATTTTATCAAAAAATGATGAAAACATTTAAAATATGTTGGAAAAACCAAGAGTAGAAATAAACAAAAACAGAAAATCGCATTTCACAGGTTTTATTTCATTTTTCTCAAAAACAAAATTAGCAAAGCGTTCAAATTGAGAATTCAAATGACAGTGAACAAAAAGCTACTGTTCTATCAGTCAAGAAACGGAAATAGATATAGTTTTCCTTCAACAATAGCTGTTTTCTCGTTCCTGCTCTTTATTAATAGAATTGTGGCAGTTTTAATCCGATATCAGTCGAAATCTTACGTGGACTCCATTAAAATCGATAGTCTTTTGATTAATAAAAGAAAGAAACAAATATTATTTTTTATTTATAACAATAATAATAATAATTATTTCCCCACAGGAAATGTTCCCAATAACAAGACAATTATGTAAATTGATTTTAAATTAATTTTAAAAACATAATAAAATATAAAATAAATACATTAAAATATAAAGAATAGTAGACTTACGTTAACATATAGTAACGAAGGAAGATAAAGGATCACAAAATATGTCAAGGTTTGCGGGCACTTGATTATAGATGTTACAAATAATATCTACAGGGGATTTAGAGCCGTATACAGTTTTATTAAATTCAACACGAAAAGTAACCTTATTTCTAGAATTAAAAGTTGGAAAATGCAAATGTATAAGTTTTAGTAAATCCGGGCAGTCAATATAATTATTAAGAAGTTTATATAAAAATGCTATGCTTGATTTTTTACGTCTATGTTCAAGCGAATCCACGTTGAATTTGTGCAGCAATAATGAATGATTAAAGCTGCGTTCGTGGTAAATTCCCTCTACTTTAAAATATAAGTTTTTAAGAAATTTACGCTAAACGCTCTCAATTTATCAATTCAATGCTTGCCGTTCCTGCTTTTTGTCAATCGAAATATGATAGGGTTATGTCCGATATTAGTCATAATAAAATAATCTTTATTAACAGATATTTACAACATGAAAACAAATAATAATAATAAATATTACAAAATCAAATGTATAGTTTATATTAGTTAATTGGATATCGGCCAGTGGTATATCCACCTGATATCAATCAAATTTTCTCAATCGAATTCTCATTAGATAAGAGTATTCATTCACTTGGTCACAGATGTATAATAAATTAAACAAAAATTGCTTGAAAATAATTACTAAATTATTTCCACTTTTAGTTCTGTGAAGTTTTGACTTTATTAATTATTTTCAAATCATTTTTGTCGAATTCGCATTGTTTACCTTTCCTTTCCGTCCAAATCTGATTGGTTCTGACTTGTTTTTAGTGAATTCTGTATGTTTTCAAAATCTCTGGTTATTATTCTTCATTATATGTTTAATTCCGGCAGAAATTTTCATAATTTGTTTTGACTAATCTAACACTTCTCATTGTGTATGATTCCTGTCAGTGTTTTTCTGACGTTTTTCGAATTTAAACCGAATTGAAAACGTTGGAATTCTATTGATAAAGAGCAAAAATCTTTATAAATAGAATTACAACGTTTTCGTCTTTTCTCAGACGAATTATTTGTTTAGAAAATAAACATAATCGGGGTTATTTCCTATGGGAAATGTTACGTTTAACGTGTATGTTATTTGCAACATGTTTACATATCATGCACTTTTAACAAGTACTGTATTTCCAAATTCATCTTCGAAAAAATATGGGCCAAAGATTCCAACTGAGCAGATACCGCACAAAACAGCAAGTTTTTCAGAACAAAGCGGTTTTTAGCGCAAATTCAAATGGGATCACTCGTAATTTGACATCCTGTATGTACAAAAATCGTTATTCAGATAATTACATATATATTTTTACAAGCTTTAAGTATATACATTAAAAGGAAAATGCTTGTCTGTTCAACCGAAGGTTTCTTCGCCCTGGAGCGACCTTCGGTTGATAGCCCAGAAATTTTAAATTTTTACTAAGATTTAACTGAATCAGGGCGATTCAGTTAAATCTTATTAAAATTTTGTATTGAATCAACAATATTGAAAATACTTCAATAACAACATTTTTTACTCGAATTAATTTTACATAATACAGCACGCATCTTTAGTAAATTCCACGTCGGTTTCATTCTTTGATGTGCAGTTAATTTTC
This sequence comes from Philonthus spinipes, assembly GCA_963082785.1. NCBI lineage: Eukaryota > Metazoa > Arthropoda > Insecta > Coleoptera > Staphylinidae > Philonthus > Philonthus spinipes. The sequence goes on along the minus strand of OY720310.1, from coordinate 5,076,881 downwards.
CGTAAATAGTTATTTACGATAAGAATAAATTATTTAGTATTTTCGCTTAGTCAGTCGTCTTATCCAGGCCATTGGGACATCGCGGGGAGTTCCTGTTTATTGCACATAAAGATGCATATTTAAATTTAACGCCGTATGGAAATTCCTACAGTGAAACTGATAGCGCTGATAAGTTAGATTTTTTTTATAATCGGTGCTGAATACGTGACATTAATTATTTGGCACAGCTTGTTGGAACACATAAAGTATTTGATGACAACTGGCTTTAGGAAATTTCTCTTCATTATTAATAATATAATTTACAATCCCTATATTCCAAAGATTCTCACAACTAGCCCAAAAGTTTGCCATGAACCCAACAGCCCAAAAATTACTAAACCTACTTTGTAGCAAACGAAACCCAAACATTCCTCCTAAATTTTAACATCCTAAATCCACAATATATTCTCATCACTCATCAACGACTGACAGACTGACATAACATAAAGACAAGGACTTCCGGCTGAAAGACCAATGGTCGATAGCCATTTAGTTCGTATTAAATCAAATATTGTATTATAGATAATTGTATCAAAGCCTCAATAAAGATATTATATAAATATACAGCGAGGTTTTTTTTATCAGTATACATTAGGTGAAGTGTATACCTGCAAAAATGCGAGTCAGGCGCATTGAACCGATTAATGTGTGTATGTTTAGTTGATTATTTGGCATATGTGTGTTCAGTTGCGTGTTATAGGCAACCAAACATACACACATCAATGCGTTTGACTCGCCTATTTTGCAGGTATACATAGGGGAAATATACTGATAAAAAAGCTCTGTGTATATATAATTTACAATGAAGATTTTATTTAATTGATTTTTTTATTTGTGCAGAGTACAGCCCAAAATGTGAAAAATTGAATATAAGGCTAGAGTCTGAATTGATAAAACTTATCCAGTAAGCTTAATTTTAACAATTCTTCTAATCCAGTAAACATAGTTTTAAAAATTCAGACTTTAACCTTATATTAAATTTTTCACATGTTGGGCTGTACCGTCCATTTAGGAAACGCGACAGGCGAATAAATGATTGTTCCGAGGAGTGACTATTAATAAGCCGTCATTGTTATTACCTTAGTAATTTCGTGCATTAGCAATTCATTCCTAATTTATACGTTCGCATTTAGATTTAACGATCAATTAAAATTATATGCGTTATTAATCACGGATTGATTGATGAAATCAATTAATGGCGTATGAAATGTGTAATTAGAGATGGTACGGAGATTATTGATGGTGATGTTGTCAATCGAATGTGATTTATGCAACTATTGTGATTTTGAATAAATAGGCATTTGACAATTTTTTCCAAGGTAATTAATTATAAAAAGAAAACTGTATTCTATGTAAAATTTATTTTGTGTATACCAGCAATTGTTAATGAATAAATAAATAGGAATTTAATTGTAAAAAAATAATCAACTATCAGTTGTCATAAATGATGCGTTTATGTAAATAGGTAAATATGTAAATATAGTTGATAATTTTTTACAATTAAATTATTTAATTAAAATTATTTATTTATTTAATTAAATTAAATTAAATTAAATTAAATTAAATCAACGGAATTAATACTTTTGTTATGACCAATTTAAAATATTAGTATTATTCACTGTCAGTTTATAATTATATTTCAGTTTGATTATCATTTACATACATTTATACAGGATGGCGCAAGATTACGATGAAGTCCAATATCTCAGTTATAATGAAATATACAAAAAAATGTTACTTACATTATTAGTAGCTACTGTCAAAATTCACATTTTAAAATTAGTTACATATATACAGGGTGTCCAATAATCACGTGACGTATCAAACATATGATTTTTTAAATGGAATGATATATTTTTTATGAAGATTTTCGATTCTACGTTTAAAAATAATCATTTTTTATATAAGATTTAATAGGTTAATTTTTCATAGTTTAAAAGTTATAAACAAATTAATGTTGAAATCGATAGATGTTTAGAGCCTAATATTTCAATAATGAAAAATGAAATAAACATTCTGTCAACGCCATACAAATGCAAAAATACTTAATAATAAAATAAATACTCTTTTTTTCTCTTAAAACAATTTTTTATATACAAGGTGAAGCAATACGCAAAATGATTTTTTTCTCTTTTTACTTAAATGGGACACCCTATATTTTTTATGCTATTTTAATAGAAAATTAATCACTCTTCATTTTTTATATAACATATTAAATAGCTACCGTTTACCGTTTTTGAGATATTTAATCTCAAATACAAATTTGGTATAGAATTTTTAATCAAAGTAGGCCGTGCCAGAACAACTAATTTATTTAGTTGTGAAAGTTACGCGAACACAAATATAAAATAATTTAGTGAAACGAATAATCAAGTGTATTAATTAAAATACATCATAATTCATACATATTTTTTTTACCACGGGATAAATGAAATTTTAATAAAAAAAAGTAAATAAATATTAAGCTGTAATTATTTTAATACGCGATAATATTGAAAATACAACAATTTAAATAGGTATGTTCTTGGCTGTGCGCCAGGATCCAGGTACAACGAATCTTCTTATCTCAGGAATGCGTTCTCGGAGTGAGTCGTCGATCGTTTTTTTCTTCTTGATTTGCGATAATTGCGCTCTTGTATTTCGATTCAGTCGTCCGAAAACGCGCAATGTTCACTATTCCGGTTTAATTTTTAACGTTAGAACTTATTAATAATTAAAAACGCGATTTATTTTTGTTTATGAACAAGTTGTAATTAGTGAGTGGTGGAGGTGAGTTGATTTTCGATTCACCAGGAATGGGTTGGAAGTTATTTTTTCTATTAAGGTATGTTAATATTAATAATTTATTTTTAAACAGATTTTACGATTCCTATTATTATCATCAATTTATTCTCCAAAATTGCATTTATCAATAAATTACTTTCGCAATAAACAAATGCGATTTTCGCAAGACTAAAGTAGGTATACATTAGTTCTAAATTCATTAATGAAGATTTGCTAGTTTGTTTTGCGATTCCTATTCTTTTAAATCGTCCACATCGCAAAAATTATGTTTAATAATAAATTAATTTTGCAACAAAGAAAACATTTTTTTCGTAATTACGTTATATTTTGTAAGACTGGTGCAGTTAAACATACTTCTTCAATAAATAATTAATTTAATTGTTAAAAACTAACAACAACTATATTTTTTGGTTATTATTCGAAAAATATTTAAAATACTCCTATATGCTTCTTAAATTGATTTATTTAAACAATTCATGTTGACTGAAACCGAAAATAGATACTAAGTGAAATAATAAAATATTTATATCATTATATTTTGTTAACATTTTTATGTATTTATTTCACACATTTACATTTTTTTAATTCAATAGCATTCAAACATTTTACAATTTTTTTCTAAAAATAACTCGCTAAATAATCGTTGAGCAACTATTTTCTTCATATTTTGCATGCGCCTTTAAATATCGATTGTCATTTGAATATCCTTTTAGGTTAGGGAGTAAGAATGTTATTAAATACCAGAAAACGATTATGATATATATTATATAAATTGTCTCCTCAATTTTCAAGCGATCTTTTTCGTATAATATTTACAAAATGTTTAACAAAATTTAAATTAAAGTAATTAAAATATTCACAATTTGGTTCTGAATTATATGAAGTTATTAAGAAATGTATGTTTTTGATATAAAGATGTTCTCATTTCTTGTTTGTATTTCATCAACGTGAGATTTATTATGAGAGCAGGAATCACATAATTTTTTTTTACGTGAGCAGGAATCACATAAAAAATCTCACGTTAATGAAATTCAAACAAAAAATTGGAACATTTTTGTATCAAAAACATACATTTTTTAATAACTTCTAATAATTCAAAACCAAATTGTTAATATTTTAATTAATTTAAATTTTATATAAATTATCTTCTCAATTTTCAAGCGATCTTTTTCTTATAATATTTACAAAATGTTTAACAAAATTTAAATTAAATTAATTAAAATATTCACAATTTGGTTCTGAATTATATGAAGTTATTAAGAAATGTATGTTTTTGATATAAAAATGTTCTCATTTCTTGTTTGAATTTCATCAACGTGAGAGTATTATGAGAGCAGGAATCACATATTTTTTTTATGTGAGCAGGAATCACATATTTTTTTTTTATGTGAGCAGGAATCACATAAAAAATCTCACGTTGATGAAATTCAAACAAAAAATTAGAACATTTTTGTATCAAAAACGTACATTTTTTAATAACTTCTAATAATTCAAAACCAAATTGTTAATATTTTAATTAATTTAAATTTTATATAAATTATCTTCTCATTTTTCAAGCGATCTTTTTCGTATAATATTTACAAAATGTTTAACAAAATTTAAATTAAATTAATTAAAATATTCACAATTTGGTTCTGAATTATACGAAGTTATTAAAAAAATGTATGTTTTTGATGTAAAAATGTTCTCATTTCTTGTTTGAATTTCATCAACGTGAGATTTATTATGAGAGCAGGAATCACATTTTTTTTTATGTGAGCAGGAATCACATAATTTTTTTTATGTGAGCAGGAATCCCATAAAAAATCTCACGTTGATGAATTTCAAACAAAAAAAATTAGAACATTTTTGTATCAAAAACATACGTTTTTTTAATAACTTCTAATAATTCAAAACCAAATTGTTAATATTTTAATTAATTTAATTTTTTTATAAATTATCTCCTCAATTTTCAAGCGATCTTTTTCGTATAAAATTTACAAAATGTTTAACAAAATTTAAATTAAATTAATTAAAATATTCACAATTTGGTTCTGAATTATATGAAGTTATTAAGAAATGTATGGTTTTGATATAAAAATGTTCTCAATTCTTGTTTGAATTTCATCGACGTGGGATTTATTATGAGAGCAGGAATCACATATTTTTTTTTGTATGTGAGCAGGAATCACATATTTTTTTTATGTTAGCAGGAATCACATAAAAAATCTCACGTTGATGAAATTCAAACAAAAAAATTAGAACATTTTTATATCAAAAAAATACATTTTTTAATAACTTCATATAATTCAAAACCAAATTGTTAATATTTTAATTTCAATTTCAATTTATTTTATTAACGGAATCTCCATTTCCAAATTACAATTATAATTACATATTAAAAATTTTATAAGAAAAGTGTGACGCTATAAAAGATTACAAAACATGTATAAAAAAGGCAAATTACCAATCACAAATTACGACAAAATACAAAATAAAAATAATTTAATTTAAATTTTATCTAAATTATCTCCTCGATTTCTTAAAAAAAAAACAGGCTTATCTTTTGTACGAAAGAATTGTGAATTATCAAACAATACAAATTCAATTTGCCGGAGGGCGATGGGCGAGCAAACCAACTGTCAAATTCAGACGATAAATCCCTAACACACAAGACGTGAAAGATCGGATTCCATCCCAATTTCGAGAATACAATCGCTGGGAATGTAATTAAAAATTAAATTGAAAACAGATGTTGTTTTCTTGAGATAACACAAATAATAATATACGCGATCAGGTATGCAAAGGGATTTTATATGTAAAAAGAATTTTATGCTAATTTCTGCCGGGCGCGTAAAAACGAAATAAATTTCGGGAGGGGGTGTGGTTGTTTTTATGACTTCTCATTGTTAATAATGTAATAGAAATTAAATAAAATTTAAAAACAAACAACCCACTGAGCACACATTTTAGTAATGTTTCATCGATTATTAATGTTTGTACAGTTCAAGTTTCTTTAGGATATAATAATTCTTTATGTTCAAGATTTAAAAAAATCCGGGATTCCGAATGAAACACTATTGCGACTGCGACTCTATTAACTGTGGTTCGATATCGCTCCAACTTAGTTTTTAGTCAACTCATTTGTTTTTTTTTTTTAATCAGTTATTGTAATTTCGTGTGGGCAATTGTTTATGTTTACGAAACAATGTTTTCGAAATGGTTTTAATTTTTTAGAACAATTTTTTTGTTGAACTAAGAAGCAGAATGACGCCTTCAAGATAGAATACTACGTTATACTAAAAAAAATATAGCTTCGCATCAGGGTACTCAATCTATGTCGAATTTTGGTATTTTAAGTATAAATATAAAAGGAATATTTTCAAATTTTTTATTATTTTCAAATTCTGTTTATTTAATTTATCAAAAATATTATAGTTATATTTCACCAAAATTCGACATCGATTGAGCAGCCGTATCAAAAAAGATGCCTAAGTATTTACAGTTACGTGATGGGAGGATTGTGCTATTTTGAATGATAATTTTTGGGGATTGTGGTTTTATTATCTCACAAAATAAAACCGGCATAAAGAGTTTGGACTTTGAGAGGGTTATTTTGACACGCCATTTGGAGCACTAGGACTAGATTGTGTCAAAAGAGGCTTATAGGGATTGTTGGATCGTTTGAAGGGATTTGGCATATGCGATTAAGTTGCTATCATCTGCAAAAAAGAAAGCCTATTGGGAGGAACTAGAATATGTTGAATCATGATAATGAATACAGTAACAGAAAATATTGTAAATTAGTGGGGATAAGGGAGAACCTTGAGGGACACCTTGTTGGATTGAAAATGAGTCGGTAAGAGTTTGGCGGCTTCGTACCTGGCAGGATTTATTGGAGAGGAATTTATAAATAAGAATGATTAAATGACGTAAAATATTCAAATGGAAATATAAATATATTAAATAAAAATGATTTGAAAATAATTAATAAATTATGTGACTTTTGACTTACGTTACGTAAGTACGTTAAACAAATGTAAATGTTGAATAAAATCCCTTCTATATCTAGAAAAAGTACCATTGATTTGTGTCCTTCTAAGTGTTTGGTTTGGATATTGGAAGTGAGAATGGAAATATGAAGTGTCGTTGATTTTTTGGGCTAATTTATTATATTAAATAAAAATAATCAATAAATTATTTTCAAATCATTTTTATTTAATATATTTAAATAACTGTGATCAAGTGAATAAATACTCTTTTCTATTTATCTCATTTATTATATTTTCTCCCCTGAAACCAAAATATCACTCCTAAACGTAAACGTTTCACCATCAAAATTCATGATTTCATTTCATGACTTTAGTGATCACGACGAGTAAATTCATTTCATAATACAATGGATGACATTAGCGATCAAAACCTTTTTGACACAGCAACTGACAAGGACAGACGTCTACAAAATCAGGCGGAAAGACCAACGGTCGATAGCCAATTGGCAGAAGAATTTATTTTTATGTTAGTTATTTATTGTATTTATTTATTATTATTACTTTGTTAAAAATAATCTGCCAATAAAGATTTATATATATATTTTTTCTCATATCTTATAAATCGCAAAAAATATAATTAGATTAAAAATAATTTCATAAAAAAAGTAATTATTGTTACTTTATTAGTATTTTACTTTTTGTAGCATTCAATTGCAGACAACCGTTTAAATTAACAAAAATGAATACATCTGGAGATGGTTACTTATATAAAAGAATTTATTTTCTTCCGAAAATTTGGATCAATGTAACACGTTACACCTCCGCACTTTCACGACTTTCATTGACAAATAAACGCAAAAATCACCGCACTTTCACATTTTCCATTCAATTATTTATCGCTGAAATTAAAGTGAGCTTCCATAAAATTAATGAAACTCGTGAATAAATCCGATCGGCGGGAAGGAAACTGGAACGTTCCTTTTAAAGGTACAAGATCAGTGTCAAGACGGCAATTATCAATTACAGGCCGGTAATGACGAACAATCGGAATTTTTCACACGTTTCATTGGACCGTCGTGAAAATTGTTAGATTCCATTGTTGTGCAGTATTGTTGTTCTTTTTTGCGCGCGTTGGGTTGGAAATCTGCATTTAATTGTGGCGCTGAAAAGGCGTTTTTTTTTCTCACATTTGTTAATTGGGCAATTCTTGTGTTTTCAGTGTTACGAGTGATATTTTTCTTCTTCTTTTTTTATTTCATCTTTACGTAGGGCGTAAAGAAGAAATAAAGATCAGTGTTACGAGTGATATTTTTCTTCTTCTTCTCTTTCTTTATTTCATCTTTAAGTAGGGCGTAAAGAAGAAATAAAGATCAGTGTTACGAGTGATATTTTTCTTCTTCTTATTCTTCTTTTCTTTCTTTATTTCATCTTTACGTGAAGCGTAAAGAAGAAATAAAGATCAGTGTTACGAGTGACATTTTTCTTCTTCTTATTCTTCTCTTTCTTTATTTCATTTTTACGTAGGGCGTAAAAAAGAAATAAAGATCAGTGTTACGAGTGATATTTTTCTTCTTCTTCTTCTTCTTCTCTTTCTTTTTTTCATCTTTACGTAGGGCGTAAAGAAGAAATAAAGATCAGTGTTACGAGTGATATTTTTCTTCTTCTTATTCTTCTTTTCTTTCTTTATTTCATCTTTACGTAGGGCGTAAAAAAGAAATAAAGAAAGTTACGATTTTGTTGTCAAATTCTAAAGTACAACATCACCATTATATGCTTTAGCTGTTTATATTTATGAAAGAAAGTATAAATTTATGTGTTTCCTTAATACTCCATGCGTTTCTTTTCTATTTTTATACGATACTTAAAACTTATCTGGAAAATTAATGAAAATCAATGCACACGAAAAGGAAAGGGCGGTGAATGAAAATTGTTCCTTGCGATTATTTATAAGTTTGGCTGAACTTTCGATAATAACAATAATAAAGTGATTGCCATGAATGTAAATTATTTAATACCATACACATGCGCTTGTATACCGGAAAAATCAAAATAATTTGAAAAATACGCATCGTACGAAAAAAAAAACTTTACATGATCAAAAATTAACGTTTCCTAATGAGACATCGCCCTGTTTTAAATTCAGCACTCTCAGTTGGTGGAACAACAAGGGGCTGAATTTTGAACAGAATGATGTCCCCTTAGGAAATATTAATTTTAGGCTTCGTAACGTTTTTTGGAAAATACGAATTTTTCGAGTTATATTGAATTGTTAGGTTAAATGGAATACCCGGTATATATACAAGGTGTACAGAAAATGAGTGAAAAGCTTTAGGTAGCGTGACTCTTTGACTATTTTTTAGATAAAAATATTAACGAAAATAAGTCACACGGTTCTTCCTTAAGCCTCACGGGCCACTTAAAAGAACTATACATTTGGCAACGCTGGATCAAACAAGTGTGCATTTATCCTGTTTATAACTGGTACATCATCCGCTGGAGGTGTTGCATACACCTTTTCTTTTACAAACGAGCGTGCGTCTTTGCCAGATCTATTTTCATTAAAAGAATGCTTCTGATGAAGTTATAAAATTGTAAAAATATCCGATTTATTAATCATTTACATCAATGGAATTATACACGTGTCTAATTGATTGTTAATGCTATTGATTTTTTACAAAATATTTAGAAAATAATACTAATTTATAGTCACATATTTAAAAGAGCTCGTGAGCCTCAATGAAGAACCATACAACATTTTTTTTTATTTGGAATTTCTATTAAAAATTAATTAATGAATTGAGTTACCTGAAGGTTTTCACTCATTTTCTGTACACCTTGTATATATATTTAAATAAATGAAATATTAGTACAAATAGGTTTGAATTTTTAATTATTTGCTAAGTCAAGTTTAATAAAGTTAAACATTTCTTTTTCAATAATTAAACTACTTGAATTGAGCGAAAAAGGTCATTCCCTTTTACATTTTCGCAATTCGCAATTACTGGTATATCCGGTTTTCTATTACTTCGATCGCCGGGTAGAGAACGAGGTTGCACATGTCGCCTGAAAACACTCGGACGTACCGTTTAATAAATTTGTCCATCGCATTAGAGTGATTAATGTGCGTTTTCTGTTGCATCGGGATCGCAACGTGGAATTGTCACCGGGCAAAGGGTTATGAATGGGCCGGTTGGCCGTCTGCGAGCACCGCACTAAATCATCCGGTACGATATTTTCTGAAAGTCCGTCGCGTAATTTAGATTTACCGGATCCGCCGTTGTTTTGCGTGGAAAACCGCGCGGTGACTCGGATGGAATTGATTGTTTTAATTTAGAGAAGGTTGTTAATTGGCAGGATTTAAAATTATCTTCTAAAATATAATTTATAAAATTTAATTACTAAACTAAATGAACAAAATGTTTAGAAATAATGTTGCATCAAGAATAAAACAATATTAAATGTTAAATTACCATGACAGACTACTAACACAATTGTACATATTGTTATAATAAATTTTTGTTGTCATATTTTTTCTGTTAAATTAAATTATTGATCAGTTTGAGAGCTAACTACTCAAATTACCGGAAAGAAAACATACATTTTTGATTTAATAGGAAAGGAAAAATTAAAATTGAAAAGATGATAATTAAACTTATCATGTTCCAGTCCTTTAAACATAGATTAATTTGCATCCCATACAGTAAAGACGAGTTGAGTTTCAAATAAAATATATAACAAAGATATAATTGATTTTTTTAACATCTTTAAATTATGTAAGGCATAGCTGTACTGACGAGGCATTGATCCTGAAACACATGTCTGGAGATGGCCTTATATTAAGTAACGTTCCTTTTGTTGCTTTTACATTAAAATTTTCTCGGATCGAAATTTGTTGCATTATGCAATATTTTATTCATTATAAATTAAAAACGACGCAAGCGCCACCTTTTGCCTAATTTCAAGTAGCATTGTCAACGATTTGGGTCTACAAGGTAGACGACTGAGAATTATTGTTTCGTCCACTAAAGGAAGGCGAACTTGTCCTGTTTAAGCAAACAAGGAAAACGAAATTCACATTTAATGAAACGTTCAGTCACCATTCATCTAGCGTATGGATAACTATTTTATTGATATGCAAGAGCAGGTGTACATTATGTAATTCAATGTCCGGCGTGGGTATTTGCCCTAGAAGTAGTTGTTTTAATGTGCATTTGTTTAACGTAAGTCAAGGGTCACGGAGCTAAATGTGGAAATAATTTATTAAATATTTTCAAATCATTTTTATTTAATATATATAACAAAGAATTGTCATATTCACGAAGTAAACTGAATTATATTGAAAAAAGCTATCACAAAAAAAAAACGTTAACTAAGAGAAACAACCTTAAAATTATATTGACCATCTATTTTTGTGCTACCAATAAATTAAATTACTGCGTGGAAACAATAAATATGCGTTCAATAAATTTATAAAAAAAATAATAGAAACAAAAAAGAACGGCAACACAATCCTCGATGGGTAACCGCTGATTGTATATTCACATTTGATTTAATTCAATTGAAGCGCGAAATCGCATTATGGTGCGCGATGTCATTTCGAATTTTCGCCGTTCGGCTCCGCGAAACAGCATGAAAGCTAATTTTGTATAAATTAGCTTTTATTCAATTTAATCGAAATGAACACTCAATCGTGTGCGAAATCATTTATTGCATATTTGAATAGTATAAATGGATTTGAAATATTTAATTTACAATTGCTGGTGCAATAAGTTTAATTTTATCATGAATTTTTAAAAATTGTATGATTGAGACGAGTTCAAATGAATGAGTTTTGAGTTCACGTGAAGTGTTAAGGTTGCGGTTTAGTAGAAAGAGATAGCTATATAGTAAAATGGAAATAATCGTTTGAAAGAACGGCCATTCTTTTGGATTTAATAATATAAATATGTATTTACATTTTTTTATCTACCAAGTATAAAGTATCAGTCTAAATAAAAATATAAATCGTTAATTTTTGTGTATTACGTCAATTTATTAGTTCAAGTTAGAAAAGAAAATTGTAAGATATAATGAAATTAATAGGTCATGTCTGCTAAGTTATTTCAATGCAGAATTTAGTGAAATCCTTTAAATTTTCATTACACAAGTTTTTATTAGCAAAAAAATAATTTAAAATTTGCTATAAATTTGAACAATTTTCATTGTTTTTCATAATTGTTTTTCACACAAACTAAACATTAAAATAATTTTTAATTCATCTGATGAAATTCCTGCTTATTTTAAGATTACTTTAATGCATAATACAATATTGTTCATTGATCACAACAGCAATCTAACTCGAATTAGTCATTGCAAATATTTATATAGCTATCTCTTTCGTCTAAACCGCACCCTTAATATCAATAATTACACAAGAGATTTTTTTCTTATTTCACTTTTTATTTAACACGTTAGATGTACATTTCAACACACAAAGTGGTATCAATAATGAAGTCAGGAAAAAACGTTTGTGTTATTATTGAGACGAGTTATTTTCGCGTTGAAAAATTTCAGCATAGTATATTTGAAACGGTAAGGGATCTCCTTTTATTTATTATTATGTTTACGAAACAATGATTTCTTTACCTCCAAATTGTTTTTTGTAGGAGATATATACAAACATCTTTATTCAGATAACATTACATAAGCTTATACATACATTTATATTTAATTAACAAACATAAATATTGTGTTAGTCTGTCCGGGCTGTCTACCTGGGGTATTTCTTTTTTAGGATATATTTTTTTTAACTAATTAAGGTATATTTTAATTGAAACACTTCGTTTGTTTCACTGTTTTTTTTTATATTTTTACTCAGACTAGTTTCGACCTTTAGTCATCTTCAAGGAGATATGTTTGTTTCGCTGTTTTTTTATATTTTTACTCCGACTAGTTTCGACCTTTAGTCATTTTCAGGGAGATATTTTAATTTTAATTTAATTAAAATATAGCTTAATTAGTTCAAAAATGTTTCACCACGGGTTAAGTGAGAAGTTAATTATTAATATGAAAACACTTTGTACACTTTTCTTCACTTAAAATATAAATATAAATAAGTGAAGAAAAGTGTACAAAGTGTTTTCATATTTCTTTTAAATCTTCACGAAACTCACATTTAATTAAGAAGTTAATTATTAATTTTTTTTTTTTTTTTGAAATTAGTGGCGTAGATAGTTGGATATAACTATCCATTTAACCACATGAATTGTCGTTCACAGAGTCAATAATAAAATCTCAAATCTTCGGAATCTTAGTTTCAATATTGTTTCATCTTATCTTTTTTGCTACTTTATACCACTTATTATAATATTATATTTTACATTATATTTAATAATTGTATATTTATTTTTAATCTTGCCTTGTACACACATGTTATCTGCTTTGTATAAAGGAGTTTTCCGTAAATAAATAAATACTCTATAAGTACACTTTGTTTTAACCAAACATGATTTTTTTTTATTCTAAAAAAGCGAAACCATATGTTATCAAAATAACACACTGTTGGAATCCCAATTACAACTATATCAAATCTGTATGTGAAAAGTGAAAGAAGACCTGAACTATGTTTAAATTAATTTATTTCAGACGATTTGTTTCGAACTCTATATCACATCTGTAAAAATTTGTTGTAAATATTTAACATTAATCTTTTCTTGATTAATAATAACAATTGTCAAAAAATAAGTAATGCAATTGAAAGTCGTTAAAAGTACCGAAAAGTTTAAATTCAAAGATCAGAGACACAAGCTAAATATAAATAAATAAATATAAATATTTTTTTATTTAATATACAAGCTAAATATTTTTTAAACTGTGTTATCTATATTAATATAAAAATAATGTGAGTAATACTTACAATTAAGGCCACTTAAAAAATACATTTTACAAAACGAAATAATAATTAAAAATTATTCTCATGCGATCCAAAATGACCGTTCGTCGGCTAATTAATTATTTTAATACAGTTACCAATCGATTTAACAGTATAATCATCCGTCACGTAAATCCACTTCTCAGTCCATTTCGCCGCTATTTTTTGTTTCTCCTTTTGTCCATTTAATATTCAGTTAATTGATTTCTCAATTCTCTTAAAAGCTTTACTTACGGTATTCTATAAATACTGTGCTTTCGTAGTTGATTTACGTAAAATAATAAATATTGATAATATTTCATAAATATGAACATTCATGAAAGCATTAGTAAAAAGTAAACTTGACTAAAAACTAAAATATTTAAACAAATAAAACTAAACACGGTTCATCATAGATATTTTGCTTTTCTGATCCCACCAAACACAGAGCATTGCCTTCTTGTCGAATAGATTTAGCTTTGTAGTCAATGTTGAAGGTTGTCCTGGATTAACCCACGATTTTTTATTTTTTTTTATTTATTTTTTTTTGCATTTAGGGTTCTTAAAATAAATCGATTTTTCGTCGCCAGTAACAATTCGATGCAAATTCCTTTCGTGTCTTTCAACCAAATTTTACAAATGTTTGTTCGCTTGTGTCTCTAATTCACTTGATTTTTGGATTTTTCCCATAGCTTTTAAATAGTTCGAAATTATTTGTTGTGCAACATTTAATATTCACTTGTGACTAGAAGTATCAACTTCATCCAATATTGCTTGCAACTCGACATCTTCAAACTTTTTTTGCGCTTTTCCACGTTCTTCATTTCTCACAACAAAACCATTATCTTTGAACCTTTTAAACCATCTTTTGCATGTTGCTTCTGATAGAGCATTCGATGCGACTCTGCAGCACTTTTCTTCAAATGAAAACAAAAAATTAATGCTTTCCGCAAATCATCACTACTTTCTGGTACAAAATTCGACATTTGTAACACGACGAAAAATATGATGTTGTTTGTTCAATGACTTGATGTATATTATATATGTTTTACAGATGTCATACCAACCATAAAAAAGGCTCGTTCACAATAAATATAATCTACACATTTGTCGTCGTAATTTGTGATTGGTAATTTGCCTTTTTTATACATGTTTTGTAATCTTTTTATAGCGTCACACTTTTCTTATAAAATTTTTAATATGTAATTATAATTGTTATTTGGAAATGGAGATTCCGTTAATAAAGTAAATTGAAATTTGTATCTATCCAGTACACCTGGTATGTAAAAAATATATTAATGTAGTAATTATAGTAATATAGTTAATAGTTTTTTTTTTTTATAAATATGATATAAATTACCAAGTGATATTAATATAATAATTAATAAATTAACTTTGTTGATTGTTGAGGCATTTATGTGTTGAAAATCCATATTACTTTACTTATTTTTAAAAAATTAAAAAGAAAACTTCTCGATTTTCAAAGTTTTTGTGTTTATTCACTACAATTGTTTCGCAAATTGTTTGAAAATCAAGAAGTTTTCTTTTTAATTTTTTAAAAATAAATAAAGTAATAAATTAACAATACAATCTTTCAAGAATACAAGCTATTAACCTTTACAATATGCATATAACGTGTATCTTCCAAAATAACAACAGGATTAAGTTTATGAATGTAAAAAAAACAAATTCCACTTGGAAACACTGAGTAAATCCATTTAAAACAATTTCATTTAGAAAATCTGATAAAGCATTAACAGCTCCTAGATAAACGCGGCGCTTTCTACGCGGACATTTATTCCTCAGGTGGCATTTTTAATGCGAATCCATTAAGAGAAAATGGCGTCGTTTCGCTGCTTTCAGTGCCGACCGAGTACGCGTAAAAATAAACCAGACCGGACATTAGACGTTTTACGCTTATGCATTGGATGTTTCCACTTTTTTTCCCCCTGCCTGTGCTTCTCCACCCGGAGTCGTACGCGTGAAAGCTCCCGTCCAGCCAAAATAGAAAGTAGACTAAAGAAAATAAAGAAAGAGCCGATAATGCTCCACTTATATTGGTTGTATATTGTGCACGCGCCGAATTCATTCGTGAGCTTTTACGCCGTTTGATAAGGGCGAAGGGTGAAATTGTGCGGATATGCTTCGCTAGAGTCGTGAGGATTTTAGTTGGAGAAACAATCGTAATATTGCACGTTGTTTGCAGTTTTATAAAGCAAATGTAAATTCAATTATGTGAGACGTTTGTGTAGTTATTCTAGCGTGTATTTCACAATTTCATTTCCGATACATCGCTCCAAAAGCTTTGTATACGACATATGCGTATGAATTTTGTGTAGAAAAATGTATATCTTGCATCGCTTGCATAATGCTATATGTTACAATAAAAGAAGAAAAATATTCATTTAATTATAATTTATGTGTTTTCTCGATGTAAAAAAATCAGTTGGAATTTTTGGGTTTCATTTAAAAGGCCACTACTTTTTTACAGCAAACAGCGTTTCCAATTTCACGTTCGACATTTCTCAAGTATTTATATTTTTATAATCCATGAAATTTAATCATTTATTCGGAGCTATTCGATACAGTTTAATTTGTACGTTGTACGTTAGATATTTTTTAACTTCATCATAAATTCACGACAGGGCAAAAAGACTTAACTTTGGTCATTAGCCCAGACAGACTAACACCTACATGTATTATAAATATTTATATTGTTGAAATTATCTATATAGTCTGAATAAAGTTATATATTAAATAAAATACTTTTTTAACTTTGTTTGTATAACAATTAACAAATTAAAAGATATATATATAAATTGTTGCGTTTATTTAATTTGTGAATTATTAATGATATTTTGCATTTATTTTCTTGTAATAGAGATAAGGCGATTTTTTTTTACATCTTTGTAATCACCAGATATATGATTAGATTTTATGAAAGCATTCAACCAACATTCAAGAAAATCTCCAGTTTTATTTCTAGTTTCGCATTAATTTCCTGAAAATAAATAAATTTGTTGTTTAAAAATTGCACCTGTAAAAATCCGTTTTGTAATTTCGCCGAGATTCACATCTCGAAGTGATTATAAAATACAATTAAGCAGATTTGCGACATAAAACAAATGAAACGTAATTAATGAATGTTGAGCGTAACTTCTTGTAAATTATACTTGTGACTTCACTAACGCCCTAAATCAACTTGACAGCCGGGATAAATTATTACGTTAGTTTCCTAATGCGATTTAATGAGACCGATAATTAATTGTTCTGTGAAAATGTCCGCGTAGAGGACGTGACGATAAAAATTGCAATTCTACATTTTGTTCCTAATAATAATAACATCTTTATTGTTCGATAGATTAACCCAATTACAGTAGAAATTAAATTAGGATATAAATTCATACATCAGCTGCCTGATGTGTATAGAAATTATTGTAGCAGTATTTTTTAGAATAAATCTGTGAAACCTAAAAACAAAACCGTATAATCAGTTATAAATTCATACATACAAATAAATATGAATCAATTATTAAAAATCAACCAATAAAACACAGATTAGATTGAATAACTTTTAATTTTCAACTAGTTTCGGGTTATTAGCCCATTTTCAAGAGAATTTAAAATTTGTTTTATTAAATTTTCTATGGAATACGAACTACCAATGTCTAAATATTAAAACCATTAATCATACATACAAAAATTGCTATGATTGTTAAACATAAAAAAATATTTAGGGAAATGTTAAGTGTATGATTTGTGTGTAAAAGTTGATCCACTGAAAAAATATTCAATGAATAATTGTTTGTATATTTTAATAAAATACAGGTTGATGCAACCTTAATATCCCTCCCAAGCAGAAACACCCTTCTGTTACAATTCATCAATTCATCACTCATTTGCATGACAGTTAAGCTAGCTGGCAAAGTTCTTATTTGCAAATCACCATAAATTCATGACAGGGCAGAAAAACCTCCGGTCGATATCCCTTTAACAGACTACTAACCCATCAATATGTATTGTAAATATAAATATTTATAAAGAATTGTAATTCTGTTGTCTGAATAAAGATGTTTGTATACAGGTTGATTTTTTTTTTGTGTTATCTATGGGAATCTCGGAAACTATAAGAGATAGAGAGAGAGAGAGGTTTAATGGGCAAGGAAGTGCAGATTTATGTGCTGAATACTACTTTTAAAAATTCTTCAAGATTAACTAGATACTTTGAAAAATGATAAAAGTGTCCAATCGATTTTTATAGAGATAGATAAAAAGGCAAAGAACAAAGTTTCAGGTAATTTTACACCGAATAACAAAATTTTATCAGATATTTCTTGCTAACATTAGTTTTCGAGATATAATACAAACTTTTTAACCCCTTGGGTACATTTGACCGCTGACACTCATCATGCGCATGTGTGGCTCGTCATTTAATTAATTTAAAGCAGGTTTAGTGCTCAGTTCTAACTACGTATATAACTAAAATAAATGATTTCTCACGTAAAATATATTATTCATAACGCAATAAATTAAATACTTTTCAGATGTAAAGAAATCTGTCAATAAATCAGTACCTAAAGGGTTAAAAGGAAACAATAGATGGTTTTGTCAGCATATAGATTTTTTTTCTGTTTAATCTGATGTACTACATGATATACTTATTTATAAATAAATAAAATTGTAAATAGAAAAGAGTATTCATTCACTTGGTCACAGTTATTTAAATATATTAAATAAAAATGATTTGAAAATAATTAATAAATTATTTTCACAACAAAAAAAAAGGTCAAGTCGCAGAGCTAACTTTTGATCTTTTTTTTTTTTGTTTAACGTACTTAAGTAGCGTAAGACAGAAGTCACAGAGCTAAATGTGAAAATAATTTATTAATTATTTTCAAATCATTTTTATTTAATATAAATAAATTTGTGTTTATTTATAATGAAAAAAAAAAAATATTTTTTTATAGATAACCAAAAAAGTAAACATTCCAATATTTCAATACTCAAATATATGTGAATTCCCAATTCGTTAGAAAAGACAACTTAAATTCACAAATATTTGAATATTGAAATATTCCAATATTTTAAAACAGAAATATTAGAATATTCAATTATGTAAAATTATACACGTGATTTTTTTCATAATTAATTGTGAAACAAACCACGTGATTAATTTTACTTTATTGTTCAAACATGTTTCACCAAGTGTTAAGTAAGAAATTAATCCAGGAGTTATTAGAATATTCAATTTCACGATTGAAAATTTCGTATTCGCATCTCAACCTTAACAATAATCATTGATTTGATAAAGACTCTAAAGCTGTAATGCAAGCAGTTCGCATCCCAGCCTTAATATTAATCATTGACTTGATAGAAACGCCGAAGCTGTAATGAAAGTAGAATTGAAGCAAAAATTATTTGAAGAAAGGTGAAAAAAGCATTTCATTTCATCGGAACTATCTTAAGGTAGGCCACATAAGATACGTCAATCGTTGTATAGTATAAGTTGTTTGTGTGGACATTGAATTGAGATAAAAACTTTAATAAAAGCTGTACATTTATCTATTTATCATTTTGTTACTCATGAACAAAATTTAATATTAAAATGAATAGTGTACAGCTTTAAAATTTGGATCTGCTACTAAGTTTGGAAATTAATTGAAGATTATAATAAAACCCTTTTTTTAACTTTGTTTGTATAACAGAATTACAATTCTGTTATACAAAGTTAAAAAAAGTGTTTTATTAAAGTGTTTTATTATAATCTTACACAATGTATAACGAAGTAGAAGCCTCAGTGATCAGTAATTTAATTAATTGAATGTCTGATTTGCACGTTTTTCTTAAAAACTTAAAAACTTTTTTTTCATTTTGTGTTCTCACAATATTAGCTTGAGTGCTAATTTAGCAGGATACGTAAATAAGACGTCAAACCATTATATAGGATCAATTGTTTGTACTTGCAGCACAGTAAAACCCTCCCACAGCACTCTCAATTTCAGTTATTTTCCCTTAGTTCGACAGATTAGGCTGTAAATAAAAAAAAATCCAAAAAAATATTAAAATCTGTTTAAGAGCTAATTTAGCTAGCTGGATGTGTCAATAAGACTTCAAACTATTAAAAAATACCAATTGTTTGTACTTGCAGCACCGTACAACCCTCCCACGGCACCCTCAATTTTGGATATTTTCCTTTAGTTCGACAGATTGGACTGGTTATAAAAAAATCCAAAAAAATATTAAAATCTGCTTAAGAGCTAATTTAGCTAGCTGGATGTATTAAAGACTTCAGGCTATTAAAAAAATACCAATTGTTTGTACTTGCAGCACCGTACAACCTTCCCACAGCACTCTCAATTTTGGATATTTTCCTTTAGTTCGACAGATTGTGCTGGAAATAAAAAAAATCCAAAAAAATATTAAAATCTGCTTAAGAGCTAATTTAGCTAGCTGGATGTGTTAATAAAACTTCAAACTATTAAAAAAATACTAATTGTTTGTACTTGCAGCACAGTATAACCCTCCCACGGCACCCTCAATTTCGGATATTTTCTTTTAGTTCGACAGATTGGACTGGATATAAAAAAATCGAAAAAAATATTAAAATCTGTTTAAGAGCTAATTTAGCTAGCTGGATGTGTTAATAAGACTTCAAACTATTAAAAAATATCAATTAGTTGTACTTGCAGCACCCTACAACTCTCCCATGGCACCCTCAATTTTTGATATTTTCCTTTAGTTCGACAGATTTGGCTGGAAATAAAAAACAATCCAAAAAATATTAAAATCTGCTTAAGAGTTAATTTAGCTAGCTGAATGTATTAATAAGACTTCAATTTATTAAAAAATACGAA
Source organism: Philonthus spinipes (assembly GCA_963082785.1). Taxonomy (NCBI): domain Eukaryota; kingdom Metazoa; phylum Arthropoda; class Insecta; order Coleoptera; family Staphylinidae; genus Philonthus; species Philonthus spinipes. Next base: position 5,056,344 of record OY720310.1, on the reverse strand, counting down.
TTGTTTGTACTTGCAGCACAGTACAACCCTCCCACTGCACCCTCAATTTTGGATATTTTCCTTTAGTTCGACAGATTGGGATGGAAATAAAAAAAATCCAAAAAAATATTAAAATTTGCTTAAGAGCTAATTTAGCTAGCTGGGTATGTTAATAAGACTTCAAATTATTAAAAAATACCAATTGTTTGTACTTGCAGCACCGTACAACCCTCCCACGGCACCCTCAATTTTGGATATTTTCCTTTAGTTCGACAGATTGGACTGGATATAAAAAAAATCCAAATAAATATTAAAATCTGCTTCAGAGCTAATTTAGCTAGCTGGATGTGTTAATAAGACTTCAAATTATAAAAAAATACCAATTGTTTGTACTTGCAGCACCGTGCAACCCTCCCACAGCACCCTCAATTTCTGTTATTTTCCCTTAGTTCGACAGATTGGGCAGTAAATAAAAAAAAATTAAAAAAATTTAAAATCCGCTTGAGAACTAATTTAGCTGGCTAAATGTATTAATACGACTTCAAGCTATTACACAAGAACGTAGGAAGAACGTAGATTATTTAGATTTCCCAAAAATAATCATTTTCATTCATTTCGGTTCACTTGAATAACCCAGTGAAATTAACATAGGGTCTTATGGGAACGGTTTAAGCGAAGCCCGTCAATTCTTCGTTGCAGACGCTTCAGCGGTTGTATTAAGATTACAAATTTCACAGAAATGATAGAAGATCGCTGTTTTCAGCATTACATTCTTAAAGAATGCAGTTATATTTCCACCAGAGACCATCTTCTTTCAACACTTTTTACCGTCAGGAAAAAAATGGAAAAATTAAATACAATTTTAGCCCACTTTGCAGAGGCTAACTTTGCGAGTGTATAAATCGAAAACTACACTTTGAATAAAGCTGAATATCTCACAGATTTTTCTTCGAAACTTTAGCTACAATTTGGTATAATATTAATCCATTTTGCTATTTTTGCATTTTCGGTGAATTTTATCATTTTTATAATTAATGGTTTTAATATTTAGACATTGGTAGTTCATATTGTATGAAATAAATATGAATAAATTATTAATAAACAACTAATAAAACACAGATTAGATTGAATAACTTTAAATTCTCGACTAGCTTCGGCTTAGCAGCCCATTTTCAAGAGAATTAAAAAAAAATTATTCATATTTATTCATCTTTTTTTTTTCAAATTTCGATGAATTTTTGTTTGTTTCAATAATTTTTAAAAAACTTTAGTATCATTAAGTTTTTTTAAAAATCACTGAAACAGACAAAAATTCATCGAAATTTGAAAAAAAAAAAAATGATAAAATTCACCAAAAATCGCAAAATGGCTTTATATTATACCAAAATGTAGCTAAAGTTTGGAAAAAAAATCTGGGAGATATTCAGCTTTACTATTTATTTCTTCCCCAAAAAAATTATTTACGTCAACACAGCTCTGCTTAGTTTCTGTTGCGAATGTATAAAAGTGGTAGATAAAGATTTTAAGTAATGCATTTTTAGTTACAGTAAAACTCATTAAATATTCTAAATTGTGTATATTATCTGGTAAAAAAATATATTATCACATTACATTGCTAATAATAATAATATCATTGAGAGTAAATAATTTATAAATACTTACGTTAATGAGTAAAAAAATCGCTTACATGCGTAAAATAAATTAAATTTTAATAAAAATAATAATAAAAAAATCACTCTACTTAATCTAAACAAATATATGGGTAACTTTAAAGGTTTAAAAAAATAAATCAGACTGACCCAACAGGCGAGCTTACGAAAGCCCCTCTGCGAGCCCGAATAATAGGTCTAATCCCGAACTTAACGACGGTCGACGTTTAAAACTAATCTTGGCACTGGGCGCTTACAACATAAACTCAACTACCTAATTCTTACAATAAAAACTAACAAGCTGTAATAATACTTTGGTCATGTTTCACCTCCCTCCCGTGATTTACGAATCCGGCAGAATCGATTTCTTGCTGCTGGTTTCCACCGCCTCGATGTCCTTATCGTTGCTCCTGTACTGCGAATATCCCCCGTAAGCCAAATCCTGAGCGCGGTTAGGATTATCCCTGAAGTGGATTCCGCCGTGGGAACTGTGCCCTCCGTGGCCGCTGTAGTAGTCGGTGTACGAGGGCTCGGCGAAGCTCGGTTCTTTGTAGTGGGGTTGGTATCCGATTCCGGCGGGCGTGTATTGCGGGACGTAGTTCTGGTGGTTTCCACCGAAGGCCGATTGGAAGTCGGGTTTGCAGAGCTTGAAGTAGGCGATCGCGCCGGGGATGATGATGGCGAGGAAGCCGAGGAATTTCTTGAAGGAGGCGAGGCCGAGGATGAGGGGAAGGAAGAGGAGGAGTTTGAGCTTGAAGATTTTCAGGACGAGGAGCAGGGGAATGAAGAGTTTCTTCAATTGCTTACGCTCTGAAAATTTATAAATATAATAATATTTGATTGTTCACTATACAGGCTTATAAATAATGTATGAATAATAAATTAAAGACGACGCAAGCGCCACCTTTTGCCTAATTTCAAGTGGCATCGTCAACGATTTGGGTCTACAAGGTAGGCGGCCGAGAATCATTGTCTCGTCCACTAAAGGAAGGCGAACTTGTCCTGTTTAAATGTATGGATATCTTATCTACTAATTTGACGAATACTAAATTAGTCCTACATTTTATTTTTAACTTTTTGTAAAATACTGCATCAAGCTACATCGAGCATTCTTCTTTAATTTAGTCTTAAGTTAATGTAATACCTTCTTTAAGTTACTAAAAATGCACTGAGTTCAATATTTTTTTACTAGAAAATTATTATAAAATAAAAAAAGTGCTAAAAGGCCTATTGTGATTATTATATTGATTATTATATTTATATTGAGATTATACCTAACAAGTAATTAAATTATTTCGTAAATATAAATTCCTCAATAATAAAAAAAACCTTTTTGTAATGTCCTATAAGTAGGATGCTGATCTACTTTAGCCATTATTATGATTTCTGAGTATTATTTACACACAGCTCTCAGAATTCGATTATTCGCTAAAAATAGGGAAAAGGAATTCAACATCATCCATAATATCTCGAGAAATAAGCCCTGACCCATCTGTTCCCAAACAATTCCTAAAGGCAAAAATAAGAGACATTATGGCTAGAGAGAAAGAACGCTACTGGGGGAATAACCAATGTAGCTTTAAAATAAAATATTTTTGTGATTTTAAAAATTAATTGGCATTAAAAAGAAAAAAGAAATATTCACTAAATAAAGAGCTTTAATACAAAATAATTTTTGTGATTTTAAAAATTAATTGGCATTAAAAAGAAAAAATAAATATTTTCTAAATAAAGAGCTTTAAAACAAAATAATTTTTGTGATTTTAAAAATTAATTGGCATTAAAAAGAAAAAAGAAATATTTACTAAATAAAGAGCTTTAAAATAGAATAATTTTTGTGAATTAATTTGCTTTAAAAAAATACTTACTAAATAAAGAATCCTTCTTATCCTCAATAATATCAATCTCATCGGCGATTTCATCAACGAATCTTGGCGAATACCTTCCTCTCTCCGTTACTTCATTGTCAATGTACACTTCAAGAGCAGTCGTCTTCATGAATTTCTCTACCTAAAAGAATTTTTATTTTTAATATCAAAGTCGTTTACTTTTTTAGTCAGAATTTAATGATTTTCAATTTGTGAAATATAACACGAAACACATTATTATATCATTATATAGTATGGTTTGTAATTTTAATTGAGTATTTTTTTTTTTAATTTTATTTTTGAATATTTTAATAACATTTATGATTTTATTAATAAAAAAATCACATGTAACATTTGTGATATACGAATGTATTCAGAAATTCCATATTAACTTTCTGCATGAAAATATATAATCTTGGAATCCTGACACATGCAGAACTTCCCGTGGAAATCTCTCCTTTATAAAAATATATCGAACCGAAACCGCATGCGGTCCTTCATACTAAAAATACCTCCATCATTAAAAATACTTACTTTCCTCATAACGAACTTAACCAGCTGATCCCATTCACCTTCCCCGGCCCTGGGCCTCTCCGAAAACTCGTAGGGCTCTTGAGCGACCTGCCTCAACTGGACCTCGGGCAGCCTCAATATCCTCGCGTTCGGACTCAAATCGTACACCGCCTACAAGCACAACGCACAAATTCAGACGTAACTAACTACATGCGGGATTTAACCGAAGCCATTTGTATGCAAAATTGAAGTGCCATTAGTGGCGTGGTAGTTATGGTGATACTTCCTATGCACTGATGGCTGGAAGGGTGGATCAATTCGTGTAATTAGTCCCGCTAGACTGGCGCTTCCGAAGTGGCGAACGATAATTAATTGAGTGAGGGAGATCTTCGGAATTGCTAACGGATGCACGAAACCATCACTGATTGTAATAGTTGTGTATAATTACGTTTCAGAAGTAGTGCTGTTGTTTTGATTGTTCCAATTATGCCGACATCGTTAGAAATGTAATATTCTAATGATTACATTGTAATTGTTGCATGAGCATCGAAACGAGAAAAGTTACGCCCTTTTTCGAATTGAACAAGAAAAGGGTGAACTTTTCTTTTTCTTATTTGTTGAATAAAATTTGGATTATTAAGAAAAACAATATCGAAAATGGTCTCATCATCCAAAAATACATAAAATTCAAGTATATTAATTTAAAAAAATAATAAACATATAGATGTAATATTTGCCCGGGAAGTAGTTGTTTTGATGTGCATTTGTTTAACGTACTTACGTAACGTAAGTCAAAAGTCACAGAGCTAAATGTGAAAATAATTTATTAATTATTTTCAAATCATTTTTATTTAATAGATATAATATTGTTTAAACAAATGCACACTAAAACAACTACCTCTCGATAAAATACCTCGCCTGACATTGAATTACATAATTTAAATCTGCTGTTGAATATGATATTTGCATTTGTTTAAAGTACTTACGTAACGTAAGTCAAAATGCCACAGAGCTAAATGTGGAAATATTTTATTAATTATTTGCAAATCATTTTTATTTGATAGATGTAAAATAGTTTAAACAAATGCACACTAAAACAACTACTACTCGGGAAAATACCTCGCCTGACATTGAATTACATAATTTATATCTGCTGTTGAATATGATATTTGCATTTGTTTAAAGTACTTACGTAACGTAAGTCAAAATGCCACAGAGCTAAATGTGGAAATATTTTATTAATTATTTTCAAATAATTTTTATTTAGTTTCATATTGTTTAATCATCATGATCTAGTATGTAATATTTTATTCCTTTAAAATATTATATTATATCAAGAAACTTCACGTACTCAACAACAAATATCTTCGATGATCTAGTATCCCAAGCAATTGAAAGAGATAATTTTTTAAAGAGAATAAATGTAAAAAAAAAAATAATAGGCGGAAAGACCATCGTTCGTTAGCCGTTTCATGAAATTTATGTGGACATAAATCTACAAATATATCGTAAATAATTATCTATACTATGTATAAACGTTACATGAATAAAGATGTTTAGTTAGTTAGTTAAACAAAATAAATATCTATGTCTGTTTTCTGTTTCTCTTTTCTTTTCGTATTTACGGATAAAATGATCATCTTTTTTTTTTTCGTATTTCCAGATTAAATGATCATCATTATTTTTTTTTTTTCGTACTTCCGGATTAAATGATCAATATTTTTTTTTTTTTTTTCGTATTTCCAGATAAAATGATCATCATTAATATGGTCCATACCTTCGAAAAGAACTCCTCGAACGTTCCCAGGGCCCTCGATTTGAAACACTCGGCTAAATCTCCATTCAAACATGCCGAATTCGCCTGAGACAAGTACGGATCCGTTTCTGGGCCCGTTCCCAATCCGATCCAATCCAATAAATTCTTTCCTAAAAAAATAAAAAAAATAAATCAAAGGAATGTAATAACTCAAATTATTAATAATGAACAACAAAAACACTCTATTTATAACACTGAAGTATACAATGGACAAATAACTAACTAGTACAATGTTGTAATCGAGAAAAAAATATAATACTTTGGCAATAATTGCTAAAAATTCTATTGAAACGATTATAACCTACAAAATGTAAGCGTTAATCACAACAGGAGGAACAAAGGAATCATAGAAATTCTTCGATATATAAAATTTTAAAATCGTTATTAAGAGGTTTTATTATATAAACCCTTCTTTAACAAAGGGAAATTACAAAATGAATATTTTTAAAAATTATATTCATTTTAAATTAAATAAAAAAATGCCTTGCATTTATCGGGGAAGATGCAGTGCCAGCCAGCATGAATTTCAGCGTCCCATCTCTGGCAAGTGCATCCGTCTTGCTGTTCCCTGCTATTTCGGAATGTCCCATACCAGGTTTACTTCATTATCTCAGAAAATTGCTGAGTGCTTCTTTACAATTTCTGATCTCCAGCGATGTACATCTACCAGATGTAAGAGGAGATATCACTGATTTGTTGTCAGAGAATATATTGATTGGCTTCTGTAGAGCTTTCTGGACAGCCCGAAGAATGGTGGTATGCACACCTAGACTGTAATTTTGTTCCAGTATAGGTTTGCAGCTAACGAAACCGTGCTTTGGGTGGTGTTTTATCCATCAGTGAAATGGCATGCACCCTTCACCGTAATCGGTGTCATGCTATCTAATTTTATTCTGAATATTGCGTCTCTTTCGATCATGCTTGCATGTTCATTGTGGAAGAACTTGGCCGTGCGGTTCTTTTATAGCGGTAAAAGAACCGCACGTGATGATATCTGTATGTTGTTCACCTGGTCCCCACTTCAATGATTTCATGAAGGGGACTGAGAACCTCCAGTGCCAACGTTGGCGTGCTTCCATGATGACTACAGTAGCCAGTCTCTGCAGGCTGTCAAGTTCTTTCCTCATCCCTATATATCTTGTGGCTGTCCACCATACCACGCAGCCATACGTGATGATTGACCTAATGACCTGTATGGCATCCAGTGGAAATATCTGGGTATTCTCCAGATCTTATCGCAGACTCTATGACGTATAGGGATGTCTGGAACTGGTTGGGCATCTTCTACAAATGTGAGTTCCAGCTCAAAGCTTTATCTGGTATAATGATTTGAATGGACTTAGTTATCATTCAGTTGATGGAGATGTGAAAGGAACAAATCGAAATCTTTAGTCTTTTTCAGATGAAATTGCTAATAAAATATGATTGTTGCAAATCTTTTGAAAAAATATATAGGAAATTACAAAATGAATATTTTTAAAAATTATATTTATTTTAAATTAAATAAAAAGAAATCGAAAATAATTAATAAATTATTTCTTCTTTAGCTGCTGTGACATTTTGACTTACCTTCAAGTATTTTAAAACAAATATTCAACAGTAGTTAAAGAGGGAATAATTGATTAATTTAATCGATAGTTTTAATATCTGAATATTGGTAGTTCATGTATAAAATAAATATAAATAAAATAAATCAACCAATAAAACACAGATTAGATTGAATAACTTTAAATTCTCGACTAGATTCGGGTTATTATCCCATTTTCAAAATAATTTAAAATTAATTAAATTCTCTTGAAAACAATTTTGAAATCAATCAATTGTGCATCCATCGAAATCCAAACATTACTCCCAAATATGCATATCCAGCAGCAACTCTCCATCAAGACAATTAAATTAAAGCTAAATATAATTATGATTTTAATAACATATAGTAGATTCAGACAGGGCAGAAAGACCGTCGGTAGAGAGCCCAGACAGACTAACATTAAATATTACTTGTAAATATTTTAAAGAAAATTGTATCAAAATTTTCTGAATAAAGATGTTATAGAAGTAGTTCTCTTGAAAATGGGCTAATAACCCGAAACTATTCAAGAATTTAAAGTTATTCAATCTAAGCTGTGTTTTATTGGTTGACTTTTAAGGGGAGCTCCTACTAAGCAGGCCAAAATTAAGGTGTTTTTTTGATATTCTTTTTGGACAGTAGGGTTATAGGAATTGGTTTGGGTTTTCCATATATTATAGAGGGATATTTCAAGTTGTTTATTTAACAAAATTTTCAGCCCAATAACTTATTTTTCTGCCGTTAGCATTTCTAAGGAAAACTAAGTGCAAGCGATGCTTTTATGATGTGCAGGACTGTGCTGAAACAACCGGCAGAAAAACTGATCAGTATTCCGAGATATATATTAAATATTCTCAAAAGTACTATAGTATTTTCTTTTTTTTTTTCGAAATTCGCAAAATTATAAAAATGGTGGCTCTAGAAAAAAAAAACTAGATTTTTCGCAATAAAATATCGCTGCTGAAATGTGCATAAAAAATCATAAATTTGGAGTATCCAAAAAATTCAATGTTGCCTTTTAGATAATTTAATTTTCTGAAAGGATCACAAAGAATCATCAAAATTAGTCGAAAAGTTTAGAATATATATGTATCGCCAGGTTAAAAATGTCGTTTCGATAAAAACACGTTTAAAGATTTCAGTTGTATTCAAATACTTTTAACGGAAGAATAACATTTTTTGCTGTATTTTTGTAACGACTTCGGATACCGAATTAGCATTTTTCCACAACATGCTAGACAGTATAAGGATGCCGATAATGCAAAAAATAAATTTCGATTTTGTTTTAAATTTCAAAGTGGGTTGACTTGAAATTAGGCAAAAGATGGCGCTTGCGTCGTTTTTAATTTATTATGATACAAAGTGGAGTATTCATTTTATATATATATATATATATGCATATTTGTGTAATTTATGTTTTATGTTTTTAGTCAAATTGTAAATGGCTGGTCGGTTCAATAAAGAATTATTATTATATATACATCTTTATTCAGACAATAATTTTATATAATATACAGTTATATAATACAATTATAAGTTTGTATGAAGGTGTTAGCCTGTCCTGGGTAATCGAACTGAGGTCATTCTGCCCCATTTTATATATTTTTTTAATTATTTTTATTTAATTTATATAAATAACTGTGACCAAGTCAAATCTTTTTTCTGTTGTTATGTTTATTTTAAATCAGAAAAAAATACTCACTTTACAATAATAATTATTTTTTATTATTTATTTTTTTCCTTTTGTTTACAATTTATATCCGTTTCAATATCAAAACAATTTCTTTGCGTAATTCGTTTGGAGTAACCTACAAACTTACTTTTAAATTAGTAAAGCCGTCACCAGAAGAAAACGTTATTCGCCGCACGGCCAGGAAAAGTAGCCGCAAAAGTTGTTATTTTGTTTAGGATAACAAGTCACTTCCTTTCGAAAGAAAGAAAGCAATTCGACGGAATCTAATTACCTCGTTTGCGCGATGCAAATGCACATCTTCAATCTGCATGTTATTACACAAATTGCGCAACGGAGAATAATTTAAACGTTGAGCTATTTAATTCGAGATAATGAATTGTAATTAGATTTTAATTAATTAATCAATTAATTAAACAACTGTTTGAATAGGTGACGTTAAATGAAATGGATTAAGGTGAGATTTGTGTTGTATAAAGTGGGAATTGCTATGAGTAAGTTTAACCGTTTTATTATTTGAGAAGAAATAAAGTAAACAAATGAAACCTCATGAAATCAAATCATTTTCTTTAAGATTAATCCACACAAAAATATTTGTTTACAACTGAATGTCACTTTAACTTAACTTTAACTTTATTTTACGGAATTCTCCATTATAATTGATTACATTATACAATAATTTACATATTTGTATATAATCAGGTAAGTATTCCTAAACTATTAAGAATTAATAAGTAAGATAACTGCATTCCCAAAAGGTTCAAAGAATTGATTCAGTGTTGCTTATGACTTCACAAACTAACATCTACGGGTATATAATAAAAAAATAATAGTTTTAATAATTATAATAAATTAAAGACGACGCAAGCGCCACCTTCAGTCTGATGAGGTTCGAAAAACCGAAATGGCCATAACAAGTATCCATACGCTAGATGAATGGTGGCTTTAATTCACCTCTCAGCGTTAGGAACTTTTAGTGTGTTTACCTTCTGATTATTCCTAACGAAGTTCTGAAGTAAAAAAAAAAATAGAGAGTGCATGAAATTCTACAAAATATTTATCGAGTGGATTATATCGAAATTATTGCAGTAAAATTGATTAGAATTAAATTTTTTATATATAGAAAATCTTTATTTCTGAAAAATTAATTAAATTACATTAAATGTGAGTTTTAATAATTAGTTTAAAATTAGAAATAATATTAACTTCGTTTTGTTTTACTTAATTTATTTTTGTTTCAACTAGTATCGGCTTAATGTCATTATCAAGAATGTCATTATCAAGAATGCCATTATCAAGAATGCCATTATCATAGAATAGAATAGTTTTAATATTTAAACATATTGTTCTTATATATATAATCGTAACTCGCTTAAAAATTCAAGTGGAGAGGAAAATTCTGTATGTTTTTATAGACATCCACTGGTTATATGTTTTTTTTTTATTTTTTTTTTTACTGCGAGAGTATATAGTACTTTTTGCTAACTAGGGACGCGTCATATTCTAGTTGCGATTTGACGACGATAAGTGTTTAAAAAAATCGTAATTTCGTTTGGAAAACGGTTTATATGAATAAATTATTAAAAATCTACTAATAATCGTCGTTTTATTTATTTTATTAGTAGATTTTTATATTGTATTCATATTTATTATAGGAGATAAAAATAATGTTAGACACAGCTGTTCTGTGCATATATATATTTTTTTAATCTTTTTCCTTTCTACCGTTAGGTGTGCATATTTATTATATACAAAAAAAATATTGACGTTTCTGAAAGTGTAAAAATTGTTTCGATTTCTCGAAGATCCATATTTTTAGCAAATTATTATCGAGGATTTTTTTTGATAAAAAATTTCAAGCTGATGAATAAATTATGAGGGCAGAAAGGCCTCTGGTCGATAGCCCAAGCGGACTAACACTTACATGTACTCTAAATATTTTTATTATATTATTTTGTATTGTCTCTATGGTCTGAATAAAAATTTAAATTATGAAATAAATAATAAACAAAAAATGAAACGCCCGACTAGTTGCAAAAGAACCTACTGACTTTTAGAAAAATAATATAAAATTTTACATAAATCTATTCAGTGCAGGGACGTAGATAGAAGATTCGCGTAAGTTAGTGATCTAAAATGTAGTGCCCCGTTCTGGACCTTGAATTTGATTTGGATTGATAGAGGCTTATTTTTAAATGAGCAATTTTAAATAAATAATGTGTTATAAGTATATAAGGATTTTATTAGTTGGGAGTAGGATTTGAAGGAAAGTTTTGGATCAAATGTAATACCAAGATATTTACAGGTAGGGGATTGACAAATTGTTGATATTTATTCTAAATGGAGAGGTGACAGGATTGTGGCAGGGAATGAAAATCTGGGATTTGTTTGGGTTGATGGAGGCGTTTTTCTAAATGAGCAATTTTAAATAAATAATGTGTTATAAGTAACAATAAATTGATGTTTTTCAATAAATGGGGAATAATTCGATAGTAATAGAAAATGTTTCATTAATAAAATTGTCATATACTTAATTTAGCACTAACAAAAAAAGATAAACTTTGCCTATCTCTAGTAAGCAGTTATAATCCTCCCGCTCCCAAAAAAAAGAAATATTTCTATCTACACGCCTGATCCAGTTGACAAATTATATGTATGGAGAAAATATATAAAAGATTATTCACAATATATTTTCTTTAATAAAAATCCTCGTATTGTAGTAAACACAATTTTTATTCCAAACAAATTTATCTCCGCATAAAACCCGCAATATATATTCACAGACTCTCGACTTCCCAGTGCATACATTACATTAAAGTCCAGGAGTCGCGTATCTAATGTGTTTTCCTGAGAAGCTGAATATAAAGCAATTTTAAAATCCAACAATGCCGGGAGGAAGTAAAAAAAGAAACTAATGGAGTCTTCAAGTGCGATCAATCAAGGGCTTCGGTTACAAAACTAATAGGAAACTTTTAGATAATGCATTTTATTAGGTCACTGAAAGCCATTATTAAGCAGCCAGCTATAGATTACACGTCTAATGGTTTTTTTTTACGTTGAACTCCAGCATGTGCCGTGGTTATAAGGGTTGATATGGTTTGTTTTTATTGCACGGCATTATTCAGTGGATGAGAAAGGTGCACGTGTGTTGAGTTTTTTAAACAGATGAATAAGATTTACTTACAGTAATGACAAATTACTACAAACAAAATAATTGAAAAAAAGAAAAGTAAATAAAATCTCATTGTTTATTGACGCGATCAATCTATAATATTGGATTATTATTATTATTATAAAAGAACATCTGACCGAGTCAAAACACGGTTTCAAAACCAGTACCATGTTAATTTTTGCCAGATGAAAAAGAAGGAAACAAAATCTTAAAATTTTCCTTAAATATATATTAATCATTAAATAATATTTGATTGTATAACAAGCTTTTATTTTTTTAATTATTACTGTAAGCAGCACATGCAACGTAAATTATTATAGTTTAATTACACTCCATTAAGCTTATTATAGTAATTACTATATTAAAATTAAAGAGAGTCATATCTTAGCATTTCGCTAAATGACACAATTAGCATAATTTAAAGCACTCTTTAAAGGAAAGTGAGCTACGATTAGTACTAAACGTCGGAAACTTTGCAAAAAAAAAGTGGAAACGCGGAAGAGAAAAATCTCCGGTATTTAGCAACTACCTCGCCGCGACTTTCTCGTTCCCGAAAAGGCGCTAATTGTCCGAAGCAAACAAACTCCTCTTATCTTACCTTGTCGGGCATCTTGTGGTACTTCCTGCGCCGCCACCGGAGCCAGCAGAGCCACCGTCGAGACGACGAAGAGCACTAAAACCGTGGTTCCGTACATTCCGCACGTGTGGCGAGTTTAATGGAAGACGGGCACTCCACTCGATAGATAATTCAGTTTGCGATGGTGTGTTCGTGTGGCCAGGCACTGGGTCACCTAACTGTAAACGCGCCTCTTCTGAACAGAACGAACTCACACGCTGCTGGTGGTGATGTTTGACCGGTTGGAGCGAGTCACTCCTGCGATGGTTAAATGGCTGATTTCAAATTCGATTCGCGTGTGTTATGTCTTTATAGGTTTCACTTGAGGAGTGTTTGTTGTTGCAAATGGGTTGCTCGTTTTATATGGGTGGGGTGGGTGGTGGATGGTCACCGCCGGGTATCCCGCTGTTGGGTAATATCTTATTTCATCGGGCAATGCCCAGTGAAAGTGCTTTCTTGAGACCCGGACCTTACTGTTGACATCTTATCTTGTACGGCGTTTACAAGTTTACACAAGGTTTTGTTGCTACACTTCTATATTTTTTTTTGCTGTTAATTCAGAGGAAATTTAGGTACCTCGATACTTGGAAATTACTTTGAATATAAATCGAAATACGAAATCATGGTCCTTCGATTTATTTATTTGATTTTTTTTTTTGATAATAAAATTTAATGGCAGAAAGACCGATAATCGATAGCCATTTAATGAGGCTTAACTAGATGTTTATTATTATAATGTTGTAAATATTGTAATGTAAATTTAATGTATCTCTCAGAAATAAAGATTTTCTATATATAGAAAACAGTATTCATTCACTTGGTCACAGTTATTTAAATATATTAAATAAAAATGATTTGAAAATAATTAATAAATTATAATATATTAATAATAATAATAATTTATTAATTATTTTCAAATCATTTTTATTTAATATTTTCTATATATATAAAATTTCATTCTAATCAATTTTACTGCAATAATTTCGATATAATCCACTCGATAAATATATTGTAGAATTTCATGCACTCTCTATTTTGTTTTACTTCAGAACTTCATTAGAAATAATCAGAAGATAAACATACTAAAAGTCCCTAACGCTGAGAGGTGAATTAAAGACAGTATGGCACAAAAGTTTCAATTTTCATTTTTTTTTTCTCTTACATATCTGGTATTAAACAAGGAAAACATTTTGTAAATGATCAGAAAAATTCAATCAATCCCTTTTTTTCAAACTGCAAAAATTACTTACACTGTAAGTTTTTGAAAAAAAAAACATCTATCTATCTATTTCACCACGGGCTAAGTGAGAAAGTGATTAAAGATATACAAATATTTATTGTGTAATCCAATGTCCGGCGGGGTATATGCTAGGGAAGTAGTTGTTTATATTGAAACAACTAATATTTATTTTGTAATCCAATGTCCGGCTGGGTATATGCTAGGGAAGTAGTTGTTTTTATTGAAACGACGTTAAGTGAGAAAGTGATTAAAGATATACAAATATTTATTTTGTAATCCAATGTCCGGCGGGGTATATGCTAGGGAAGTAGTTGTTTTTATTGAAATAACTAATATTTATTTTGTAATTTAATGTCCGGCTGGGTATATGTTAGGGAACTAGTTGTTTTTATTAAAACGACGTTAAGTGAGAAACTGATTAAAGATATACAAATATTTATTGTGTAATCCAATGTCCGGGGCGGGTATATGCTAGGGAAGTAGTTGTTTATATTGAAATAACTAATATTTATTTTGTAATCCAATTTCCGGCGGGGTATATACTAGGGAAGTGGTTGTTTTTATTGAAACAACGTTAAGTGAGAAACTGATTAAAGATATACAAATATTGCTAGGGAAGTAGTTGCTTTTATTGAAACAACTGCTTCCTTAGCATATACCCCGCCGGACATTGGATTACAAAATAAATATGTGTTTATCTTTAATCAGTTTCTCACTTAACCCGTGGTGAAACAGATAGATAGATTTATTTATTTATTTATTTATTTGTACAAACCCAACAGACATAGTCCAATGACAGGGTTTACAATATATACAAAATTATTTTATATGGCGAGTACAAAGTTCAAACAAATGGCATATTAAATATTTATTTATTTATTTACGGAAGTCCATTTACAACAATATAATGCAGATTCGACTTATGGCTAATTAATCTAAAACTAAACTAAAAGTAAATTATATATCGATACAATTCAAGTATTGGTTGTAAAGGCGAGACATCCTTGGAATGGGGGAGTTCAGATAATAATTACATCGTGTTGAGTTATAACTGAATGTTACGGAATTACGCACTGAAGATCGCGGAATCTTAAACTTAATTTGTCCTAATATTTGTTGATCGTTAACATGATTGTGTATATCGCTGAAAAAGCAGGGAAAGACTTTTTTTCTACTTGAAGATTATCAAACCATTTCCAACCATTTGGTATAAGAGATTATCCAAAGTTTATTTTTTTTAAACTTTGGATAATCGTAAGTTTTTGTTTTATATACGAGGTGTGTTCAAAAAGTAATGTGACTTTATATTTTTATGAAAAAAATGTATATTTATTATTGAATATAATAATTTGGTATAAGAGATTATCCAGAGTTTATTTTTTTTAAACTTTGGATAATCGAAAGTTTTGTTTTATATACGAGGTGTGTTCAAAAAGTAATCTGACTTTATATTTTTATGAAAAAATGTTTATTTATTCATCAGTATTTATATTGTCCTCTACGAAGTAATCCCCCTCAGAGTCAATGCTCTTGTGCCAACGCTCTTTTCCAGTCCTCAAACCACTTCTCAAAACAACTTTTCGGTATAGCCTTGAGCTCTTCCAGCGATGCAGTTTTTATTTCATCAATCGTTGTAAATCTCCGTACTTTGATAGAAGACCTTTTTCCTGTTCCCAAAACTGAAAAGACTTCAGTTTTGGAAACAAGAAAAAATCGCAGGGGGCAAATCCGGTGAATTTTGTGGCTGAGGCTATGTTTTTAGCCAAAAAATCTCTTACAGGCAACGATGAATGAGCATTATCTTAATGCAAAAGCCATGAATCATGTTTCCACAATCCCGGACGTTTTTTTTTTTCTTCTCATATTGCTTCTCGCAAACGGCGCACAACTTCAAGGTAATGCTCCTTATTGGCCGTACGATCTTGAAGTAAAAAATCCTGATACACCACGGTAATCGTAAAAACGAAATAAAGACTTTTGGCGCACATATCTCAGTTCAGTAGACTTTAATCTATCTCCCAGAGGGTTTCAGCCCTTTGTAGCACAAAATAAATTTTTGATGAATTTTGTTGAAAGGGGTACATATTTGATCTTTTTCGCCTGATATTAAAAATTCATAAAAATATTTCTCAACAAAGCAAAGACTTTTGGCGCACATATTTGAGTTCAGTAGACTTTAATCTATCTCTCTAAAGGGTTTCAGCCCTTTGTAGTACAAAATGAGTTTTTGATGAATTTTGTTGGAAGGGGTACATATTTGATCTTTTTCGCCTGAATTTAAAAATTCATAAAAAATATTTCTGAACAAAATAAAGACTTTTGGCGCACATATTTGAGTTCAGTAGACTTTAATCTATCTCTCTAGAGGGTTTAAGCCCTTTGTAGCACAACATGAATTTTTGATGAATTTTGTTGGAAGGGGTAGCCCTTCGAACTTTTCCTCCTGACTTTAAAAATTAATAAAAAATATTTCTGAACAAAATAAAGACTTTTGGCGCACATTTTTGAGTTCAGTAGACTTTAATCTATCTCTCTAGAGGGTTTCAGCCCTTTGTAGCACAACATGAATTTTTGATGAATTTTGTTGGAAGGGGTACATATTTGATCTTTTTCGCCTGACATTAAAAATTCATAAAAAATATTTCTGAACAAAACAAAGACTTTTGGCGCACATATTTGAGTTCAGTAGACTTTAATCTATCTCCCTAGAGGGTTTCAGCCCTTTGTAGCACAAAATAAATTTTTAATGAATTTTGTTGGAAGGGGTACATATTTGATCTTTTTCGCCTGACTTTAAAAATTCATAAAAAATATTTCTGAACAAAACAAAGACTTTTGGCGCACATTTTTGAGTTCAGTAGACTTTAATCTATCTCCCTAGAGGGTTTCAGCCCTTTGTAGGACAAAATGAATTTTTGATGAATTTTATTGGAAGGCGTACATATTTGATCTTTTTCGCCTGACTTTAAAAATTAATAAAAAATATTTCTGAACAAAATAAAGACTTTTGGCGCACATATTTGAGTTCAGTAAACTTTAATCTATCTCTCTAGAGGGTTTCAGCCCTTTGTAACACAAAATGAATTTTTGATGAATTTTGTTGGAAGGGGTAGCCCTTGGAACTTTTCCGCCTGACTTTAAAAATTCATAAAAAATATTTCTGAACAAAACAAAGACTTTTGGCGCACATATTTGAGTTCAGTAGACTTTAATCTATCTCTCTAGAGGATTTCAGCCCTTTGTAGCACAACATGAATTTTTGATGAATTTTGTTGGAAGGGGTACATATTTGATCTTTTTCGCCGGACTTTAAAAATTCATAAAAAATATTTCTGAACAAAATAAAGACTTTTGGCGCATATATTTGAGTTCAGTAGACTTTAATCTATCTCCCTAGAGAGAAATAAAATCAAGATCATCACTGACGTCATTCAAAAGCTCCTGAGCGATGCGCATGCAACGGTTCGTCTGATTAAAATTTTAGATGTTTCGGAAAATTCCCTGTCACCGGCTTCATGCCTAAAATATCAGATATATCCTCAGCAACTTCTCTTATGGTAATTCGACGATTTTCAAAAACAATTGTCTTCGCAGTTTCGGCGATATCTTCTCTTGTTGACTTACCAGGGCGTCCAGTGCGAAGTTCGTCGTTGGCATCTTGGAAGAGTTTGTATCACTTGGTAAACATTTTTTTACTTAGTGCAGACTCACCACTGTCAACATTTCAAGTTTTTTAGAGCACTTGATTCATATAATAGAAAATCGCCGAGCACAACTAAATAAACGTGTTTTGTAGACAATAATGGCAATAAATATCAAAGCTGAGGAAAAAAAAACAGGAGCCTACGCCCTAACGCCCATCTAGGCAAAGGGCCACAGGAATCGGGGACAACTGGCGGGGCTGGAGGCTCCGAACCTGTCAAGTCCGAAAGCCACTTGCGCTTGGTAATATGGGATGGATCGAACCTTTTTATCTGTCAAAAACAAACGGTAAGTATATGCTATATACTTGAAATTGCGAAAATATGTACCAACACAACTACAAAAAATAGATAATAGAATGTACGTTGCCCGCGAAATTAAAAAAAAGACACCTTACTTTTTGAATGCACCTCGTATGTTATTTAAAGAATATTATTTTCTGAGCTTTCTTACATCTTGCATAAATAAATATTGTATAATCATTGATCGACAATTCAAAAAAAATCTTTTTATTCCGTTATTGTGTTTTTCTTGTTACAAAATAAATCATGACATTGTAAAATGTTATGATAATGACATTGCGCGAACAAAAGGGAGAAAAAGGTGAACTTTCTCGAGTGAAAGTAAAATCTTATGTCCCTTGAGTTCAATGGAACGTTGAATGCACGCTCGATGCAGCGAATTTTTATGGGCTTTTGTCTTGGCGGTTACACAAGCCCGTACATTCGCGCTGTAAACATCGTTGTTTTAACAGGATTAATTCTTGAAATAATAAAACACACAGGAAATTATAATCCACAACAAAAATAACAAATATTTAATAAACTAATGTTTTCATAACGAAATATAGGTTGTAATATATATCAAAATATTCAAAACGCTCTGTTGAGTTTCATTTGTACGCGCTAAACTAGACTGCTTACAACAGTTTGTTGTGTATTAATTGAAAAAAACGTATATTTTTTTTAATTGAAAAAAACGTATTTTTTTTCAATTAATACTCAACGAACACAAATACGTTTTTTTTTTTTTCAATTAATACACAACGAACTCTTGTAAGCAGTCTAGTTTAGCGCGTACAAATGGAACTCAACGGAGCGTTTTAAATATTTTGATATATTTTAGAGATCTGTTCGACCACACATTCCATATGAAAGACAAAATATATGCAATTGACAACATTTCTAAGATAATGTATGAAATCAATTGTATCTCTTCTTTCTAAGATAATGTATGAAATCAATTATATCTCTTCTGGAATATATTGGACGGTTGAAGAGTAATGGCTTCAACCATCCAATATATTCCATTAAATATATTGTGATACATGTTTAAATTAATAAGGTATTATTTTTTTTTAATTAAACAGTGTTTAATTTTAAAAAATTATCTTCTGGAAACCTTGGATACAATTTTGAAGGAAACCAACATGTATTTTATTTATGATTAGGACTTTGATGTTTGTTAAATATAATTTATCATTTAATTCTCTCGTGAATTTCCTCTTATTTTCCAAGCATTTCAATACATTCCCTTCAATCCCGCGAAAAATCTCCAAAACGTTTACATGAATAATAATGTTGGACAAAATCAAATAATCTAATCCGAAATTACTTGTTTCTTTTTCAATAATATTTTGGAGATTCTTCAAGGGATGAATTGAAATTACTTGATTTTTTCCAATAATATTTTGGAGATTCTTCAAAGGATGAATTGAAATTACTTGATTTTCTCCAATAATATTTTGGAGATTCTTCAAGGGATGAATTGAAATTACTTGATTTTTTTTTCAATAATATTTTAGAGATTCTTCACGCGATAAATTGAAATGCTTGGAAAGTAAAAAATGAAGCAAATGTATTGAAATGCTTGGAAAATAAAATGAAATTCACGGGGCAGCTATTAAATGATAACATATATTTAACAAATATCCAACTCCTAAATGTAGATGTAATAAATAAAATATATGTGGAGAATTCCTAAATTAATAAAATAAATAGCTTCCATAAAATTGTTTCGTCCACTAAAAGAAAGCCAACTTATACTGTTTATGAGAACAAGAATCGAAATTTATTTAATGAAATTTTCAACCAGCATTCATCTAGCGTAAGGATACCTTAATGAATTTAACTGAAAATTTTGTTAAATTAAAAAAAATTAAAAAATTAAGTGCATGAAAATTCAATTAATTTTCAAGCACTTAATTAATTTTTATTTATTTTTTAATTAATTTTTTAGCAACAACGACAAAACGGAAAAAAAGTCGACTTTGCCCAACTGTAATGAAACGGCCCAACTTGAAAGAGTCATTCACGTGCGGCTTGGAATATTACAGATCCAAATCGATATTACATAACGTACGTGAATCACAGTTTGGATTTTCCGTACGGCTTTGTTGCGGGCGAACCGGATTCGGAACGCACTTTCTCCTTCACTTGGCTAATAATTTCTCCTAAATCGGCGGTTCACGATGACCATTATGTAAAAGATCGTTCGTATCAATACTAAACTGTATTAAGGTGTAATTATCGAATATTTGCAATTGAACTCATGAATTAATTAAAACACACTCATACGGATTATTTAATGCAAGCAATGAGTGAGTAACAGATTTTATACAAAAATTACATAATTCATTTTTTATAATAATAATAATTTATTTTTCAACAAGCAGAGCATAATTACAGAGAAATATAGAAAAAAGTAGTATGTTTTGAGTGATGCGGTGTTTTTATAAATAATGACAAATATATATATTGTCCAGAGAAATATTTGCAAATAGAAGGTGCTTCAAATTCGAGTTTCACTATGTTCTGAACTTCTTGTTATAACATATTATTTCCAGTATTTCTTCCGATTATTTTAGTCCCAGGCAATGTGGAATCCAGTTTTCAAAGTATGAAGAATCAAAATAAAACAAAATCACTATAATGTAATAATTATTACATTAATTTAGCGCATTTATTAAATAATCTTTCAATTAATTATATTTTAGATTGATTGATTTTTTTTTTCTCTAAAATTTGATTTATGATTTTATATTCCTCTGCTACAATACAACGTACGATACATGTATAAAATATTTAAAAAATTTTAAAGTAACTCAATAAAACCTTAGAACTTATTTGTAAATATTGTGATAATCGGCGCTATTCCGTAAGAAATGTTGAGTTTAACGTGTACGTTTAATAAAATTTAAACGTACACGTTTAAAATGGTTTAGTCTAAGCTGCTTAGACTGTGATAATAAAATTTATCACAGTCTAAGCAGCTTTTATAAGAGTTATATATTCATAGAATTAAACTTAACATTTCCCTTAAATAAAATGAAACAAAGATGATTCACACATTTGCAGTTATTTAAACTGTAAAACAAGGAACATTTTTGGCAATGATTAATAAAATTCGATCAATCGCTTTTTCCAACTGCAAAAAAATTACTTACACTGTAAGTTTTACAAATATCTATTGAAGTAGTTGTTTCAATAGATGTTTGTAAAACTTACAGTGTAAGTATTTTTTTTTTATTATTTGAAAAAAGGGATTGATCGAATTTTATTGATCATTGCCAAAAGTTTTCCTTGTTTAATTTCATTGTAATTAACATTTCCTGCATGGAATAGCCCCGAATATTTTGCTCTATGCTTAGTCAATCTTTAATGCATTGTATTTGAGTGATCTGGACGAAAAAAAAATATATATTTTGGCGCTATAAACATCTCTAAAACTACTTATAAAATATTAATAATTAATATAAGTGGTTAATTTTATCGATTAATATGCTTTTGGAATATATTTTTGCTCTTATGATTTAGAAAACAAGTCATTCACAAAAATTGTTTTATTTTAATAATTGAGCAAAGACAAGGGCAAATACAGTGAAGAATCAGCCTCAGCGGCCGCTGTCGATGATTAGATTATATTAATACAATAAAAAATAATATTTAAAAATAAATATTATATATAAAATAATTAAATAAATAAAAAAAATATTATAAATAAATATGTATATAAACGTGAAGCAAGATTCGAATCGTTTCAATAATTATTTCGCAGTAATATAAGGAGGAAGGAATTAGAAGGAAATCAAGAAAATAATTAAACCTTGATTAATCTTCTTTATGTTGCTTGTTGAGACTTTAATTATTTAAATAAAAATTGTTGTCCTTTTTCCTACTTCATTATTGTCTAATTGGAGATATTTCTTATGCCATAGGAATAAGTTAATAAAATATAACCCTTATTACAAACTCTAAATTTATTTCAAATACTATTACAAACTAACAATAAATAAATAAATAAATACTCGTACAAAATAAATACACACATAAATAATAATTTGTTTGTTTTTGCAGAAGAAAAGTTCTCTCCGTTAGAATAAAAGGTCGATCCTTTATTTACTAATCATAATAGCAGCCGGGCAAGTCAAGTTTCAAAGTAAACTTGCTTATTACCAGTATTCGGGAAACAGCGGACGACACTCTATTCCTCCTAGAATCAAACTCAATATAACTTATTTTAGAGTTTCAAGGGGATGCGGCCGACCGACCGGCCGATCTGACGCGAATTCGCTATTATTACAAGTAGTAAATTTTTCGTAGTGGTAAATAAATAATAATAATATAAAAAGAAAACATATTCAATGCGCGAATCGAGTAAATTTCAAATTGTTTTATAAAGTACAAATTTTATTGTAAAAGCAGAATATTTTAAAATATATCATATTATATTAAATAAAAATCATTTGAAAATAATTGATAAATTATTTCCACATTTAGCTATGTGACTTTTGACTACGTAAGTACGTTAAATAAATGCACATTAAAACAACTACTGTTTTCTATTTATATATCATATTAAATAGAGATGGATCGTTTTTAAGATTGATTAATGGATTGTTTAAATAAGTCAATTAATTTTAGTTCTATATAGAACACTTGTCATTAACTTAAAGGATTTTTTGTCGATATAGATGTTGTGAGATAATGAAATGAAAAAAAAAAAAAGAAATAATGGTGGATTTTTTTAAACCAGCTAACATATAAAAATCATAATAATTATAAATAGAAAAGAGTAAATAATTTATTAATTATTTTCAAAAATTATTTTTATTTATTTCGTAATAATTTTTTCACATTCCTGTCTGATTGAGATGTGAGAATAGAGAATTGAGTGAGAATGGAAAGAATTGAAGGAAATATAACTTTATTTCTAATTGACTTAAAAAGATTGATCAACAGAGATCGAGCAGCGCCGATCAGATGGAATCAAAATAATCGATTTGAAAAAAATATATCGTAAAAGATCGTTCAGTAAAATCGATCGCAAGGAAAGATCTTTTTCATCGATCTTTCCCACCACTAATAATAAATAAATTATGTTACATCATTATTGATCATTGCCAGAAATTTTCCTTGTTTAATTTCATTGTAATTTAAATAACTGTAAATGTGTGAATCATCTTTTTTTCATTTTATTTAATAAATTATTTGTCATTATAATTGTATTCTCGTTAATCCCTTAATGAAACTTAATTACATTTATTTATTTAGACTTTTTAACAAGAATGATTAATAGTTTTGATTTCGTATTGAATAAAAATTGAAAACAATTTTTTTCTTTTAATCATATGTTTGTTAATTTTTAAGGCTTCCACTTGGTTGAACATGGTATGTTATAACTTAGTAAAACACCTAACTTTGTTTGCACAAAGTCACTATCATAGTAAGAGACTCTTATTATCACAATAGATTAATTTATCATATTGTTGATCGATCATTATTATTATCCTTCAATTATTACGCATTGAATATGTTTAATTATTTTTCCTATTAACGATTACTGTTTAGTTTCTTTTTTTTTTCTAAAAACCCCTGGAAAATTATTTAAACTTCCTCGCTTGAACTAGTTTGTTAATGTCGTTAAAAGTAGTGAGCATCGCTGGACTAGGTTGGTGTGAGGACAACTGTGGACAACCGCCGTGCGCGAGGCACTCTTCCCCGTCCTGGCCGTCCTTGGCGGCTTTCATGTACTTGAAGAACCGCAGGATTTCGGGATTGTCGGAGGCCGGTTTTCGTAGCTCGTTCAGTTCCCTGGAAACAACAACAAAATGAGATAGAGGCGAATTATAATTTTATTCTGATATCGTTTGGCCCACCCTGGGGAAATAAGTAAAATTTTCGAGCGGGTGGAATTTTTTTATTGGCTTTGATTTAAGATCTATTTTATATAATAAGCTAATATATTATGTAGAAAATAAATGTAAACTAATCTACTTTTGTGTATTCCTCGAATATTTTTTTAATTTCCCCGGACTCTTAGATTAATTAATTAATTCTTTATTTACGGAAAATCACCTTTTTACAATTAATGACAATCGGTAATTACAAAATATAACAATATATTCAATTGATTTGATAAAATATAGACTAATAACTCCTTGATAACTATTGAGTTTTTCAATCAGAATCCATACACACAATAACAATAATGATGCGCAAGGAAAAGTATCGTGATCGTAAAAATTTTCGAATCGCAAACATGCACCATTCCATTCAATCGAGTTTTGAAAAATGTTTGTGTTTACGCGATAGCGTATAAATGGATTAAACCCAATATTTATATCAAAGCTTTTTATAACAGTGGAATAATCTGAAAAGCCTTTCGATGGAATCAAAATTCATTAAGTGCAACTTCAATCTTACTGATTTTTCATTTTTTATAGATTTTATTTTCATTTTTTATGGATCGAACACTAACCCAGTATTTGATAAATTATTTTGAATTATTCTTACATGATTAAATATTAATAATATTGTATACTGCAATTAATTATTTCAATTAATAATACTCTACTAACAATATATTACTCTTTATTAACAATAAAGTACAAATTTATTCTTAGCGATTTTATTTTTTTTTTTTTTAATTTGGATACAATTGTTCCCGGCGAATTCACCATTGTTCAAACACTGACCCAATATTTGATAAATTATTTTGAATTATTCGTACATAATTAAATAGTAATAATATTGTGTATTGCAATTAATTATTTCAATTAATAATACTGTACTAACAATATGTCACTCTTTATTAACAATAAAGTGCAAATTAAAATAATAATTAAAATAAATTAAAATCTTAGCGATTTTATTCTTTTTTTTAATTTGGATACAATATAATTGTTCCCGGCGCATTCACCATTGTTCAAACACTGACTGACCCAATATTTTATAAATTATTTTTTTAATTATTCGCACATAATTAAATATTAATAATAGTATTTATGGAAATTAATAATTTCAATAATTAATACATTATTAAAAATAATTTGCTCTTCACAAAATATTTTACAATTCTAAGAATGATTTTATGATAGCATGAATTTGTATATATATTAAGTTGTTAAAAAATGTTTGTACATTCCTCCCTGAAGATGACCAATGGTCGAAATTAGTTGGAGAAAATACAAATAAGTGAAACAAACCAAGTGTTTTAATTTCAATTAAATCATCCTGAATTAACATCTACGCTTCACACGTCCAATTAAATTAAATAATATAAACTCATTTACTATTATTAATAATTTAAATTATTACAAATAAATTACCCGTCTATCAAAACTAAACTAGCAAACTATTTCTCCGCGAAGCAACATTAAATCCACATTAACACCATAACTTATGCACCTTCGGCTCTATAATAAATTCTGAATAACGCGCTATATCACCATTTAACTATGCCATATATTGTTCATGAGAGATAAACTATTTGCTCGCATGTAGGGCATATGAGATCCGGCAAATATAAATTACGAGCGCAAATCCTTGGCCGTGCTGTATTTCACAAACGATCATCTAAATTTAGATTAAGAGGGAAGATATAATTAGCAACGTCAATATTTAATGAATATTAAGCGGGCTTTCCAAATTATTAAAAAAACGAATGTTTATTTTTTTAATTAATAAATGCTGAAAAAATAATGGTTGTAAATAAAGAAAATGAATAATAACTATTTCAATTTTGTCATTTTTTTAATAAAAACAAAAATGTTTATTTAGACTAGATTAAATTTTATAAACTGCTATATATTATAATTATAAATATACATGAAGGTATATCATGGGCTATCGACCTAAAGATGTTTTTGTCCTGTCATAAATTTATGATTGAAACCATCAATTTTATTTATTTATTTACGGTATACACCTTTATCAAATGTTTACATAAAGTTTATAGCTTAAATCTAATAAATACTAATGTAAATATAACAGTTATATAGAGCTTACTACGCTTACAATAATTACAGACGGAAACAATCAACGGACTTTTCTATAACATTAGATTAAAAAAAATAATTAATTGATGATGTGGATTTAAAAACATCTGTGCTCGCTTTATTTTTTAAAAGTAGAAAATTATCATATTTATTTCACATTTAATAAAATATTCAGCCAGCATTCATCTAGCCTATGGATAACTAGTGATGGCAATTTCGGTTTTTCCAACCTCATCAGACTAGTGTGTTCCATGTGCAATGCCTTGATGAAGACAGCTTGTGTCGATTATATTATATTATATTATATTATATTATATTATATTATATTATATTATATTATATTATATTATATTATATTATATTATATTATATTATATTATATTATATTATATTATATTATATTATATTATATTATATTATATTATATTATATATATAATAAAAAAAAACAATTTAACATAAATAAATCCAATGTCTGTCTGGGCTATAGATCGTGATCTTTCTACCCTATATTTTTATTTATTTCAAGATTTATATTTAAATAAGTCCATTATTATTTAAAAGGTTACACATTACACGTGCCTCTGGTCGATAGCCAATTCCAGAACGAGATAATCATGTTTTATGTGTGATAAAAAAATTATATAAAGTAATTAATTCGGTTACTTTTATGGAATAAAGAAGTATATTATTATTTATATACTTTTTCTTTTAATGTAATCTTATTTCTGTAGCCTCATTTTCTGACACAACAAATATATTAGTTTATTATATTCGGGCTTTTTTTATATAAGGACAAGCTCACCCTGCATCAAATAACTTGGACATAAACGAATAAAAAAATATATTTCCTTCTACGGAATATATGTGTAGTGGAATGGATTTTATTTTATTTATTTATTTAAATCCGTTGCAAATTTACAATATAATTAATAATATGTATGTAAATTCAAATTCGTCTATCTATATTATGAAATTTGGCATAATAATAAAAAAATAGTTTTCTCAACTGGTACTTGTTGAAACATTCTGCAATAATTGATATAAGGTTATTAATCCATGGCATTTTTTGAAATAAAGGAAGAATTGCTTAAATACCAACTAAAGTGCAAAGTAAAAGCTCGGAGAAATATTTAAAAAAATCTAACATTCAGGTTTACGATATATACAGTTATATTAATAAATATTAATAAATGGATTTTTCCCCTTCAACAACCCCCAAAAAATATATAAATTTATATATCAATGGATATTAATGGTTTAAGACAAATCTTGGTACTCTTTCACTTTTTATTAGTATCGTATGAAGTACTAATCAGTAAAGCTTCGCTTAAATCCCGAAACACGTGTCTGCAGATGAATTGAAGTGTTTGTCCTGTACTCCAGCTATTTTAATTACTACCAAAAAAAAGCCGAGCACGAAATTAATTCTATAAATATCACACCAACTAAACACTATTGTAACATAAGTGTAAGAAGAAACTAAAATACATCATTCTAGAATGTTTTGTCAAAAAAAAAACATTTTGTCAAAATCCCATGGATTAACGTATTTCAAGCTTTAGATATTTACGTTTAAAGAAATGTTCAGCCAGCATTCATCTAGCGTATGGATAACTACTGATGGCCATTTCGGTTTTTCGAATCAGACTAGTGTGTTCCATGTGCAATGCCTTGATGAAGGCGATGTTATACAGTATATTTTACAATATACAATTCATGTACATTTTATTAACTTATTCCTATATCATAAGAAATATCTCCAATTAGATAATAATGAAGTAGGAAAAATGACTATTTTTATTTAAATAATTAAAGTATCCACAACCAACATAAAGCAGATTAATGCAGGTTTAATTATTTTTTTATTTCCTTCCTCCGAAATAATTATTGAAACGATTGGATTCTTGCTTCACGTTTATATACAGATTTTATTCAATTATTAAAATAAAACAATTTTTCTGAAATACTTTTTTATAAATCATAACTTCAAGAAGAGCAGAGATATATTTTGAGAGCATAATAGTTCGTAAAATTAACCACTGATATTAATTATTGTTTATTGTTTATTAACGGTAAGTCCATTTAAATACATATTGCTTTATACTAACTATACATTAAAAGACAATATAAGTATAATTATAAAATGCTAATAAATTAAAAGTTATAAATAAGTTAAAATGTAAAATGACAAACATATACAAATACAAATAGAACAAACAATAGATTAAATTATTATATAAGCCGCGTTTACTGTCGCGCGCTCTGTAGAACATTCTAGAATTATGATTTCAGTTTCTTCTTACACTCGAAAGTCCCGGAAAGTTCAAAAAAGAAGCATGCTGTATATACGAGCGCTAGTGACGCCACAGGCAGTCAGTCTATCTATCACGCTCAACATCTCATTGCAAATAAATAATGACAATGTGTTGTAAATAAATGTGTTAAGTGTACTATAAATAAATTGTAATCTTCTTTATGTTGGTTGTTGTTTGTGGAGACTTTAATTATTTAAATAAAAATAATAAGTATAATAGTAAGTAGGAGAAAGGAAAAATATTTTTATTTAAATAAATATACATTATGTTACTTATTTGCGAGTCTAATTAAACCCGATTTCGTAACACTATTAAAACATTATAATTACAAAATTTATTTACTCCCAAAACTCCACAATTAATTCACGTTACACGCTCGATTGTACCGTATAATTAACACAACCGGCTTCGGTTTTCTATGTGAATGATAAATTAGCCGGACGTTTACCGTTAGGAAATTAGTTAATAATTATTTCATTCAATTACTTGCGAGGACCCTTTATAAAAGCCACCGTTAATTAGTGACGAATATCCTAACATTACAGCGTAGCGAAGATGCAGCAGCACATTTTCAATTAAATTGTTGCCGCATTCACAATGGCAAACGGTTGATTAAAATTAAATATTTGTGTAACAACAGAGCGTTGTGTATTTAAACTCTAAATAATGTGAATTTAAATGTTTTATATGACTGTGATGATGCTATGAATTTTAAATGTGTAATTAAACAAGGTTAATTAACAGTTGTTTTAATAAAATTATCGGTTTGTTGGTTAATTTGAAATTATATAACTCAATTTCTACATTTTCTCGAACTTTTTAAAAATGTGTGTGCCTTTATTTTCATTGCAACTATTCTCTGCTTCTTTTTTAATACTTAAAGAAATGAGTAGCGATATTTTATTTATTTCTAATACAACCACTGAAATATATTTTACAAAATTTCCTATCTCTAGTTGTATGCTATTTAAATATACACTAAATAATAACTATTGTCTAATTAACAAAAATATAATTACAGTTTTAAATTTTAAGACCGGTGCATTATTTCAATAATACGGTTAAAACATAGTTTCGCATATAAAGAATTACATGCGAGATTTGCCTTACTGAATATCGTTCTAAAACTTCTTGCTCTTCTGGTATAAAAAAAATTCTCGTATGACGATTACATTATACGAAAATATATTTTGGTGCACGGATTTCTTAAAGGGAAATCTGCCACAACGAATTTAATTGTGCTTCGAATCCATCTGTTACATGCCTTAAAAAATTGTACACAGGTCGACTCAATATGACTTTTCTAAAGCTTGTGACAGATCATAGTTAGCTATTGAGTAAATTGAAAGTTATGGATTTTAATGCTAATATTATCGAATGACTAAAATGTTTCTTGCGGGGTGGATCACAATTTTAGTAAATGAATATCCAGAGTTATTAATGCCCCTTCAAGTGTACCACTGAGCTTCCACTGTGGGCCTTTGTTTTTTTTAACTTATTTATAAATGACATTAGAATGAATGCTAATCGAAAATTAATTATACAGAGTGTTTCTAAATTGATGCGAAAGATTTTAAAGGATGATTTTTCATCAAAAAATAAAGGGGCTTTCATATTTTTTTATTAATTGTTTAAATTTGAGTTATGTGAAGTTAGTTAATCACAATTAAAACAATAAAAGTGAAGTAAGGAATAAAAAGTTTTTTAATTGTGATATTTTTTTTAAATTATTTAAATTCTATTTTAAGGTATTTAAACTTTAAAATCAATCAAATAACATCAATATTTGTTTGTTATGAATCCTGCTGTGTATATCCATTTCTCCTCTCATATTTTTTTTTTTCTTCAAATCTCTGGTCGTTTGCCAGATTGCGTGCGTGCCCGTTTGAAACACCATAAATATCCGCACTTGAATACGACGCTACGTTTCCCGTACGAAATTGTTTATCCCCGAGACTTATGTAACGTTTCCGCGGCTTCCCCTCCCCATAAATCGGGGGCCTAAACTCAATTGTTCTGGGAAGAGCTCCACGGCGGCTTATCCCTCATCCATCAAAAACTTTATTGCCCTGTTTTCTTTCCGGGCGAAATCATTATGTGCGTCTGCCCATCTTTCCCATCTTTCCTCCGAATGTTTACCGAATAAATAATTCATCCGGATCGATTCCCGATTAGTAAATATATTATCTGTTGGGAGTTTCGGAATGTTGAAATGATACAAGAAATTCTTTTTTTAAATGTTGTAAAAAAACTAATTTTATTTAATTAACAAAATTGATTTTATAAATGGAACTAATCAATTTAATTATTTAAACCAAGCGCTTTTAATAAAATATATAAAATTAAAAAAAAAACAATGAACTATTATATCGTTAAACTTTATTAAATAAAAATGATTTGAAAATAATTAATAAATTATTTCCACATTTAGCTCTGTGACTATTGACTTACCTACGTAAGTACGTTAAACAAATGCACATTAAAACAACTACTTCCCGGGCAAATACCCACGCCGGACATTGAATTACATAATGTACACCTGCCGTTGCACATCAATAAAATATTGTATAATGCAACAAATTTTTGATCCGAGAAAAATTTAATGTATCGTTATACTTTTTTTCAATAAATTTATTTTACATCCAAATGTACATTTCGATTAGAAAGTAATCATTTTCAATGGAATACAGATATTGAGTAACTGTATTCCGTTACACTGAGTTTTATTTATTGTAGTCAAAATTGGTAAAAAACGATAAAATATAAATACTTTCGGCAGAAAGACCTCGGGTCGATAGTCTATGAAAGGACAAAATATATACCGTATTATACTATATAATACTGTACTTAATATAATGTAAAAGTCCCTTGAATAAAGATATTTGTATATATAAATACTTTCTCCTACTTATAAAAAGTAGAAAGGCAATTATTTTTAATGGTTTTAATATTTAGACATTGGTAGTTCATATTGTATGAAATAAATATAAATAGATTATTAAAAATCAACTAATAAAACACAGATTAGATTGAATAACTTTAAATTCTCGACTAGTTTCGGGTTATTCAATCTAATCTGTGTTTCATTGGTTGATTTTTAATAATCTATTCATATTTATTTCATACAATTATTTTTATTTAATTAATTATTGATATCTTCTTGTCAAATTAATTATTAATAACAGTGGTATAAAAAAGTTTAAAACACAACTTTATTTCATAAACAATTTATCCTGCGAAACGTGATTTAAATTTAATTTAATTTTGAACTGACGACAAAAAGAGTGAATCGATGGTGTGGAATCTCTTTCAAGCTCTCGCTCAATTATTTACCTAATTCCATTCTGGCCTCTATCATACGCTCAGTTTATAATTGGAGCGCGTTTGAAGTTCGATCCGAGCTCATAAAATATGTCTAGACCATAATTCAATTCATCCGTTGAACAGAATGGGGATTTAATAAAATGCTGGTACGGAGAACTTGGCGTTTTGAAAGTCTTTATTTTATATGCGCAGAAATAATAAAGGATAAAGGAGCAATTGTTTTAAGATTAAAGAAAGGAAAGAATGTTTGCTATTTAGTAGTAATATTGTTTATGTAAGCGATGGGTGAAAGTAATTATTTTGATGGTATATTGTTAAATAAACAAGATGGATGGTTGTAATAGGTCGTACCGGGTATGAAAGTAAATTTTAAATTGCGATATTGTTTTTTGATTGTTTTTGTATTCGATTTTAATTATATTTTACCTTAAATTTGATTTGGTTCTCATTGATCACTTGATGAAATATTACAACTAATATTGAATTCGAACTTAAAGGCACTTGGTTTGTTTCACTTATTTTTATTTTCCAACTAGTTTAAAACTTATCGTCATTATGAAGGAAAAATCATTTTCATAGATAATGACGATAAGTTGACTAGTTTAAAACTTATCCATTATCAAGGAAAAATCATTTTCATAGATAATGACGATAAGTTGAAACTAGATGGAAAATAAAAAAAAATAAGTGAAACAAACCAAGTGCCTTTAAGTACGAATTCAATATTAGTTGGAATGTTTCATAAAGTGATCAATGAGAACCAAATCAAATTTAAGGTAAAATATTATTAAAACCTAATACAAAAGGTTTAGGAAAGTCGTAACATAAAAAACAGACATTTGCGTGACATGCTTCATAATAATAATAATAAATATTACTATCAAGAAAACTTCATGTACTCGTCAACAACAAACATTTTTCAACTGAAAATGTTAATACATTTTTTTTATATTTCTTACCTGCTTAATTGTGCCGAAACCAAATTGCTGTAAGGAGCATATTTTGCGGGATTCGCGTACATCATGCATATGAGACGTTCCCTGCATTTTTCCGTGTCCCTCGTCTTGCTGTCGTCGAGTCCCAGCTGTAGGAAGACGGCGTCGAGGCGGGAGAGCAAGGGACTGTAGAAGGGATCGTATGTCGTGAGCAGCAACGACGAGGTCGGAATCCGGTGGAAAACTTTATAATCCGTCTTTTTGTTCGGCTGCCGTAAGTAATAATTGTCGGAATGCGAGTTCCCGTACAGCGAGTTCACCTGGCCGTATCTAAAACAAGACAGAAATCAAGTTAGTGATATGACAAACATGAAAATTGTAATAATAGAAAAAGGATTTATTCACCTGGTTACAATTATATAAATTAAAATTAAATAAAAATGCATATTGAACATACTAGTCTGATGAGGTTCGAAAAACCGAAATTTCCATCAATAGTTATCCATAATTTGTAATTTCAGATTGTCATTAATTGTAAAAAGGTGATTTTTCGTAAATAAAGAATTAATTAATATGCTAGATGAATGGTGGCTGAACATTTTATTAAATAAATAAAAACTAAAAATAAATTATTTCCTCTTTAATATTGCCGAACATTTTTTATTTGTAGTACTTATGTAACTTAAATCAAAATGTCACAGTAGCTAAATAGGGAATAATTAATCAATTAAATAATTTAAAATATTTTTTATTTAATTTCTGAAAATTGTATTTATTGTCAAGGCTTCTTCTCCTCTATACATGGTTTTTAAATAATGAAAATAATTTTAATTTTGCACATTTGCAATTTCAATTGTGTAGTGTTAAAACATACAAAAAATAATGTATTTCGTAGAATTTAATAAATTACAAATAAACTAATTAAGTAGACAGACTTTTGATCGCTTGATTTGAATTTGAAACATTATATTTTTTTTATGTAACTTAAATAATGAAAATAATTTTAATTTTGTACATTTGCAATTTCAATTGTGTGGTATTAAAACATAGCAAAAAATAATATAGTTCGTAGAATTTAATAAATTAATAATATTAAACTAATTAAATAGACAGACTTTTGATCGCTTGATTTGAATTTGAAACATTATATATTTTTTTATGTAACTTAATTGTGCATTTAAATTTAACAAAATAAGAACAAGAAAGGGCATTGCATTGAAAAAAAAATCACTTGAAATTTTATATTTACTATAAAAGAGAACCAACGGGTGTAAAAAGTCACGCTAATGTTAAAATTAAGTGAAATTAACATGATATGTTTTTGCCAAATTTTAATTAAGATTCTATATATAAAGTAAGTGTATTAATCTAAAAATATTCTTTTCTTAATTCCGCATTAGGCAAAGAATAATTTGGGAAAATTCTATCGAATAAGAATTTTCTCAATTATCCGCAAGGATAATACATTTTATAATGACACCAAATTACATCTATTCAGTCTAATTTGACCAAATAATAAATGTAAATGAAACAAATAAACTAGTTGTTTAATTTCATAAATCAAATTAAACAACTAATTTTCTTATTTTTATTCACATTTATTATTTGGTCAATCGCAATTAAAAACAAAGTTTGCCCGAGGGTAGTTGTATGAATGAATATTAGTATGTGAAACTGTAAATAAGCTGTGAATTAATTTTATAATTATTGTTAATATAATTATTCAAATAATATATAATTTTGGTGAATGCGCCGGGCATTTGTGAAATTATTACCTGCTACATATATATGTTTTTCTTGTTTCATTCACA
This sequence comes from Philonthus spinipes, assembly GCA_963082785.1. NCBI lineage: Eukaryota > Metazoa > Arthropoda > Insecta > Coleoptera > Staphylinidae > Philonthus > Philonthus spinipes. The sequence continues at coordinate 5,021,867 of OY720310.1, read as the reverse complement.
TTTATTATTTGGTCAAGAGAGATTTTAATCACAATTAAAAACAAAGTTTGCCCGAGGGTAGTTGTATGAATGAATATTAGTATGTGAAACTGTAAATAAGCTGTGAATTAATTTTATAATTATCGTTAAAATAATTATTCTAATAATATATAATTTTGGTGAATGCGCCGGGCATTTGTGAAATTATTACCTGCTACATATATATGCTTTTCTTGTTTCATTCACATTTATTATTTGGTCAAGGTAGATTTTAATCACAATTAAAAACAAAGTTTACCCGAGGGTAGTTGTATGAATGAATATTAGTAAGTGAAACTGTAAATAAGCTGTGAATTAATTTTATAATTATTGTTAATATAATTATTCAAATAATATTTACTTTTGGTGAATGCGCCGGGCATTTGTGAAATTATTACCTGCTACATTTATATGTTTTTCTTGTTTCATTCACTTTTACTATTTGGTCAAGAGAGATTTCAATCACAATTAAAAACATTTTTTTATTAATTAACTTTAATAAATAATAATAATAATCAATAAACTTTTCTTGTTTTATACTTTTAATTCTATACTTGACTTTTATTTGTATACGTTAGATGATTGATTAGTTATTGATAATAAGTGCTTAGCTCTTGAAATGTACATCTAACGTATTTTTTATATGTTAGCTGTAATATAATTAGTGAAGTAATGAATACATCGTGTTTTTAATTGTAAAATAAGAAAGTTTTATTGATTATTATTATTAATTGATTACGAATCATCGCTATTTTTATTATGAATAAATAAGTATATTCATTTTTAAATATATATATATATATAATCTAAAATCCCCTTCTACCATAATGGTGGTGTAGAGGACATTTTTAAATAAATTATCCGTTAATTATAAAAACATACAATAATTTTATTTGAAAATGCGAATCCAGCTGCATTTATGTTAGCGTCACGTCCGTACTTTTAGTTCACATTTTTTGCAGTTTTATTTTTGCTGCACTCTCAATACCTTCACTTTGTCTACGTGAATGTCGCACAGACAACGGAAATTGGGATCGACGTTTAGTTTCGTCGACACGAATGCAACATCGTATTTGTATTTTGAAAGCAAATTTTGCTAGGAAATTTATAAATGTCTGTTGTTGAAACAGCAAACGATGGTTTAATATGAAAATGAATGTACATCTGTTAATAAATAAATAAGTGAAGAAAAGTGTACAAAGTGTTTTCATATAAAATGAAAGATGTTAAACTTAAAATAAAATAAATTAATAAATTTCATTCTTTATTTAAATAAAAATACTTGTCCTTTCTCCTACTTATTTTTTATTTCACTAGATATATTTCGGAAACTATATATAAGTAGGAGAAAGGACAAGTATTTTTATTTAAATAATTAAAGTCTCCACAACTAACATGAACAAAATTTCATTCTGTTCAACAATAAATGAACAGCACCGATTTGCTTTCTTAATGTAATTAATTTCAGTTTTAAAAAGAGTAAACAATTTATTTATTATAAAAAAATAATTAATAAATTATTTCCTCCTGTGTATATGCCCGAGAAGTAGTTGTTTTAATGTACATTTATTTTGAATAATTTAAGTAACGTAAGCAGCAGTAGCAACTGCTTACAATAATTATACAATAAAATAGAAAATAGTAAATGTGGAAATAATTTATTAATTATTTTCAAATCATTTTTATTTAATATCATACAATAATGTAGCAACTGCTTACGTTACGTAAATAATTCAAAATAAATGTACATTAAAACAACTACTTCTCGGGCATATACACAGTCAGACATTGAATTACATATAGACATGCCGATGTATAAAATAATACAACTTTTGATTCGAGAATTTTTATTTCAAAGAACAGAAAACGTTACGTAGTATAAGGCTATCTGCAGACTCTTTTCTCTCTCTCTCTCTCTCTATATATATATATATATATATATATACGACATTCTATTGAATATTTTTTTAGAATTGAATGAATTCAATTTATAGCCGCAATATTTCATAGATGAATGTGAGGTCAAATTTTAATGGTTGCTTTCAGCAGATTAACCGGTTGTAGAAACTCAGTTATTATTCGAATCAAGACTCAGATATATCAGATTCAAGGTTTAAAACGAAAGTGTTTGTCACAATTCAGAAACTTGTTTTTCTTCTTAGATTATTGTTAAAGGTCTAAATAATGATTTAAAACAATAAAATCACAGGTATGTATTCCGTAACTTTTTTAAACAATTTTTAATACTTAGCCACGGATTTCGTATAGAAAGACGAACTTTTCTGAGCCCAAAACGAAGGTGTTTGTCACTATTGAGGTAATTGTTTTTTCATACCAGATTGTATAAATAAAAAAATGTACAATAAAATCAAAGGGGTTGTATTTCGTAACTATTTAAAATAATTTTTAACGCTTATCCGCGGATTTCGTATAGAGAGGCGAACTTTTCTGAGTCTAAACGAAGATGTTTGTCATTATTGAGGTAATTTTTTTTTTCATACTAGATTGTTGCTAAAGATGTAATTAACGATTCAAAACAATAACATCGGGCGTATGTACTCTGTAACTTTTTTTATTTTATTATACGAAATCCGTGGCTGATGGTTTAATTTATTTTAAAAATACATACCCCTGATTTTATTATTTTATGTCGTTAAATGAACCGTTAGCAACAATATAGTACTAAAAACACGAATCAAGATAGTGACAAACACATTATTTTTGGATTTACAATAGAACGTCTCCTTATACGAAATCCTGGCTGAGTGTTAAAAAATGTTTTAAAAATGTTACGAAATACATACCCCTGATTTTATTGTTTTAAATCATTATTTAGACCTTTAGCAATAATCTAAGAAGAAAAACAAGTTTCTGAATTATGACAAACACTTTCATTGTAGACCTTGAATCTGATATATCTAAGTCTTGATTCGAATAATAACTGAGTTTCTACAACCGGTTAATTGCTGAAAGCAACCTGATGTATTGTTTTAGTTATTTATTTGGACCTTTAGCAATGATCTTGTAAGAAAAACAAGTTCCTGATTTGGAAAAAACGCCTTTGTTTTGGACTCCGAAAAGTTTGTCTCTCTATGGTTTTCGTACAGAGCGACAAATTTTATTTTAATTTCTGATTTTTTTAACATATTTTTCAAGTTATTTTTCACGATATACGCACTTCATAAACTTAACTGAACGTAGATATTGTGTTATATTCAAAAATTATTTGCCACTAACTAAAGGATATTGTTAAATTTAACCATTCGGTTAATTCCATCGTTAATTCCGGTGGTGACTGCTGAATGCAACCAATGTAATTTCATCACGATTTATTTTTAAATTTATTACGACTCGAATTTCGACATTTTTTCCTGATCTGCTTGTTTGTCTCGTAGACTCAAATTGTTGAAAATATCATTTCAATATTGGGCATAAAATGAATCGTCGCGCTATTAATTAACAATTATTGGGATGCAACGGTAAATACAATTCAATGTCCATCGCCAGTGTTTTCCAGAGGGTAGTATGAATGAATAATAATATGCGAAACTGCAAATAAGTTGTGAAGTAATTGTAGAATTGTTGTTAATATAATTATTCAATCTAATTATCCTACACCAATATATGGCAGAAGGATATAAGATTATATATATAATTATTCAAATAATATTTAGTTATGGTGGATGCGCCGGGCATTTGCTGAAAATGTTGCCTGCTGCATATACATGTTTTTCTTTAGTACTTATTTCAATTGTTTTAAATGTATAGACTTATGTTTACAAAGAATTAAATATATTTTTATTACTAAAGTTTACCACAAAATAACTATCAACCATTAATATGTTAAAGTTATGAACGTTTTTGATTGAATTAAATTAAAGGGAACTTTGAACTGTATGGTATTTTCCCAGCTGCTAGTTATATAAACTTTGTATGTTATTATCATGATAAATATGAGGCGTAAAATTAATTATACGCTTAATAATAAACTTCTGGATTTAACAGCAGTATATCCACAACAAGTGTGTGTTAAATTACAGTTATAACACCGGCCAACTTTACCAATACCATCGTTTTCGAATACAACAAGAGGCGGGCGGTTTTCGACTTTACATAAACACACTCCCCCCTTCTCCTCCACACCCCCGGTAAACTTTTCCGACCTGTTCATTGCCTGTTGCGGAGTTTCCGTGCTAGTCGCGACGTTGATGCTGAGACCGCTCTCGGCTCCTTCGTTGTTGTAAGGACCGGTGTCCTTAAATTCGAAGTCCTCGACGTGTTGATTCGCGCCGCCCCCAAGACCGGCCGATGAACCGGAAACGCCGCTGAAAGTCGACAGGCCCTTGCCCACGATCTTCCCCAAACTGCCCAAGATCGATGGCAGGAACATGGCAATCAGCACCGACTTGACTAATTGGGCCCCGATGAAGACGGGCAGGAGGAGTTTTTTCAGGGCGAACGCCAGGAAACCCATGCCGAATCCGGCCATAAACGAACTCTTTCCTGCTGCGACTGAAAAAAAAACACGGAATGGTGTTAGTTTGATTAATTGCTGTAATCTTATACGTGTGTGCACTTAACATTTTCTTTTACAAAATTAAGTTATTCAGAACAAAAATGATCTTGTTTGCAACCACTTAAACGTGAGTTTTAGTTTATCTTTAACCATATAATCCAAAAACCATTGTATATTTGTATAATTTTGGAAAACAATTACACCATTAATACAACGATCAGCTCAAACCTGAAAAATTACACCATTCATACAACGACCAGCTCAAACCTGAAAACATTCTCATTCTTTGAAAAAATAATATATATATATATGGAATTTGTCCTGTTTTATATTTTTTGGGCGAAATATTCGCCCAAAAAATATACAATTCAAGATTTTAAAATAAATTCAGGAAGAATTCCAGAAAGGACGCATTTTTTATAGTTCGATTCTCGCAGTATTTCTTCATCGATTCCAGAAAAGAAATTACATTAAAAAAAATTTCGTTACGTATTAAAAAAAAGTAAATTGAGGCAACAAAGAAATGTTGCGTCTATTTATTTATATGCGTCTATATATTTATATTATATATAGAAGCAACATTTCTTTATTATTGCTGTATGATGTATAAAATGTATCTCTTGTAAACAAATGCAAATGAGAATATTTTTAAATTACACAGAGCCCTCTTTATTAAGGCCATACGAAATTTCTGGCTTCCACTACTTCTTTATTACCTCCATAATAAACAAAACCGAATCAAGTTTAAACCCGGCGAGTACCCTCGTTATATTAAGATCGCCTTAAGAAAACCACGGCGAAACTTTTTCATCGCCGGACATAAATTGTATCTCGAGCAAACTCTCAACTCCTAGATTGAATAACTTTGATGCACCCCTCGCGGGAAAATGGCTTAATCCGCCGCGGAAAATTTCCGGGGAATAAACACGGGCCGATATTATTATCATCGTAAAACCGGGCGTCCGCACAGTAGAAAGTCCTTCTCTATACACACCTAATGCATATTTTATCGAGGGGAAACGATTCCTGTCCGCGGTTAATTCAGAAGATGGAAAAATATGGGACTTGTAGGGCTGAGTTTGATTATGTTTTGTGCGTAGGGTTGGGACGAATTAATATTAAAGTGGGTTTGAATGCGGGTTTAATTCGAGAAGCGGGATATGGCGGGAAGCGGTAATAAAGCATTATGTTTTGTGCATAATTTCATTCGTCGGGGTTTCACATGATTGAAGTTTTATTGAAGTAAATTAATTTTGATTGTGTGTAAAAGGGGAGATTTTATTATGAAATAAATAAATATGATTAAAACAAATTAGTTTCTTTCAATTTATTTCTTTTTTTAATAAATTAATTATAATTAAAGCTAATATTTTTTTAAATAGAATATTCACTCACTTAGTCACAGTTATTTAAATAAATTAAATAAAAATTATTTGAAATTAAAGTACTTACGTAACTTAAGTCATAATGTTACAGATCTAAATGTGGAAATAATTTATTAATTATTTTCAAATCATTTTTACGCAAAATATTTTTTAATGTATATTTCATTCACATTTTTAAAGGAAGCTTTGGTTATGGTGGACGCGCCGGGGTATTGCTCGAGTTATTCCTAGCTGGCAATGAGTTTTGCATTCATTATGTAATTGCTGTTAAAATAATTATTTCAATAATATTTTGTTCTGGTGGATGCGCCGGGTCATTATTCGAGTTACTCCTTGCTGGCAATAAGTTTTGCATTCATTGTATAATTGCTGTCAAAATAATTATCTAAATAATTTTTGGTTCTGGTGAATGCGCCGGGTCATTACTCGAATTATTCCTTGCTTGCAAAAAGTTTTGCATTGATTGTGTAATTGCTGTTAAAATAATTATTTAAATAATATAACACTTCATGAATTCATTACATCACTTCACAACATTAATGACGGTTAAATTACGAAAATACCCGACAATAACTTCTGACTAAGAGAGTTAGATATTATCATACTTCTTTCATGAGAAGGACATAAATACGAAAAACCAGGTTAAAAGACCACTGATTGATATAATTTATACATTTCATTTTTTTATGTTTATTATTAATTTATTTTGTATTTTTTTTTTTGTATATATCTGTTAATAAAGATTATTATTATTATTTTATTAAAACTGTATTATCAACAATACTCACAATTAAAAAACCTTGCAGTCTCTGGAACTTTAACGGCCAACACGTGCGTGTTTGCAAAAACCTCGAGCCTCTTATAAAAATACTCCTCGATGCCCCCGACACTCTTCCCTTCCTCGACGCAAACATCCCCCGGCTGTCCATCAGCGCTAATCTTCTCTAAGCCGAAGCCCGGGAAAACGGTGGCGTTTCCCACGTCGAACAAATCATCGACGTATCGGAATAGGTCCTGGTCGAGGGTGCTGGTGCCGTTCGGCGATTCATCGCGTGCTGTCCTGCAGCCCTTTATCAGCGGCGCCATCGCCAGTAACAGCAGTAAAACCGAATCGCCCATTCGACGCTTCCATTGTTCCATTTTGGAGTCAGCATTCCATTCTATCTGGAAATCGTTTAGTTTTATTATTAAATATTATCATATCAGCGAATTCTCTTGATGTAAATGTTTGTTTAGGTTGTGTATATACATATATTTCAGACTGTAATGGCGCAGTTACAATACAGGATAAAAAAAATATTAACGGAATCTCTAGTTTTATAATAAATTTATAAAATATTATATTTATAATACAATATAATAAAAAAATACGTTAAACTATTGATATCGGTTATTTATTAAAAGTTAAGTTAAAAAATACAATCATTAGACGTTACTAACACATCAATCTTTGCAATATGATTTGCATTTATTGTGTTATTGCTGTCAAAATAATTATTTAGATAATAATCAATTCTGGTGGATGCGCCGGGTCGTTGCTCTAATTATTCCTGGCTGGCAATAAGTTTTGCATTTATTGTGTTATTGCTGTCAAAATAATTATTTAAATAATAATCAGTTCTGGTGGATGCGCCGGGTCGTTGCTCTAATTATTCCTAGAAGGCAATAAGTTTTGCATTCATTGTGTTATTGCTGTCAAAATAATTATTTAAATAATAGTTAGTTATGGTGGATGCGCCGGGTCGTTGCTCTAATTTTTCCTAGCTGGCAATAAGTTTTGCATTCATTGTGTTATTGCTGTCAAAATAATTATTTAAATAATGGCCAGTTCTGGTGGATGCGCCGGGTCGTTGCTCTAATTATTCCTAGCTGGCAATAAGTTTTGCATTTATTGTGTTATTGCTGTCAAAATAATTATTTAAATAATAATCGATTCTGGTGGATGCGCCGGGTCGTTGCTCTAATTATTCCTAGAAGGCAATAAGTTTTGCATTCATTGTGTTATTGCTGTCAAAATAATTATTTAAATAATAGTCAGTTATGGTGGATGCGCCGGGTCGTTGCTCTAATTATTCCTAGCTGGCAATAAGTTTTGCATTCATTGTGCAATTGCTGTCAAAATAATTATTTAAATAATAATCAGTTCTGGTGAATGCGCCAGGTCGTTGCTCTAATTATTCCTAGCTGGCAATAAGTTTTGCATTCATTGTGTTATTGCTGTCAAAATAATTATTTAGATAATAATCAGTGCTGGTGAATGCGCCGGGTCGTTGCTCTAATTATTCCTAGCTGGCAATAAGTTTTGCATTCATTGTGAAATTGCTGCCAAAATAATTATTTAAATAATATTTGGTTCTGGTGGATGCGTCAGGTTATTGCTGGATTTATTGCCTGCTACATATAGATGTTTTTCTTACTGTGTGAAGCTGAAAATATTGTAATTCTGATAGTTGAATATTGAATTAACATTTTCTTTGATGCAATATCATTTATTAGTTACAAATTATATTGTATCAAAAAAATATATTGTTAAGTAATATCTTAAAATTACATAGAATACTTTGAGAAAGAAGAGAACAAACAACTGCCTAAACTCATTCATATTGAAAGAATAATTAGTTTCTTAAATTAAATTGAATTTCAATTTATTAAATGTTTTTGGCATTTTCAATTTTAATAGTAGTATACATTATTGGCGTTGAACTGCTTCTATTAGGGATTATAATTCGAAAAGAAAACAACGAGCAGTGTTAAAGCAGAATATAGTCTATCTGTTTTATTATTGAATTTCACATGACTTTATATAATACAATATCAATGTACAAATAAATTATTATGGATGGTCAATTCTTGTAAATAATTAAAGTGCAGAAATAGAGATAAGGAAAAACGGAGATATAGAGCGGAGCTGCGGTGTGTAAAGAGTGATTAATTTGTGATATCCGAAACTATCTACAAATGAAAAAAATATATAACCATTGTATAAAATAATTAAAAATAGTATGGGTATACAATATCTTAATTCAATATAAGTAACAGAATTATTTGGAATATATAATTTTATTATTGTGCATAAAACGCGATTACCTTCTTCTGGAATTTAGTATCAATTAGATAATATTGTTTTATTTAATTTGATATAACATATTCCAAATGATAAGCTCCAAAATATGTGAATAAAATATTGTATACTTTTTTCTCATTTATCACTTGGTAAAACATATTTAATAACCGTTTGTTATAATGAAATCACTTGGTTTTCTTTTTCCAAAATTTTAGTAAAACAAAACCAAGTGATTTCATTATAACAAACGGCTGTGAATAAAAGTTCCACGTCCCGGCGCATTCACCATTTATTTTCTTCCCACATACTAGAGATGGATAAAATCGTTCTTTTTTAGAATCGATCAATGTGTGATTAATTCCTCAAAAGAACAATCAATTTGCGATGAGAGCGATCCACAAATATTGGATTGAAATGATCGAAATGATTTCTTAAAAACTGTGAAAAATTTTTTTCTCTGATCATTTATTTCGGCACGATCGTTTCTGCTAAAAATATAAAAATGAAATATAAATCATTATCTATTATTATTTAAACACAAATATTTCTTAAAATAAAAATGTATATTCTATTTTAAGAAATATTTGTGTTTAAATAATGTACATTTTTATTAGTTTAGTGTAATAAACAAGCAAGCTAAACGGAGTGATCGAACACTCGAACACTCATAGCTGCGATCTCTCCGAACCGCAGCTATGAGTGTAATATGAGTGTGGTTCGAACACTCCGTTTAGCTTGCTTGATTATTACACTAAACTAATAAAATAATACTATTAAATTGCTTCAAGTCCAAAAGATCGTTCTAACCGATCATAAATAAATATCGAATATCTCTATTTTTTTATTGACTTTTCTTAACGGTAATTCAAAGCATCATACACATTATTCTTCAGAAATTAAAATTCTTGAAAATCGTATCTAAAAATTGTAAAAAATCTGAACATTTTTCTCTCGTCGTTTATTTCGACACTATCGTTTCTAAACGAAATATTAAATGTGTATAATTATTTAAACAAGAATATTTCTCTTGAAATATGGGCTAATAACTCGAAACTAGTCGAGAATTTAAAGTTATTCAATCTAATCTGTGTTTTTATTGGTTGAATTTTAATAATTGTTTCATATTTATTTCAAAGAATATTTCTATGTACAATGATTTTAATTTTATTTTCGTAGGTTTAGAAAAAATAAAGGACAGTCGTTTAAAGTAATATTAACATTTATTCATTAAGGAACAATAAAATCACAGGCAATCAATACAATAGTCGAGAAATATAAACAACTTACAAAACTAAATACAAAATTAAACAATAAAATCACAATTAACAAAATTTAAGTCAAAACAATTAATACATTAAAAATCAATCATTTATACTTCGCAATAACATTCAAACATTTCATCACGCTGGAACGAATTTTCTTCAAAATATTATCAGCGTCTTTGAATTTAAAAGCAGCTTCGCTCACACAGGGAACGTAATCATCCAGAAATTTGAAATCGTCATCGTCCACTTCACAGGAAACATCCATGTCATCCTCGGGTTCCTGAATTTTTGATTCAACCGCACCAAAAATATAGGACTTCAGCATGTTCTTCAAGTTTGCGTCGTTAAAGCGCTCGTTCTTCGAAATTATATCCCATAATTTGTTGAGTAATATATTTTCTTCTATGCTCAAAGAAGAGAATTTATCACAGGGAGAGTATTTGTCATTCGAAAATCCATTAGTACTGTTGAGTTCTTTGTAATCTCGAGTCCTTTCAAAATTATATTGATCAGGAATCTGTTGAAATCCTGGCATTTTGTTTGTTTCATCTCCATGGAATTTGTTATAGCGAGGAAACCATTGAAATCCATTGGACAATTTGTTCGTTGTATGCAGTTCGTTTCGGTTAAAATAATTGCAGCCATCCACTTCAACATCCTTGCAGTAACCAGGTGAGGATTTTTTAAGATCATCACAGAGAGGTTGGTTTACTTCCATGCAGAAATTAAAATCAAACCCCGACTTTTTCGCATCATGAGAATCCCACCACAAATTCTCACTGTAATCACTCTCATCCCACCACAACGTTTCATCAGCTTTAATCACTTTAGCCAACTGTAAACTCTTCAGTCCACACGATTTCCTCAACGAAGCTTTCGGAGTTTTCGTTACAGACTTATTTTCACTTCGATTTAAATTCGGATTCGAATAAGCACTGTACGACTTCCTCCCCTTTCTCTTCTCCAAATTACTCGGCCCGGAATACTGCGGTAAACTCATCCTCGGTCGTTTCGGCTTAGCTTCCGCTTTATCCACTGAGGTACTCACTCGTTTGTTGGTTTGACAGATACTGTTTCTCGCACTGGTAGACATGTTTGCTGTTTCACTGGTTGCTTGATAATGATTTGCAATTGTAAGCCTGCGGGTATTTATACCCGAATTTTACCTGTGTTTGTTTAAGGTTGCGCTTGATGAGGTGATAAAAACAAACAACCCTAATCCTATAATCATCTGTGGGGATTAACGGATTAAGGTTGTTTGTTTTTCTGGTTAAACCGTTAGGTTGTCAACATCGTTAAGGGATTAATTTTCTGTTTATTCTTAACCGCTGAAGTAGGTAATAAGGAAGCAAAGCAAAATAATTTATTTTTTAATAATAGAAAAAGGATTTGCAATTACATAAGGAACAGCTGTACTGACGAGGGATCAAATCCCGAAACACGTGTCTGCAGATAGTCTTGTATTACGTAACTTTTATTTTAATTTTCTAATTTTTTTATAAATATTTGTCTTTTGCAGTAAATGTTTTTGATTCAAAAATTGTTGCATTATACAATATGTTATTGTTATGCAACAGCAAATGTCTATTATTATACATTTGTTAAAGTACTTATGTAGATAAGTCAAAATATTAAAGTAGCTAAAGGGAAAATAATTTATTAATTAATTATTTTCAAATTCTTTTTATTTAATTTATTTTTTTCTGCAACAACTCCAAAAATGAAATTTTCGGTATTATTCATTAAATAGAAAGTATTACTTTACAAAAATCGTACCAAAAGTAGGATTCTCTGGATTTTTTTTTTTTCTAAACGATTTTAGATATCTAGGATTTTAACCTCTTATTGAGGTTAAAATCCAGAAACATCAACTTTATATTTAATTTTGTTAATGCTTGTCATTTAACATTCGTAAATGTTTTCGTTTATTTTTTTTTATTCCACACGAGATCAGTGAATCTGCTAAAGCAGTTATTTATTATTTTTTATTGCCAGAAAAATCAAGATTGAGGTATGTTGTGAGTGCATTTTATAAATGAAGAAGTCATTCTTGCGTAAATAATGTAAATAAATAGAGCCATCAAGTCCCTGGAGCAATTATTCGATGATTAACATTAACAATAATATAAATATTAATATAATAATATAAATATAATTCCAATTTCAATTTGCTTTCATAAAAAGAAAATCTTTTGGCTATAAACCAATTAAATCAAAAGTATTGAATAAAGAAGAAATAGATAAATTCTTATCTGAAGCTGAAATTATATTTACCTAATGACAAAGATAATACAATTTCTAATTTATTTTCTTCGTTTTCATTTTTTTTGTATTTTTAGGTCACATTAATAATTGCTTTTGCAGAAAAAATATTGTACGCGAATTTACGGGACTCGCAGGATTAGATTACTTGCCCTGTAAACTTCCGACTCGTCCCATAAAATATCACTTTCGAAACTTGTTACAGTTTTCTATTGTATCATTAACCAATGAATTGGCGCGATAATTAATAATTAACTATTGTTTTTTTTTTTCTAGTGAAATTAAGTTTACTCTAGCTTATACAAAAAATGTTTTATTTTAAAATCTGCACATGAAAAATTTTAGAATAAAATATACTTTTTATAGCTTAGGTAAACAATAATTTCACTTAAAAAAATATTTAAAATATATTTTTAATATATATTTCAATCAAATTTTAAAAGGAAGCTTTGGTTATGGTGGACGCGCCGGGATCTTGCTCGAGTGATTCCTAGCTGGCAATAAATTGTTCATTCATTGTGTAATTGCTGTCAAAATGATTATTTAAATAATATTTGGTTCTGGTGGATACGCCGGGTCATTCCTTGAGTTATTCCTAGCTGACAATAAGTTTTGCATCACTCACATGGGCATCGGTTGGTTTAATCATATAACCCAGTCACCTTTATATATTTGTAATTTCAAGTTTTGGCAACAATCACACCATTCATACAACGACCAGCCCAATCCTGGAATCCAACCAGAGATCCCTGGCTTACTTACTAACGCTTAACTTGCGCGCCATCGAGGCTGACAAAAATAGTTAATTGTTACTTATCGCGCCAATTCATTAGTTGATAAAATAATAGAAAGTAATAAGATGTAATTAAATTAATAGATAATTAATATAACTGTATTTTATAATAGCTATCACTTTCATTAAATTGCATCCATAATAAATAAATTTATGTTAGATGTTTACACGCTTTCAAAAAAATAAAATTCAATAAATCCCACCTCCTTAAAGCCCCGACACGATTCCACGCGAAAGCAGAAATAATAAAACCGCTATAAAACCCCCGCTATAGATTTCAATAAAAACCCCCTGCATATTTCCAACACATCACACCACGCGCTCCATTACACTCTATAACAATTTCCAAACACCTTGGGGAAATCGCGGCATCCTATCGGAATGAATTAATTTGCAAACTCTCCCCCAGTCGCAAAAAAGAGCACACGCGAATCGAATCCGCAGTTGGTGCTACTGTTCTCTCTTTTTTTTTTTTCATTTATCCGCCTCCTGAATGCATAAATACCCCGGGAAAATCCCCTGATTATCAGAGGACGAAAATGGAAATTAAATCCGGGAAAAATTCAAATTGGGAATCGGAATGTCGGTGTTAACATTAATTGGAGATACTTTTGGGGGTTGGTTGGGTTTTTTTTTGGTTGTGTGTGCGTTGAATTACTTTTGATATTGAATTCTAATTGCGCGCTCCGTTAAATTTGCAAGTCTTATTTACGCTGGGGGTTAATTCTTATGGAAGAACAAGAGATGCGATTTGAATGTAAAGTATCAATTAAGCTATGTTCTTAGCCAGTACTATAGGTTTCTTTAAAAAAAAGTATATAGCTTCTAATTATTCTGTATTCAATAATATATATATATATATATACAAACATCTTTATTCAGACAGCAGAATTACAATTCTGCAATACATATTGGGGGATTAATTCGTATGGAAGAACAAGGGATGCGATTTGAATGTAAAGTAGTAAAGGTTTAAAAAAAACGTATATAGCTTCTAATTATTCTGTATTCAATAATATATATATATATATATATATATATATATATATATATATATATATATATATATATATATATATATATACAAACATCTTTATTCAGACAGCAGAATTACAATTCTGCAATACATATTGATGGATTAGCAGTCTGTCATGGGCTATCGACCGAAGGTCTTTCTGCCCTAAAAATATTTATTTATATAATAAAGTGTTTTTAATTTAAAGACGACTTCCATTAATGATCTAAAAAAGGTTTTATCTTTGTTGTTATCGCTGACAAAAATTTAAACTAACAGTTAATAACGAAACATTAATAGCTATAATTTAGTATAACTTAATTATATTCATTCATTCATAATCGACACTCATTTACCAGCAATCAAATTTATTATATATGTTTTGTAATGTTTCCTGTGTGTCACATTTTTCTGTTAAATTTTTAATTTAATTTAATTTGTTATCGGAATCTCCTTTTTTACAAAAATATTACAAACAGTGTTACAAATTAAAGATACAAGTATATAAGAAGAAAAAAATTAAATTATTTAGTAGAAAAGTACAAAGTCATATCGTTATACATATTAATAAATTAATAAATTTAGCTGAATGACAGGAAAAATCACTGTTCAAACAAATTGTATCCAGATTGAAATAATTAAATGTAATGCGAAGTAATCTTTAATGAGGTTAAAGAAACATTAAATAAGTCAAACTCCTTAGATAAATTTAGTTTATTAATATTTCTCATAATTATTTCAAAGGGATAATATGTAATTATAAATGTAATTTGAATCTCCATTTCCAAATTTAATGTAATTAATAAATAAATAAATAATATAGTGAAATTGAAATAAATATTTTCATTAAATATAAACAGTAGGCGGAAAGATCTTCGGTCGAAAGCCGATTTATATACAAAGTTTAGTTAATCATTGTAAATATATGTTAAGTGGTAAATATTGTAACTCTGTATATAAATAAAGATATTATTATATATATAAACGGTACAACGTATTTCGTTTATAATTTATTGGAAACTATAAGAAAAATTGTAATTTATACCGTGACGTATATGGAAGGAAAATGAAACAATAATTGCAGTTTATTCAGGCGTATATCAAAACTTTGTGAGGAAATTCTTGGACGCTACGGAATATAAAACTAGCATTTATTGGCAGTAAAATATATATTTTCCCAACTCCCGTATACAACAGCTCTTTATGAATTATAAATAATAATGAAAATGTGTATAAATCATACATGATATGAATTATATATTATTATATTGCATCGATTTAGAAATTATTTATAGAGCGCACCAACAAAACATATTATAGGTGGAAAGCTTTTAGCAGATTATCGCTAAAATGGAATTATCTTGTTATCTGTGACACCTAAATATCCAGCCACAAAAGATCGTTGCGGACGCGGTGGAAAGTGGATTGTTGATTTAACCACTTAGATATGTTACAGGCTAATCGTACAATGCAATTTCTCTACACCGAAAAGTGCAGTTTTTATAGAAATTTTGTAAATTGCATTGAAATTTCCGACGATTTCATAAACTAAAAAATGAATATATTAATAAACAATTTGTTTATGTTATAAATCAATACAATAAATAAATGTATTCCATAGCAATAACTCCCATGAAATAAAATAATTAGGCTGAAAGACCTCAGGTCGATAGCCGATTCATCATCATCTACGGAATATAATTCTAATTTTTGTATATTATTGTACATACATATACACATTTGAATAAAGATAGTTAGTTAGTTAAAATAATTAGTAATCTTTTTTTTTATTTCACACGTAATTATGTTTGTTTCGCTATAACAAACAAAATTACGTGTGCAAACAAAAATTACTAATACAAACGAAAAATCATTGCTAAAAGATATTTAGGTTGAAGTGCCATTACAGTCCCATAAATAAAATAAATTAATCTTCACGTAACTCTAAACGAAATAGCGAACAATTTCCATTTTAGTCGGTTTCAGATTTCTCCCTCGTCTATACAGCTCTGCCTTATAAAATTTTAAAGTTGGTTAAATTATTTAAATAAAAATAGTTTTCTTTTCTCCTACTTATTTTTATTAAACTAAATATATTTCGGAAACTATGTTTCATCTTCAGTGATGAAGTTTAAATATTTTTTTTATTTAAATAATTAATTGTGGATACTTTAATTATTGATTGATTTTAAATATCGAACAAGTTCCATTTTGGTCGGTTTCGGATTTCTCCCTCGTCAATACAGCTCTGCCTTATAAAATTTTAAAATTGTTAAATTATTTAAATAAAATTAGTTTTCCTCTCTCCTACTTATTTTTATTAAACTAAATATATTTCGGAAACTATGTTTCCATCTTCAATTGTGAAGTTTAAATAATTTCTTTATTTAAATAATTAATTGTGGAGAATTTAATTATTGATTGATTTTAAATCAATAATTAAAGTCTCCACAAGTAACAACCAACATAAAGAAGATTGTTAAATTATATTAAAAAAGATAATTATAAATTTATTTTTAAGTTTTTTTAAATACTTTTGTTATGACCAATTTATATATTATTATTATTCACTGTCAGTTTATAATTATATTTCAGTTTGAATATAATTTACATACATTTATATATTTACTTGTAATATTGATTTTTGTTGCATATGTTTTGTAAAAAGGAGATACCGTAAATAAATATATTATTATTATTAATATAAGGACTTTAAAATTTAATAAGGCAGTACTTTTATTTTTTCAAATATTGAAACAAATTGTTTCTTATTTCTATCTCTAAATTAACGCCTGCTTATTATAAACATATCGATTAAAAACTAATTACGGGTAATAATTATCTACACAGTGGGGAGTTTTTTTTTAAGTATATTTAATGGAACATAGCGGGATTCGTCTCCTTTTTCTGTTTTTACTTTTGCACCTAATCCTTCTCGGGAGATTAAAGTCGCGTCGCTTACTACCTGTCTCGGGAGTTGAAAAACAAACGGATTATTTTTAAGCCGATATTCTGAATCCCATAGAAAATAATTTTATTATTTGCAATCACCTTTTCCAGGATTACTTAATCCCTCCTTCAGTGAAAAAATCCACAGCCAGGATTTTTTATTTTTGTAATTTCTGTTACTAGTTTATTTATTCCTAATAGAGAAAGTAACCCGAATGAGAAATCGGTTCTAAATTAAAAAAATCTAATTTCAAATAATTTTATCGGTAACTGTAAGTTCTCTCAATTAATCTACTTACCTTTTCAAAGCAATTAAAAGTCTCCATAAAAAATGATTGAAAGTGAATAGAAATTCGCGCGATGGCCTTAATTTTTTAATAGCCCAAGATTTGACGGTTAAAAAGATTGCCTTTAGATATGCGGGCATCGAGATGTACCATACGTTCCACATTTCAAAGTGATAATTATTATGAAATTAAAAGAACAAAACAAAAGAAATTTTAAAATTATTTCTCTTTGTATAGAATCAAACGTATTTGATGAAATATTAATAAAAACAGTAAAATAAAATTTGTTGGGCTGAAAGACCGTCGGTCGATAGCGGATTAACAGGCGAAGAATTATATGTTTACATATATAAAAAAAATGTTTTGATATACGTATTGTATTATGTGTCTGTTAATAAAGATTTTTGTATATATAAAATTTGTTTATTCATATTTCAACACAAACCAAATAATTCCGCTCTTATCTCGATTTTGAAAATCTTCATAACTACTGGACAGTTCTTTAGTTCGTAAATAAAATGATTTTTTATTTAATTTATTAGAATGATAATGATGATAGTAATTAAATAATTTTTAAATATATATACGACTCGAGTTCTATGCTAATTAGCATAATTTCTACGGACATGGACTTGTAAAATAAAATTTGTGTGCCATTGATACGTCCCGCATTCCGGGTCAAGATCAATGCCAGATATTTGGCCCAGATGGCCAACGTACCATTTCTCAATTACTTTCACGTAACATCCTATGTAAACATTCTCTCGACTACAGCAAATTACACAACTAACTCAGCGCGAAGCAATTATATGCGACCAGAGATTATTAGCCATAATGTAGAATTAATTTTAAAATAACCACAATGGAAATTACTTAAAAAAAAAAACAACCGCTGAAGTTGTAATTATTCCGAATTATTGATTAAAGTGAACAACATGCTTGATTTTAACAAGAACGTAACGCTGAAGACTTTGATTGACATTTTGTGGTATTTTAATAAAATGACTCAGACAACGACGTTAGCAATCATGACGTTTAAAAAACTGACATGAACAGGACAAAGACAGGCTGAAAGACCTCTAGTCGATAGCCAGTTTGTGAGTTTTGCTTCATTGTAACAGACAGTATTATAACATATATTAAAATGTAAACACACACCTCATTGTACAAAATTCATAAATAAAGATATTTATATATATATTTAATAAAATCTCGAATTGAAAAATTAATATCTCGGTTCGGGATATTAATAATATAATGTTTATTCTATTTATTTATGCATTCCGATATAACAGATAAGCATCATTAATTTAACCTCAGCTATTTTGAATTAATTTCTCACTTAACCCATGGTGAAACGTATTTAATCAAAGTCTATTAACCTCAGCTATTGAACCGTAGGGGGATATTGTTTCAAATTAAGATTATCCCATTCTCATATTATGTTGTTTAATGCCTTAATTTGTGATCTATTTAGTAATTTAATAAGCATGAGTTACACATGTATATGTATAGCTAAGTATGTTTTCTTACATTTGTAAAAAAATAGATGAATTTCGTAAACAAAGATAATAATAATATTTTGGCTGAAAGACCTAAGGTCGATAGCCATTTATAAGTTTAGATCAAATATATTGTATAATATATGTATATGTAAATACCACAATAAAGATTATTGTATATATAATAATATTTTTATTTTGGTGGATGCGCCGGGTCGTTATTGAAATTATTTGAAATGTCACATACATTCAAATTCTTTTCAATATACAGGATTTATTAATTTATTTATACTACTATATTATCTTTATTGAAAAAAGGGATACAAAAAATAAACTTAATACATTCTTTAAGAAAAAATTAAACATATTTCATTTTCGCAAGATCTATCGACCGTAAGTGTTTTTGGAATTTATTTATATTATTATGAATATTAATCTATCAACCGTAGGTTTTTTTATTCCCACAAAAAAAACTCATTTTCGGGCGTAGAATAAACATGACGGCTTAAGCGCGACACATTGCTCCCAGTTTCTTGGCACGTCACGTTCCCATAAATCCCGACAATCCGAGCCGTCGGGACAGCCGATATCATTCCTCGGGAGTTAACTGGCGTTCTTAAATAGCCCTTTTAAAGTGACCCGCATTTATTGCCCGGAATACAATAGGAGGCCATGAAAAGATTCAGCAGACTCCAAGTAAATACTCGCAATCTGCTCAGGGAGATAATAAAAGGGGCATTTATATTCGAACAGAAGAAACTGCTTGTGAAATTAATTGTGTTAGTAATGCTTTTTTTAAACAAAATTCTTATTATCACATTCATTATGATAATATTGTTATCAACCATAGAATTTTTTTAAAACAATCGATATTTCATATACATATTGATTTAATGGGTTGAGCACTACGGTAAAATCTTTTTGATGAACCAAACTGTTATTTTATTGCCACATAATAGTACTGGATGTTAGATGTATATTTATATTTTTCTTTATAATTGTTTCATAAAATATGCTAGGGTCCAATAAAAATGTCTCGAGTAAAATACATTTTTTTTATAAAGTTATAAAACAGTTATTACTAGCCTAATACTAGTGTTCAATAATGCGAAGCCGTAGCGGAGACATAATCATTGGATTCAATATATTTGTATACGTTTGGCACAGCCAGGTTGATATGTATTGAGATTTCGAGCAGGCACCAGCGGCTCATAGGGAAGTTTCTCAAGCTAAAACCGGTGTCGGCCATGGCGCTCAATTTGTTAAATTAAAAATATATTTTTCCATGAGTAAAATCAGAACTTAATTAAACACAAAAATAAAAATTCTAAAATAATTAGTTCTTTACGAAAATTATCGACAAGCATCTTTCGAATTAATTCATCACACAATAACCGTTTGTTATAATGAAATCACTTGGTTTTGTTTTACTAAAATACAAGTGATTTCATTATAACAAACGGTTATTAAATATGTTTTACCAAGTGATAGATGAGAAGAAAGTATACAATCATCACACAATGGCTGAATTAAATCGAAACTGATGATATATTCGTGTAAATTCATAGGATCGTATGAATTTCAATAACATTGCTTTTCAAATTTATTTTCAGTTCGTATTCGATTAAAGAAGTTTATTTTCTAATTTCCGCGCGACGCAGTGCATTCCCGATCATTGTAAATTGAAACTCGTTCAAAATTGGAATCTATCATTTCAGATAGTACATCGTGGTCTAACTTCAATTAAACTGTCAGGCGCCGGTGTCGTGATTATGAAACTGTGAAATATTTTCAGCGAGTCTAAAAAAAAGCTGAAATGACGTCAGCGTAATAAAGTTTGCGCAATTGTTTCTCTTTTATGCCAGTGAATAAAAAATATAATTTCTGTTAAAAACTGGTTGAGGAAAAATAAAAGAAAATTTATAAAATTCACTGACTACGGAGGATTCCACTTCGTTATACATTATTGAATATACATTAAAATAGTGTCTATTACTTTGTTTGTATAACAATTAATTTATTTTGTGATACAGAATTAGGAAAACGTATATATAATATACACCCATATGGGTAGAATGGATCATTGAATATATATATATATATATATATATATATACAGAGAGCTTTTTTTATCAGTATACGTTTCGTTTCGTTTTCGCGTTTTGCAGGTATACACTAAGCATTAGTGTATACCTGCAAAACGCGAGTCAAACGCATTGAACCGATTAATGTGTGTATGTTTAGTTGACTATTTGGCACATGTGTGTTTAGTTGCGTGTTATAAGCAACTAAACACACATATACTAATGCATTTGACTCACGTATTTTGTAGGTATACATAGGGGAAACGTATACTGATAAAAAAAAGCTCTCTGTATATATATATATATATGATTTATTAGTTTAAATTACAATTTCACTTTATTAACGGAATCTCCACATTACATCTATAATTACATATTAAAAACATTTTTAATATAGAATGTGAGAAGAAATAAACGTAAGAAGAATATATGAATCAAGAACTCCAGACAAAAACTAAAAAGGTAGACCAAGAATGGAATGAAAAGACGAAATAAGAGAAAAAATGAATAAAATGGGAAGAAGCCAGAAAACTCACACAAAACAGAAAGAAATAGCGAAAACATATACACGATAAACAATCACCTCACACTGAGAAGTAGAGAGACACATATGACGATGTTAAATAAAACTAAATATTTTTTTAAAATACAAGAAAATTGTGACACACCGAAACTTTAATCATACAATAATTAATAAAGTATTATTCACGTATCATAATAATAAACAGTGTTTTCATTTAAAATTATACGATATAAATTTTTTACACAAGTTATAATTTCATTTCTGTATATTAAAATATACATTCATTGAGTCGAAGATGTCTATCGTGTTTCGAGTTCCCTAAAAAGAAATGAAAGCATTCATTTATCAGTACAGGGCATTTCGGATAAAAACAACCTGCCTGGCAGGGAATGTAACTGGCTTCTTAAATTACGAAAAAAAAAATCCTAAATATAGCCTTTACACAACATTCTTCAAGAGGTATTAAAGCCTCGCCCAGATCCGGAAATTCAGAGCTTGTAATGAATGGACAGGTAGACAATCGCGAACTTGGGATGCTATTTGTAATAAGCATTATTAGATCCCTTTGTGTATAAACACAATGCGACGACTTCACGAGGAGTTACTACGAAATGAAAAATTAATTAAAAACGTTATATTATTAAATATTATAAATTTACGGCTGAAAGACCACTGATTTGTAGCCATCTATAATAATTTCAATTTAAATTTACTTTATTAACGGAATCTCCATTTCCAAATTACAATTATAATTAATAAATTATTTCCAGATTTAGCTCCGTGAATTTTGACTTACGTTACGTAAGTACGTTAAACAAATACACATTAAAACAACTACTTCCTGGGCAAGTACCCCACCGGACATTGAATTACATGTACACCCGCTGCATATCAATAAAATATTGCATAATGCAACAAATGTTTTGATTCGAGAAAAATTTAAAGCAAAAACAACAAAAGGAACGTTAATTAATATATTTAATTTAAATCGCCTTAGTTTAATATGATTTAATATAATTGATTTAATTCGAATCAGTTAATTTAATTGATTTATATATACAAACATCTTTATTCAGACAACATTACATAAGCTTATATGGTACATACATTTATATTTACTTAACAAGAATAAATATTGTGTTAGTCAGTCCGGGCTATCGATCTGGAATCTTTCTGCCCTTAATTGATTTATTTTGACATCTTTAAGTTATGTAAGGCAGAGCTGTACTGACGAGGGATAGATCCCGAAACACGTGTCTGCAGATGGCCTTATATTATTATATACACCCTTATTTTTAATGCTGTAATGTTTGATTATGACGTCGAAACTATAATCACTAAATAAATTTCACTTATACAAACAAAGTAAAAAAAGTGTTTTAATTAATTAAAAAAAAACTTGACAAGATTGCAATAGGTCTGTTGTTTTTTAAGAAGAGAGTGATCACCTTGTTTAAACACAGGAGTAATGACAGCTCTCTTCCAATCACTTGAAAAATATCCCAATTTGATTGATAGATTGAAAATGGTTAATAAAGTATTAATTTTCAATTTCAATTTACTTTATTAACGGAATCTCCATTTCCAAATTACAATTATAATTACATATTAAACATTTTATAAGAAAATTATGATGCTCTAAAAAGATTACAAAACATATGTATAAAATTTATATGAAATATAAATTCATATAAAGGAAGGGTATTAACTATTACATAAAGAACAGTTTTTGTTATTAATAGACTAAGTAGGATTATTAAAATTATAATATATTTAATTTATTATAAATAAAAACAAGAACAAATTGACAAACTCTGCATATCTCTAGTTTTTGTATAATCCATTTCGCATTCACCTATCTTAAATTAGTTGGTAAAATCGTATTTACCTTAGCATAACTGAAAATAGTAAACAAGTGCAATTCACTTCGATGTTAATTGATAATTTAATTAACTACGTAATACAAATCACGGGTGCTGTTTGTTAATTATTAGGTAATGAGTGTAATTAAGCGCTTTAATTGCGGCAGTTGCTTAGGCCGTCCGACTATTCTCATGCTCTATATTAAAACAAAATTGCACACCGTAATGCATACTACCTTCATTGCAACTTCATTACGTTTACGAGATTTACATGAAATAAATATATATATATTTTTAATCTTTTTCCTTTCTACCGTTAGGTGTTTTTAATTAGTGTCTGTTTCTATATTTTTCTCTCCATGTCTTTCTGTCCTTGGTTAATAAATAATACGATATAAAATTAATATGAATAGATTATTAAAAATCAACCAATTTCCACTATATTGGTTTTCTTTCGAATTTAAATTCTAAAATTTGCCTATGTTTATGAATTAATTACTCAGGAACTAATAACGTTATTGTATTGAGATTTTGCATTTCTGGGTTCTGAAGTATGATGGTTTACTTAGTTTCGTTAATATTGAAAGTTGAAAAATACGTATTCCCCGCGAGCAACAGAGTGCGCCATCCGTTTTTTTTTATATCTGCTAATAACCGAGATTCCCTATAATAATTTGGTGCTGAATAATCTGGTGGCCCAAATTGAGGGTTATTATAGGGAATAATAACAAACTAACCATCTTTATTCAAATGTGTATATGTATGTACAATAATATTCAAAAATTAGAATTATATTCTGTAGATGATGATGAATCGGCTATCGACCGGAATAATATTATAGCAGATATAGAATAAAAAACAGATATAATACATTTTATACAAAATTTCATTACAGGCTAATTGCATTGCATATTAAAAACGCAAATATTTCCACTTAATTTCGAGTCCACATAAAACCCACCCCGACATAAAATTCCCCGTACGCAATCTCCCATTGCATACAACATATATCCACAAAATGAAAAAAAAAAAATCCCCCATCGTAAACACTTTGAGTAAACACCTAGCTGAGCAAACGCATGTGTGCGGTGGATTTAATTTCTCTTCTGGTGGACAAAATATATGTATGAGGAACAAACACAAGTCGTATTGACCGCTCTAAATATGTGTAACACAAACCTGCTTATGTGCACGTCCACATATGTACTTAGGTGATATATAAATTAATATTTGCATGTGTATGTATATATATAGTTGGGGAATCGTTGTAATGGCGAGTCTGAAGGGAGTGTTGCATAGCGTTAAGTATTGTAATATCAAAAGGCTGGGTAATTACAATGGGCCCTGCGCGTTTCCGTTTTGTTAAGGGGGGTTTATTGTTTTAGGGAATGAATAATATGCATGGAATTTTGCCTAATGAGGGTGTGAGGAATACAGACGGATTTTTTTTTGTTTGCGTTGTTTTAGTTGTGATGTTGAAAAGAATTACGAGAAGAAAAGAAAACAGAGTGACTTTGTACCTCTGAAAATTCTAAATAACTAACAAATTGTAATTACCAATGTTTTGTTAACAATTTAAAATCGGAATGCCCGATCTTTTAGAGGATCATTTTTATTACTACTAACAAATCTTCATTACTTAAGAATTTACATGTAATTATATAATATAAAACTTATGATATGTATGTACAAATTTTACTTTACTTAAATAAGGACTATCGACCAAAAGTCTTTCTGCCCTCATTTTTATTATTAATTCGAACTTTTATTTATTAAAAAAACTGTCTACTCTTTGCTTGTTCAGTCGATTAATAACTAGTTTGTGTCTTTAAAACAAAAAACTTGATTATTGTAATTAATAAATTGATAAAAACAAATAAAATAATGTTTTAGTTTTTTTTTTTTTTTCGTAAACTACCGACTTCTTGAGGAATGGATTGGATGTGAAATGCATGTAACATTAAATCGTCACGGGAAGTCCATCAATCAACCGGATCTCCCGGTGTGTGACGGAGAGTCTGAGAGTTGCAGTGCAAACATTAAACCCGGTAATAAAAAATCGATACTGGCTGTATGCAATTTCAATCCGAATTACAATATATAAATATATTTTTTTTTTCTACTTATCGGACTATCGACCATCGTTCTTTCTGCCAAAAAATATAATTTAACTTTAACTTTATTTTACGGAATTCTCCATTATAATTGATTATATTATACAATAATTTACATATTTGTATATAATCAGGTAAGTTATTCCTAAACTATTAATAACTAATAAGTAACTATTAATTATTATTATTATTTATTTAAATTAAATAAAATGAAATAATTTCGACTCAAACCGTTGCAATTCGCAGTAGTACTGCTATGCAACAACAAATATCTATTGTGTAATCCAATGTCCGGCGGGGTAAATGCTCGGGAAGTAGTTGTTTCAATAGATGTTTGTAAAACTTACAGTGTAAGTATTTTTTTTTTGCAGTTGGAAAAAAGGGATCGATCGAATTTTATTGATCATTGCCAGAAATTTTCCTTGTTTAATTTCATTGTAATTATTTATTTATTTATTTTAAGATCTGCAGCTTTTATTTGAAAAATTTTTTCTCTCCGAATTAAAAAAATGAATAATCGCTACAAGTAAAGTTACACTTAATGATTTTTTATTCCAACCAAAAGCTCTTAAGATCATTCCAAATAAACACAGACATTTTTCAAAACTCGATGCAACGGACTCATGGAACATCAAAACGTGCATATCCGATGAAATTGGCGATTCGAAAATGTTTACGATCACAATACTTTCCTTGGACAAGGGTCCGGGGAAAGTAAAATGTGAAGAGGAATATACAAGTGTTGCTTTATGGATGAATAAATTGTAAACTATAAAAAATATCACACAAAGTCTAATGCAATAAAGAAAGAATCGTCTATGAAAAAATAATAAATTTAAAAACCGAGTTAAATGTATTTATTAATTATTTTCAAATCATTTTTATTTAATTTATTAAATAATTGTGATTAAGTGAATGAATACTCTTTTCTATTTATGAAAAAAAAATAATAATTACATCCTTTGCTGCTCAAGGGTGTATTTTTTCTTAAAGTTAAATGTCGATTTAGGAAGATCATAAAATTATACAAATTAATATGTATACTTTTATAATCTTCCTTTTTACAATTACGACAAGTATATATTATCGTATAACAAGTATACGGCTAGAATTCTTAAGCATTCCAATTTTTAAATAGAAAAGAGTATTTACGTAGCGTAAGTCAAAAATCACAGAGCTAAATGTGGAAATAATTTATTAATTATTTTCAAATCATTTTTATTTAATATATTCCAATTTTTAGCCCGCACAATCTCGAAAACTATCGATCAGTGAAAACCCCAATTCCCAGGCTCTTTTAAATTTTCGATTTATCGGCGATCCAGGCAAGAAAAAAATTAAAATTTCTAAAAATATTCACTCCGGCACTTGATAGAAATTCAAAATATCTCTCGATTAGAAAGTTTCGCAATGGATCAAAGTTAAATCTAAGCCCATCGTTGTATTTTTCAGCTTGCGGTCTTGGTTCAAAAATGTTTAAAACACTTTTTAGTTTTTTTTATTTTCTCGCTATAACCAATGCGATGCAATGATAAAAACCGCGTGTCGCCAGCTCTCTTAGTTTTCGATTAATTCGCAAAAAACGTATTTTATAAAAAAATCCTCTAGCGACAAAAAGTGCGTCTGATCGGCTTAATTAATAATACTTTCGCCTAGGGGCCGATGCCTATAAACCCTGAAAATTTCAACCCCCTCACCCCACGACAACTCTCTCAAAATGATACCCCTATTATGCGTTTGATATATATTAAAATTATAATATTGTTCCCTAGGGTCAAGACGCATTCTGTTATAATTTGTTTTTTGTTTATTTTCCAAGACATTAATGTTAACGATTTTTCAGACAAGATTACACGAGGCGAGTACACAGATTTTTGCATTTCCGCCGTTATTGAACCTTTGTTCTCGGGTTTCAGGTAGCCAGGCTGTGCTGATAGCGAGCTAGGGATTCCCTCTGAGACTTCAATTATGATTAGATTTATTTTTGCACATTGTATCCCCCCGGAGGTTTCTTCCCTTCTCTCAAGCGTAAGTATTTCCAAATTATCTCATTATATTTATAGGTGTTTGGATAGATTAATAAATAAATACTAAAGATTTATCATCCAGACCTTACTTTTTTTAAAATGTTAAATTTAATTGAATTTTCACTGTTTTTATTAAGGCTGGCAATTTTGACTTCGGCGCTAATCGATTAATCGAAGTTCAAAATATTCGATTAATCGACATATCCGACAATTAATTGAAAATAACCGACTAATCGAAATTAATCGAAACTAATCGAAACTAATTGATTAATCGAAAATAATCGGTCGGCGGATAAATAAACCGATTAAACGGATAAAATAGTCGACTAATCGAAATGATTAGAATATCCAATTAATCGAAAGTAATCGGTCGTCTAAAATAACCGACTAATCAAAAACGAATAAAATAGTCGACTAAAACAACAAAAAAATGAAAAGATGACAAACTTTAAGGACAATTGCATTTTGTTCTTTTGACTTTTAGCAAGCAAATTATATTATTCAAAAAAATAGTTATGAGTTGTAATTATATTCTTCTTATACAAATCTTTTCAAATAACATTTAAATTTAGAGAATATTAGCAAAGATTAAATAAATGTAAAACAAATAAAAAAAATATGTTGCTTTTTTCATACATTGTTCATATAATCCACGATATTATTAAACATTATTTATGATAAATATTAAAAATTATGGATAACTCTGTTACATTGATAAATATACCATCTAACCGAAACGGTTCAAATAATCAACTAATTGAAACGATTAGAATATCCAATTAGTCGAAAGTAATCGGTCGGCTAAAATAACCGACTAATCGAAAACTGTTAAAATAGTCGACTAATCGAAACGATTAAAATATCCGACTAATCGAAACTAATCGGTTAATCGAAAACGGATAAAAAAAAATTCCAACAAACAATTTAATCGATTAATCGACTTAATCGATTAATTTTGCCAGCCTCAGTTTTTATTGTTGCTTTTTTTATTTTTCGTTAATTATTTTGGTGAAATATAATTAATGTTTGCGTTTTAGTTTAAATACTAATACCAGTATAAGATAAAATATAATAGTTACAATTAACAAATGGAGACAACTCCATTTTTTTTATTTTTTGCTCTATTTATCTGCAAATAAAGATTATTATTATTATTGAAAAATATTACTATTTATCACGCGTAATTCGAGTTTTAGTCTATTGCGCGACAATCCAATTACGCAAATTTCATTCGAGTGAAACTCGTCAGGGGGATTCATAATTCGTTTCAAACCGTCGACACGGGCGATGATATGTGACTGAATGTTCGTGTTCGTTTGCAAAACAAACATGCACGTACAATTGCCAGCGAAAAGTAAATAATTTATTTACGCTCGTCTATCTAGATGAAAACTGCAAATTGGAATGTAAATGCGTGTAATCCGACAGGAAGAGAGATTTCGCGAAAGTTTTTCTTTTTGTTTTCAGTAAAACAACGTTCTGATTGAGAGAATGACGGTATATGTTTACTATTTTAATTAAAACAAATATAATTAATAATAATAATAATATTTATTTCCTCAACAGACATAGTCTAATTAAAAAGGAAATTTTGGTAAATTAATATAAGAATTTACAAATATAAAGAGTTAAAACAATAGGATGAAAATACATTCCGTAATTAACTTAAGACTAATACAGAGACATTTGTAGACAGCCCACAGTTGTAGGTAACTACACCATTTTTATTTATTTATTAGATATAATCAACGAAAAAAAAATCCAAAGTATAGATTGAACGCGCATGAAATATTTTACAAAAAGTAACAAGACAATAAATGTTATATATTTTGAAGTATTCTACGAATCTATATAAAATGAGGGGACACAATTTAAGTAACACAAGATATACGTGTTTTAATATTTAGACAATGGTAGTTCATATTGAATGAAATAAATATGAATAAAATATTAAAAATCAACAAAACAAAATCTCTAATAAATTATAATATATTTGTTTTATGAAATAAATATGAATAAAATATTAAAAATCAACTAATAAAACACAGATTAGATTGAATAACTTTAAATTCTTGACTAGTTTTAGTCGAGAATTTAAAGCTATTTAACGCCCTTCCAAATAATATAAAAGTCTTCAAAAATAAGTTCAAACAATTAAAGACACACTTATCCGATTAATTATGAAGTGCGAACCGTATTCTCTTGAAGAATTTTTAAATTATAATATGAAGGACTGTACATAAAATATATGACATTGTATTCTACATATTATGTATATACTTTGTAAATAGATTAATATTTAGTTAAGTAACATCTGTAAATAATTCAAATAGTTTATTATTTTATTATTCTGACACTATTTTCATTCTGTAACATGTAAATGACATTTTGAAAATACAGATTATTATTATTATTAATTTTATAAAACAAATATATTATAATTTATTAAAGATTTTGTTTGTTAATATTATTAAACATTTAAATAACATTAATTATATCACAAATATAGAAGCTGTATAATTAAAGTTCTAGGATTTAATTAATTAAATATTAATATTTTTAATATTGGCGGAAAGACCATAGGTCGATAGCCTGTTCAAGCAAGCAAGCAAGGAAAAAACAAATATACCATAATATATTGTAAATATATGTAAAACAAATAACTTTGAATAAAGATATTATAGTAGTATTTGTAATATTAAATATTTTGAAAATAATTAACAAATTATTGTTATTATATATGTAGTTTTAAGTTTTAATTAATTCCGTGTTAGATTTTGTTTTCAGCGAATCGATAATTCACGTGTTCGACGTTAATTGTAGTGAATGCGTTAATCTGAATAAGATTAGCGTAACAAACATGTGCGAAATAGTTGTAAGACTTGTTTGTCAGTTCGGATCCGCCAGTAATTGAACACACGTGGAGAAACAACCACTAACCCCTATAGTTGTTTGGAAAATTGTTTGTCGAGAGTTGTGATCGGGAAGCCAAATGGACTCGTTTCAGCCATCGATTTTATTCAGCTCTTTTTATAGAGGATTCGATTAATGGAGTTCACGAATGAATTGACGCCTTTTTATAATTACGTGTGGAGTTTAGTGCCCGATTTAAATATTTAAATTTTATATTGTTAAATTAAGTAAAAATAATTAATAAATCATGCAATTTATATTGCAGTGAGCATTAGCAAGCTGAATTTGTCGAAACTACAGTCATAAGTAAAATTATACAGTGTTATACAAAACAGAGTTTAGAATTGAGTTCATTATCAAAAATAAAATCATTTTTAAAAAATGCTGCAATATATGGTATATCGAAATTTATGGGAATTTTTAACTTCACAGTATGATTCTATATTAAATTTATTTACTTTTTAATGACGTAACTATAAATATGTTCTTTCGAATTAAACATATAATAATAATTCAAAATAATAATAATAATACATTTATTTAGGGAATTTATATTTTATATATTTATAATATTTAATTTATTACAAATATAAATAATCCAAATATATATATATATATATATATATATATATATATATATATATTTCAATAATGAAAATAATAATAATAATTCTTTATTGAACGGACCAGCCATTTACAATTTGACTAAAAATATAAAAACATATAGGCGGAAAGACCAACGGTCGATAGCCAATTGGCAGAAGAATTTGTTTTTATGTTAGTTAGTTATTGTATTTATTTATTATTATTACTTTGTTAAAAATAATCTGCCAATAAAGATTTATATATATATATATAAACATAAATTACACAAATATGCATATACATATGTATATGGGCAAGCTAACATTTAGTGTACAATATCCGCGAGACTCCTCCTGAAGAAAATAAATCTGGCAATAGTGTTCGAAATGTACACTTCTGTGCAATAAAATAAAATTAAGCACAAGTCTCATAACAATTTTTCACAATATTCTAGTTGTGTAATTCGGGTATCTTTTAATTGCCTAGCAGCACAGCGGTTTCAATAAATTCGAAGGTTTGAATTGTCGTCTAAATGACGCGGCATTTTGACATTAAAGAAATTGACATATTTACATTTTTTTTACGTAACTAGGAAACTTATTCTTAAACTATAACATATTTTGTGCGCTTAATTTTATTGCACAGAACTGTACATCTAGAATTAAAATAAAAAAGTGAAGTAAGGAATATAACTGTGTTCAATTATTAATTTTATTCAAGTTGATTTATTTTGTTTCAAAAGTTATTGCATTATTAAATAAATATATGCAAACAAGTTCATGTATGAAATGTTGTGCTACCGAATGGTTCATTTCAATTTTAATAGAATATTTCCATTTTTTGATTTGCATATAAAGCGACGATTTATGAAACTTGTGTCGTGTGCATATAAAAAGCCCCTCGTGCGAGATGCATAAAATTGATCTGTTTGGAAATGCACCGACATGATACAAAAATAACCAAAAAAGTGTGCAGAAGATTTTTTTTCAACATCTTTATAATTTTTATGTAAGCCCGAATTTTTTTAAACCAACAACGCTTTTCATTAAGGTCTTATTTCTATATCTTATTTTCTATATCCTAAGTATTCTACCTAACTATTTTTTTTATACGCTCGATATAATAGTATAATATAATACTTTCTAAAAATAATCTTAGCTCGTAGTGAACATTATATAATTTATATCTATTAATTGGCTATCAACCAAATATAGCTTATTTTAGTATGATACGAAGAAATTTGATAATATATTGATTTTCAATTCATTAAAGGATATTTTTAAATTTTGAAAAATATTTTTTTCTGTAAAAATTTAAAAGGAATCCAGATGACATTTTTTTATGTTAAAAAAAACGTAGTCTATTTAAATTCATAAAAATAATAAATTCCAGTCTTTCTTGGATACTTTAATTGCTCAGAAAAAATTTACATTGAATTCAATTCAATAAATACTAAGCAATTAAAGTATTCAAGAATGACTAGATTTTTTAAAATTTAATTGAGGCCTGTTGATTGACAGTTTCAAACATGTCTGCAGTTGGACCGGGATTATTTAGATCACTTCTCAATATTCGATTCTTAAAAAAATAGCTATATTTTCATCCAATTCTATCGTTCTTAATCAGCTGAGACTGCTAAAGAAAATGCAAAATTAAACAAAATTGTCCCGAAATTTTCAAAGGCGCATTTTACAAGCAAATTGGCCAAAAAATAATTTCTTGTTTTTCATAATATTTTTTTTATTTATGCTACAACCCTACACCCATATGGGTAGAAAGGGTCATTGAATATATACATATACAGGTAGATTTTTTATAAGTATACATAGGGGAAGTGTATACCTGCAAAAAAACGCGAGCTAACCGCATTGAATAATTCATGTGTGTATGTTTAGTTGCCTATTTGGCATATGTGTGTTCAGTTGCGTGTTATAGGCAACTAAACACACATACATTAATGCGTTTGACTCGCGTATTTTGCAGGTATACATAGGGGAAATGAATACTGATAAAAAAAGCTCTCTGTATACTACAATTCCTAAGTTATATTTTAGTGTGATTTGAAGTTATTTAGTGATATTAATTTTTTTGTCGAAATTGCATTTTTATCCATATTTTTAATTTTCTGTTTTTTTTTTTTTCGATCAAGAGAAATATATAACATACAAAAGTAACTTAAAATAAAGGTAATATAAACTTAATGTATGCAATAGTCATAATTAATTTCTCACTTAATCCGTGGTGAAACATTTTTGAATTAATTCAGCACAATTTAATTCAAACCAAGTGTTTTAATTTTAATTAAATTATCCTAAATGTAATAGTAATTTAATGCAATGGCAAAAATTATTTCAGCGAATTAGTTACAATTTGTTTTATTGTTTTTTTTTTGTATGCAAAAATTATTTCAGCGAATTAGTTACAATTTATTTTATTGTTTTTTTTTTATCATTTTCGGAAAAACAATCGTTATTGTTCGTCGATAATTAATCAATTAAAAATGTTTAACATTTTTATTACAAGCCGAAATCCAAGAATTTTTTTATAAATTTTTATTAAAACGATTATACGCTCGCTCAAATAAAACCTCTCTTCGCGAGTGCTCATTAAAATTTTATATCCTTATTAAGAGGAATTGACTTTTCCCTGAATTTCTATAAATTGCAAACATTTCATTATTAATTTCGTAGAAACTGGCTTTCGTTAAAAGTGGATTTTGAAATTATATCAATTATGCATTGTAATCCAAACTTCATGGAACTCATTTATGAAAATTAAAATCGTTCATAATCTAAAAATAAATTTGCTTAATGAATTCTGTTCCTTATATAAATATTTAATATGCGAAAAATTATAATTGTCGTATTAATTTCAATAAGAAAACACTTGTAAAATTATTTTTTTAGCTTTAAAATAGGATTATAATAAAATTATAAAATTATTTATTGGGAAGAAATTATGTATTTATTTATTAATTAATTTTTAGTCTTTATTGAGGCTTTGATACAATTTAGTTACAATACATTATTTAATTTAATACGAACCAAATGGCTATCGACCATTGGTCTTTCAGCCGGAAGTCCTTGTCTTTGTGATCAGTTTTTGATGAGTGAAAATGAAAATGAGTGGAATTTAGGAGGAATATTTGGATTTTGTTTGATACAAAGTAGGTTTTTCTGCCTATTGTATTTATTTTAGTGGAAGACTGACTGGCACAACTGTACATATTGTTATTATAAAATTATAAATTTTTGTTATCTAATTGTCTGAATTACGATATGAACTACCAATGTTTAAATATTACAATTATTAAATACAACAAATCAAAGATGATTCACACATTTGCAGTTATTTAAATTATAATAAAAATTTCTGGCAATGATCAATGATTTTTTGCAGTTGGGAAAAGGGATTGACTGAATTTTATTAATCATTGCCAGAAATTTTCCTTGTTTAATTTCATTGTAATTAAAATTATTAATTACATTAAAGTTGAATGTTAATTAAACTTAAAAAGCTTTGTATTAAAAATAATATATATACATGTTCAGCTAAAAGTTTTCGTATGTTTTTTTTTTTTTTTGGAATATTCCAGTTTAACGACCCGTCTCACTCAACCTTTCACAATAAACCCGAGTTTAAATATAAAATCCACATTTTCTACTTCACGTCCATATTTCCACCTAAAATATTCTCCGAGAGCACTAAAAATAAGAATAACAACGCAAAAGAGAAACTCTTGAAGACGCTTCATATCCCACGCAAAACATTACGATACACACGACTCATTCAAAAGATTTATCAAAAATTCCATCAACCGGTTAAAAAAGTGGAACGAATAAGACACGTTCGAGATGCAATTTTACGGTATTTCCCGAATGTAAACTTTCGATGGTATGGGCGAAGGAAGAGAGGTGTTGTAAATTACCGGCGACTGGTCTTTGGGAAAATAAGACCGAAACGGTAACCTCGATTTATTTAACGATTCGTTCAAAGTGGATATCTGGTTTTTGCGAGGATGGCGCGCCAGACGGACCGGACCGGCTCGAAGTGGAACAAGATACTTTCCCATCTGCATACAATTAGTTTTGTAATTTATTGGAAAATCATTTCCGCGCACTTTCGTATCTAGCGGTAATACGCTTACTTTTCAGCAAGATAAACTAGAACAGGCCAGTTTTGCACATAATTGTTCAGCCCTTTTTATCGCAACAATTCATTTATAATAAAATAAAAGTGGTATAAAAAAGTTAAGTGTTTTCTTTATATCAAAATTGAAAATGTACCACGAAGTGAACGCATCCAAGATCCAATAATTAATTCATTTATACTTTTAGAATTATGTGTATTAATTGCAACAGTTGCTAATTAATTAATGTACATTTATTTTAAAGAAAAAATATATGACAGTAGCTAAAGAGGAAATAATTTATTAATTAAATAATAAAATGAAATGAAACAAAGATTATTCACACATTTGCAGTTATTTAAATTACAATAAAATTAAACAAGGAAAATTCCTGCCAATGATCAATAAAATTCGATCAATCCCTTTTTCCCTTTTGTGTAATCCAATGTCCGGCGGGGTAAATGCTCGGGAAGTAGTTGTTTCAATAGATGTTTGTAAAACTTACAGTGTAAGTATTTTTTGGAGTTGGAAAAAGGGTTTGATCGAATTTTATTGATCATTGCCACAAATTTTCCTTGTTTAATTTTATTGTAATTTATTAATTATTTTCTAATTTACAAAATTATTTTTATTAATCCCCAATCATATTCAATCAATCATAATCTCTATATAGCTAAAGAGGAAATAATTTATTAATTATTTTCTAATTTAGAAAATTATTTTTATTAATCCTCAATCACATTCAATCAATCATAATCTCTACAATAAAATAAATTGTATCCTTCTTGTATCCCTTTTTTTATGTTATTGTAAAATCCCTGGTAATTTTTTTGTATCTAAAATAAATCTCATATTCCCATAATAAATACTCGCTCGCCGCAGAGAGAGAGCAATAAAACGGGAAAAACAGTTAATGTGTAATTTATATTTATGTTCTTCTATGGCAATAAAGTTTATTCGGCTTCATTACATTTACTTCAGGGCCCAGCTCAGCCAATATAATACAGAAACTGTGACGGTAAACTCCATTTTGTCGACATCGTTAAAGCGATAATTACAAATGATTCATTGTGGGGGAGTTAAACGGAATATTTATATGTAATTAAGAAATATGTGTACAATAAAAACAAATTATTTTAATTAGAATTTATAATTATGTCGAAACTACACTCGCATTAAATTAATTGTTTTACAAAAATTATTTATTGCGATGAAATTATGTATTTATAACAATCTTTATTAACAATAATTGATTAATATTAATTTAAATAAAATGAAACAAAGATGATTCACACATTTGTATTTTTTTTTTAAATTACAATGAAATTAAATAAGGAACATTTATTTTCGACTCAAACCGTAGCAATTCGCAGTAGCAGGGATTCTTCTTCATGTTAGGTAAACTTTTATTAGGTTACTAAGGTTTTTATCCACTTAAAAGTAGTCTATTTATTGCGAAGAAATTATGTATTTATAACAATCTTTATTAACAATAATTGATTAATATTAATTTAAATAAAATGAAACAAAAATGCTTCACACATTTGTAGTTATTTAAATTACAATGAAATTAAACAAGGAAAATTTATTTTCGACTCAAACCGTAGCAATTCGTAGTAGCAGGGATTCTTCTTCACGTTAGGTAATCTTTTATTAGATTACTAAGATTTTTATCCACTTAAAAGTAGTCTATAATTCACTTTTCCTGTTTAATTCCACATAATGTACATTTAGTGTTAAAAAATACAGAAGTGAAGAAAGGAATAAAATATAAATATATATTAAGAATACGTACAGATCAACAAATATTATCATTATATCTTTAATTTATATTTTTAAATTGTTCTGTCCCATGTACAAATTTTAAATTATCTTGTTTGATTTAATTTACTATTTTAATATGTCGTGTTCATTCTACTAATTTTAAATGATTCTGTAAAGTTAGTTGTCATAAGATTTTATTCATTTATTCTTGGATCTTGGAGGCGTTCACCGGCCGCTTAGCTTTTTTGCCACTTTTATTAGATTTATTTATGGGAGTGGTGTGTGTTTTCTTTATATCAAAATTTATACATTTATTTATTATTAGGGTAATTTATCAAACCTCCTAACTATAGACTTTACCTAGCAATAGATCAGATTATTTTATTGTATTTTATTATTGACTATTTCTTTTTAACTTACACATATTTTTATATTTATATATTTTTTATGACAATGTGATACCAATTTGATGATAGCAATAAAGATTTATTATTATTATTATCTTGGATATGCTAAGTATTTTTTTTTTTTTTTTTCTATTTGTCAATTTTATAAAATTCAATTTTATTATTTTTTTTTATATATATATATAAAAAATCAATTTTATATAAAAACTATTGATAAAGAGCATAATGTGATCGAAATGTACATTTAGTATTAAATAATACAGAAGTGAAGAAAGGAATAAAATATAAATATTATACTGAGTATATAATTAAATTAAATTTTTAAAAGGCAGATAATTAAAAATTACAAAAATGCATTCATGAATGCATCCTCATGTGTAGGTGAAATCCGACCACCTACACAGACAAAAAGCAGTGCTCGGTTACGCGACAGCCTTAATTGACCATGCATTAATGTCTGTTCCGTTTCGGTCGTGGAATACGGCACGTTTTTCATTATGTTGAACGTTTCGTGCATATTTTTCACCATATACGCAACGGGGCATCTATTTCAGGAACAATAAAACGTACTTTAAACCGCGATGCTGTTCTAAATTGCAACTAATATGTATGACCCTGTTAATTGTAGACTGAATTATTAAATATTATAATGAAATTAAATAAGAACAAATTCTGACAATGATCAATAAAATTCGATCACATTGCGCATCGTCTTTAATTTATTATGAAAAATTCGATCAATCCGATTTTCCAATTGCAAAAATTACTTACACTGAAAGTTTTGACAAAAATCTATTGAAATAACTACTTCCCAAGCATATACCCTGCCGGACATTGGATCACACAATAAATATTTGTTTGTTGTATAGTACTGCTAACATTGGCAGATTTTTTTCTTGTAATTTTTATTTAATTTATTAAATATTAATGATCTAACATGAAGAATAATCCATTTGAAAACTAATTAATACAGTTTATAAAGGGATTTTTACTAGATTTTTACTATTATTCTAAGTTATTAAGCATTTTCTTGGTCCAAAATATAACATAAATAAAAATAATTAGAAAACTTTGTGGAAGATTAGAGAAACCTTTGGGTTTCGCCTGAACAAATTTCTATTTGATTTATTTTTATTATGTAATTATATGTAGGTATGTGTATACATATATGTATGTTTTTTTGTGGTATAAAAAGTATAAATAAATTATTATTACTTCACTGCACCGCAAAATTAACGCAAAATTCGAAATTTCGTTTAAAAAATTAATTTTATTGTTTTTTATTTTTTTTTTTTTCTCCATTTTTTTCCCGAAGTGGTTCCTAATAGCTACTTATTAAAACTAATTTGCTTATTTGTGTACAAGAAAATGAGAAAATAAACAACAAACTGCAATAATACAGGAAAAACAATAAAAAATTTTTTTAAACGAAATTCGAATTTTGCGTTAATTTTGCGGCGCAGTGTAGTTAAATCTAGCTTTGCTATGAAAATTATTTTAATTTATTGAATAAATCAATTCAATTCTTATCATCATAATGGTTGCGACCGTAGCTACGTGGTAATTCATAATATAATCACTGAATAAACACTTACTATTTTTTTACCACGATTAAAAAAAGACCATTATCATGATCATATATGTACACAGATTTATAACATATTTCAATCAACACAAACTGTTCTTCTTATCTCATTACAATTTTTACATCAGCTCCATCCTCTCATATTGATGCTCCTACTCTTCCATTCCCCTTCCTAAATGTGTCCATGTATTCCTTCAATCCCTACACAACTCAAACCTACCATACTCTTTTCCCGATCGTACCTTCCAGCATCTATCTTCCGATCTACACCTAGCCCTTGCTTCCTTCCTTCTACAGATTTTAAATGGTATTTTGGCCATTTCCTGTGCACCTGCAAACTCTGGGTTATACCTATTATTTTCCATACTTTCTTGTATTTTCTGCCTTTCTACTTCGCCCCATTTCTCTTTTTGCTACATGCACACCCTTTCCCAACCACTTATTTACCAGACTTTCAGATACCCCTGCTCGTTCATACATTTTTCTCCGTTCCACTCTTCACTCACTCTCTCCCGCTCCAACACAAGTTCTCCATACTTATTTCACCAATATTACATTCCCCAATTCTCTCAACTTCATATCTTGCCACTCGTTCCATTGCGTCTCCTTATTTATTTATTTATTCAATATACTGCAGACCATTTACAATTTAGCTTAAAACTAAGAAAACGGATATTTTACTTAAATATATACATTACGAATAATAAAAAGTTATCATTAAAAATTAAAATTATAACACACAATTAAGAAATACACAAAATTATAACAATAAAACAAATCATTGGCTTCGCAAATAGGTTTTGAGAGATGTATACAAACAAATCAAAGTTGGCCATATTAGCGTGGCGCAGAATACGCACTGAAGCCTATATACTCGCTCTATTCGTTTCCTGCAGCAATATGTAACTAGGCGTTGGCTATTCCACACCCAGTACCTGCTTTAGGAACAAATATTTACCACAATTATTTATTGTATTCGTTTGTAAATAAATACATAAATTCACGACTTAAGTTTCGGCTTTAGACAGTCATTGTCAAGTGTATTACATATATAAATGTAACTTTTGTTGTAATTTGTGTCACTTGTTAATGACTCAAAATTCGAAACTTAAGTAGTGAATTTAAGTATTAATTTACAAATAAATACATTTGTGGTGAAAACGTAATAAGTGTATTCGGTGATTAAATTAATTTTTAATTTATATACAAACATCTTTATTCAGACAGCAGAATTAGAATTCTTTACAAATATTTATATTTATTTATTAACGGCCAAGCCTTTTTGAAAGATACAATATTTAACAAAAATAGATAATACAATATATAAGTAAATATAATACAAACACAATACTATTTATACTAAGTACATATAAATTAACGTATAATTTAATACCGCATACAATACAATACATATTATGAAAACACTTTGTACACTTTTCTTCACTAATTTATTTATTAACAGATGTACATTTCGATCACATGGTGAAAAAAAAGTGTACAAAGTGTTTTCATATTTCTTTCAAATCTTCACGAAACTCACATTTAATTAAGTGTACAATACATATTGATGGGTTAGTGGTATGTCATGGGCTATCGTCCGGAGGTCTTTCTGCCAATTTTAATTTATTTTCACAAAACACCGATTTTAAATCTGTGTGTGTTCGTAATTGTCTATTAGGATAATATGTAGGCTTGAAAGAAAATACCTGTAATTCCAATCTCACGAGTGCATTGTTTCTAACGATCATACGAAACGACTGTGGTAATTTATGTAATGGTGTTTAAGTACAAACGAAAGGTAATTTTTTTCTCAGAAGTAATATCTATAAATACGTATGCAAATAATGTCACTATAATTTAAACACACAAGCAAAAAAACTACAAGTTCTTGTCTAAAGGATGTCATATTTGTTAATGTGTATTATTTCCATTTGTGAAAATTTTCGTTTGAAATGAACGTAAATAAATTGATTATTAATAAAACACTATTTTATTTCCTTTCTTCACTAATTTATTTTTCTGTTAGATGTACATTTCGAGCACCATGTGCTCATTTTCAATAACTAACTAACTTTCTAACAGAAAAATAAATTAGTGAAGAAAGAAAATAAAATAGTGTTTTATTACTTCACATAACTCAAAACAAATAGTGAATAAATTGATTATTATTTACGTTCATAATAAGAAGAAAATAATGCAACAGGATGAAAGTTTGTATATTCTTAAAAAAAAAATGTTCCGCTCGTTTGCTTTCCAATCCAATAGAATTCCAAACACATTTTACGCCTTTTTAACTATCCAAAAAGCGCATCACCGAAACACCAGTGGACCCATTAAAAACAACAACAACAAAAAAGCGAACAAATTCGCACAGAAGCGCACAATTAGTTCCGCTCAGTTTGTGAAAATGGTAGAAATCGAAACGTAAAGTTATTTTTTTTTTTGCAAAATATGAATACCGCGCATTGATTTTTTCTCGAGTGACGAAATTCGTTAAGTCATCGAGTAATTATCCGCACGGCTTGCCGTTCTTGAAAATCCGACGGCGGTTTTAATTGAGTTCGTTTGCAGACGTGTTTACGCATTGTTGCTCGTTACGCTGCGGTGCTTAATTAGTTTTTTTTATATTTTTTCTTGAGGGGGAAATTATGTTTTATTATGGAAATATCGGAATTGATTTGATGAAAATATAATTATTTATTTACAGACGAGCTTGAAACAAGCGTAAATATGGATTCGTTTTTGTATTTAATAGAAATTAATATCGATATAAAAGTACTCCAAATTATGCGCCTTTATGAAAAGGAGATTATACCTAAAAAGTCAAAAACTTTGACATCGCAGAAAATTAAGATAAAGAATACCAATTTACAAAAGGTAAAATATAAAACCAAATTAAATACGATTATTAAAATTATAAATATTTTAGGTTGGGATAATTTTTGGCACAATGTGGAAGAGCAGAATTGATGAAAATTGAAACAAGTCATATTTAATTACAATAAAATTAAATAAGGAAAATCAATAAAATTCGATCAATCCATTTTCCAACTGCAAAATTGCTTACACTGAAAGTTTTACAAATATTTATTTATTTATTTATTTATTTATTGGAACAACTACATCCCGAGCATATTCCCCGCCGGACATTGGATTACACATAAATATTTGTCATAATGGAATCCGAAATGTACATCTGATAACAAATAAAGTAGTGAAGAAAGGATTCAAGTCAGTAATTATAGACAAAAAAATGCAAATTTTAATTCATTTTTGCTTTTTCATATACACCCTCGACAAGACTTAAATTATTAATATTAATTTAATTAAGGGTTAATTTTTGCTATTAAATATTTAGTGAAATCGAGTCTGTTCTAAAAAAATTCCAATATATCAACTAATCAATAATTAAGCGCCGTATGAATTAATAGTAATCACCACATTAAACTCTCGTGCTACTTTTTCTCGGACGCAAACTTTATATGTTTACTTTTTTCGTGTCATTGATTTAATTAGCGTGCTTTTCTGAGGATTTCTAAAAATCATCAACAACTTTCTATCGTGAATATTTTAAGCTTGAATAATTGTGCGTGCGTATTATTTAATATGATTCATCGCCGCGTTTGTCACATTGAGGTTAGTGGAATATAATAAACATCAATATACTATACGTGGAATAATAACAATTAACGAAAAAAAAAATATATAATAAAATAAGACGTGGAATGTCAATAATAATAATAATAACCGAGGAAGGAAAAAAATTAAAAGTTTTGAAAATATTTTTTTTTTACAATTTCAGAATCTGCTAAAATTGTTGGAGCTACAAAATAAAGTAGAAATCACTCAACAAAGAGTTGAGTGAGTGAGTGGAATG
The DNA here is from genome assembly GCA_963082785.1 of Philonthus spinipes. Taxonomy (NCBI): domain Eukaryota; kingdom Metazoa; phylum Arthropoda; class Insecta; order Coleoptera; family Staphylinidae; genus Philonthus; species Philonthus spinipes. The sequence continues at coordinate 4,978,941 of OY720310.1, read as the reverse complement.
TAATAAAAATCAATATACTATACGTGGAATAATAACAATTAACGAAAAAAAAAAAACATAATAAAATAAGACGTGGAATGTCAATAATAATAATAACCGAGGAAGGAAAAAAATTAAAAGTTTTGAAAATATATTTTTTTACAATTTCAGAATCTGCTAAAATTGTTGGAGCTGCAAAATAAAGTAGAAATCACTCAACTCTTTCTAATTAGAATTAAGGGTAGGTTCTGTACATAACGACTGAAAAATCGGTCAATTTTGATTTTTTTATCGAAGTCAAATGAATATTTTAATATGCGGTTATATCAGTTGAATTGATTATACAAATTTACTGTTTTTAGAGAGAGAGAGAGAGAAAGAGAGAGAGAGAGAGAGAGAGAAAACATCAGTCCTGGACCGTTTCTATTTATGTATAAAAATTCTAACGAGGAAGCTAGAGAGAGAAAAATTCATAAACAAAATGGCGACTGATTTGTCCTGGACCGTTTCAATTTATGTGTAAAAATTCTAACGAAGAACCCAGACCCTGTAGAGCTGACATTTTGAATGTGATTTTTCTCTCTCTCTCTCTCTAAAAACAGCAAATTTGTATAACCAATTCAACTGACATAACCGTATATCAAAAAATTCATTCGACTTCGAAAAAAAAAAAAAACCGGAAAATTGGATCTGGGTTCTTCGTTAGATTTTTTACACATTAATAGAAACGGTTCGGTAGAAAGACCTCTGGTCGATAGCCATTTGACAATTAATTAATTTTTGTGTGATATACATAATCAATGTTTGTTACCTTATTGTAAACTTAATTGTTAATAAAGATTGTTATATATATAGAAACGGTCCCGGACATATACGCGCCCCTATTTAATTCTGCGCGGGGCGTTTCACAGCCTCAAATCCCATAAACTTAGAACTAATAAACTCCACATGTATTCCAGGCAATGAAACTATAAATCTTAACGTAAACTCCCCAGCGTATTTTGTGTAAAAATCAACTAGGAAATTTGATATATAAATATTATATTTTATTATTAATATTCAGCTTGATTATCATTTACATAAATTTACATATTTAGTTGTAATATTGATTTTTGTTGCATATGTTTTGTAAAAATGAGATAGCGTAAATAAAAATATATTAAATGTAAAATTGATAAAATTAAATTAAATAAAAATTGCCTTCACATCATAAATCATATTTTATTCAATACATTTTTACATCATAAATTCAACAATTTTTCATATTTTACGCTTGTATTATGTTTTTATTACCCCATTTTCGTACACACCGTAAAATTCTCTCCGCCCCACATTTTTTTTTTCACACGCTAACATTCAACAGATACGCAAGTAGCTTGAAATAACACGAAATTTAAATACCGTTTAAACGTTTACAATATGTTAATTCAATGGGTTTGTTTCAACCATAAAAACGTTCCTCTCCCACAAAAAAAAAAAAAATACATACACAAAATAGTCTTGGAATAATTTTCACATTAAGCGTGTGTTCTTAATCAACGATCATGTACGAGAAACAAAGTGGATGAGAATCTTTTTAAATAATTCCATCATAATTATCGTGTGTTCTTAATCAACGATCATCTACGAGAGAAACAAAATGGATGAGAATCTTTTTAAATAATTCATAATTAATATAAAACAAAGCAAGTAGCTCAAAAAAAACTAGTGAATATTATTCAGTGAAAATATTAGTGATGGGCAAAGTCGATCTTTTTATTACTTTTAAATTAAGTATATTATAATTTTATGAATAGTACTTATTATAAAAATATCAAGAATAACTTATCATTTATTTATAAACATAAAATTCGAAGTCACTTTTTTGTTTTAAATACTTAAAATGACACATTTAGTAATACTCGATTACTAATATTAATCGATTTTGCCCATCACTAGAAAATATATGCGAGAGAAAATTAATAAAACTGTACCGATTCAGTTCTAAAAAATATGAAAACGAACTGAATCGGTACAGTTTTATTAATTTTCTCTCGCATATATTTTCACTGAATAATATTCACTAGTTTTTTTGAGTCGAACCGTGCGTTTTGTTTATAGAGTAATCCCGGAAATATTGTATTTTTATGATTAAAAATTGTCGATTCATTCGCTCAATTAGCGAATTACACAACATTGCGACGGTTTAATGGAAAATACTTCAATTATTCGCCCATTAAAATTTTCCGCAATGAAAACATGCGGAGTTTTTACTGCAAAACGAATGGAATGTTGCCAGCGTTATTGTTGTAAAATCGAGCAACACGTCGAAATGGAAATAATTGAAGGGCCGTGAAAATCCTCTTTACGAACCGACAATAAAAAAAGTGAACAACAATGGTATTGAATTTTAATTATTTTTGCGCTAATGTTCCAGTTTTTTTATATAAATTGAAATAAATAATGAATGGAAGGTTATACAATTAAATAATTTATATTCTTTTTAAGATTTCATTAAAAAGTGAAAAATAAAATAGAATAAAAGAACTCGCAAATATCTATTATAAATAATAATTATGTAAAATTACATAAATCACGATGTATATAACACGAGACACAGGATTGATTGACTTTAAATATCATAGACCAACTTTCTTTGAAAAGAATCCACTATATGTTTCTATAAAAAATACAATAGTCTGTCCAGAAACACACAAGAATCGGATACGTTTTCAAGCTGGAAACAATAACATAAAGCTTTATTTAAAAAAATCTTAAATATATTTTGCTAATATTTTATGAAGCGTAAACTAAAAAGTTAAGTGTTTTCTTTATATCAAAATTGAAAATGTACCACGAAGTGAAAGCCTCCAAGATCCAAGAATTAAAAAGAAAAACATTATTTTTACATTTCATTCACAATACATCGAAAGAAGAGTATTTTCCAAACATCGCTGATATTTTTAAATATAACATAAAATATAAAAGTGAAAATATAATGAAATAACAACAATAACAAAAAAAATACAAAACGAAATTCACGACTGCGTGTAGAAAAAAATTACCTATTCGATGCAATTTTTAGTTGTTTTTTTAACGTACCGTTTGGATTTGTAAAAAATATACTGACAACCGTTTTAAGGATCCTACCCTTAAAGAATTCCTACTTGATTTAGGATGATTTAATTAAAATCAAAACACTTGGTTTGTTTCATTTATAATAAGTGAAACAAACCAAGTGATTTAATCATCCTGAATTAATTCAAAAATTAATAAGTGAAGAAAAGTGTACAAAGTGTTTTCATATTTAATTCAAAAATGTTTCACCACGGGTTAAGTAAGAAATTAATTAAATAAAATTCCTACTTGATTTAGAATCTTAAACATGCATGAATATTTCTCTAGAGAAACATAACATGTATACTTTTCTTTTGGCCCTATTCCGTGTAGATGTATATGTACAAAGTTTGTATGTGATATGTTAAAATTGGAATTAAGAATTATTATTATTATATACAGTGAATAAAGGAATTATTTTTTTACGTTGAAAGGCAAAATCTATTTAAAAGCTTACTTTCGGATTTATTTCGATTCAACTAGTCCAGTCAGTCCTTTTTTGGGTGTAATATCCACTGTAATATATGTTGATGTCTCTTTTATTGTATTATTAATATTTCTATTTTCTCTCCTAACGTACATTTTTGATAATCTCTTCATTTGTGTATATTGTATTTATGTTTATTTTATAATTACGAGCGGACGCAGATAATTCTGAAAACAGCACATATTTAATTCCTCTCTTGAAACTTCCTATTTTTTTCTAATTCTTTGTCCAGCATTATGTACGTTCGCACTATTTTTTGAGACAGTTGGTTTCTAGACTTTAGGTTGGATGGTGAGAAATATATGACAAAATCAAAGTCTAAAGTCGTAACTATTTTAATTATAATTTAATGTAAAGTCAAATTTCGAAGTCTTGAATAAAACAATACTCTTTTTTTTTAAACTTAGATAATCACTTCACTGAAATGACACACCCAGAATAGAACTTAAAAACAATAAAGCGTAGAACAAAAGTATTCTTTACAGAGGAATAGCGAACATGATTCAGAAACTTTATTTATTTTTTATTATTTTTATAAATACGAATGAAAAATCATATACGTTTTTCTACAGCAGAAAACAATACAATTTGTAATTTTCTTCATCAATAAAGACAATGATAAAAATATTTACCATTATTAAACTTTTATCATCGGCATTATTTAGATTATGAAATAATAATTAATACTGAATTAATGCATGATTATTATTACGGCTATAAATGTAATCATTATCGCAATTGTGGATTGTTTAATTAATCAACAAACAAAAACACACTGTAAATCATGTTATTTCCTTCTTCCAGGTGCATCTTATTTATAAATTAATAACTAAACAGTGGATATTCCGCCTTCCCACAAACTTCCCGTTCATTTTTCAAGATAAATCTCGGCATTGTTAAAATTCCCGTAAACTTCTTTTGGAATAAAATAATGCCATTGTTTCATATTATTCACCTCATACTTCCTCATTATACACAGGCTAAACTATTTCCTTGTCGTGAGTTGACATCGTAAGCTTACGCTTTTTTTTTAATTATTTGATAAGTTTATTTTCCTGAATAAACACAGCAGACAGAAAGACCGATGGTCGATATCCGTTTTTCTAAGAACAACGTATAATGTTATATAAGAATTATATTGTTAATTTATTGTATATAAAATTTTCTGCGGAAATAAAGATGTTATATATATATATATATATATATACATAAAACAAAATAATTTAATTATTTTGTTAGATTTATTTATTTATATTATTTATTAGAAATTTCTGTAAATAAATATATTTATTAAATAATTTAATAGACTTAAAATGTTAGCTTCATTTTTTCCTTCACTTATTTATATTCACTGTTAGATCTATATTTCGAAGACCATATACACACACCATATACAGGCAGAAAGACCGATGGTCGATAGCCATTTTCTGATGTATTTATCAACCATGATTGTACATATTAAATGTAAAAATTCTATTTACAACTTCAGAAATAAAGATATAAAACCTAAAAACGTCAAATATTTAAATTTAAACTTTGTATAACAAACAAAGTTTAAAGTGTTTATATAAGACTATTAATTCCCAAATTGGTTTGCACCAAGACTTAATCATGATTGAATGAAACACTTTAAACTTTGTTTGTTATACTTTAAACTTTGTTTGTTATACAAAGTTTAAAGTGTTTCATTCAATCATGATTAAGTCTTGGTGCAAACCAATTTCGGAATTAATAGTCTTATATAACATCGTTATATGTTCCTCTCCGAATTAATAGTGATTAACTATTGAATCCCTCGACATCCAATACGGGTAAAAGAGGATACGATTAAGAAAGAAAGAACTATTTAATCGCGGTGTAAGTGGGCATAAAATTCATTTTCAGTTTGTAGCGAATCAATTCGATATTGATAATCAGTACATGATACGTACTGATTATCAATATCAGTACATAGTACATACTGATTATTATCAATATCGAATTGATTCGCTACAAACTGAAAATGAAACTATACTCTTCAAAAACACAATCAACCATTAAAAATTTAGCCCTACTTTTGATTTTATTAACAAAAACAAAACTGAAAACGAAACTACACGCTTCACAAACAAACAAAAAACTACTTACTTTCTATATAAATCCCTCATTAATTCAGAACAAGTTTTTTTTTCTCAGCATAGATTTTTTTCTCTTTCGTTCGATTGGAACGCATGACTTTCATTTATCGCGCTCTTCTGTCAATAAGCGTGCATTCAATTACTTCAATAATTAACTGGAGTTAATTAAATTACGAGATGTATCGAATGGATGGATGCGACCGTGCATGCTCGTCGGCGCGAATGTAAATAAATAATTGCAACGCTGAAACTGTAACACATCCTTCGGATCCATTTCCCGTTTTATCTATTTATAAATCGCCATATTAATTAGTGCATTTCCACGCGAGATTAACGTCAAACTTGGAATACTCTAATTATATGAAATTCAGTTTCAGTAGGATTTAATAAATCTTCTACTTTGGATTTATTTAAATAGGTTTTAACTGAATTTTATATAATACACACGAATTATATATATTTAATAAATCTTCTACGTTGGATTTATTTAAACTTGCTGAAACTGAATTTTATATAATACACAGGAATTATATATATTTAATAAATTTTCTACGTAGGATTTATTTAAACCTGCTGAAACTGAATTTTATATAACACACACGAATTTAAATATAATTTCAAGTTAATTAAATTAAATTATTTTTCATTCTATTAGTATGGGAATGTTGAATTCAACAACCATGGATAACTGTTGATGGCCATTTCGGTTTTTCGAAACTCATCAGATCAGTGTGTTCCTTCTGCAATGCCTTGTTGAAGACGGTTATTCATACGCTAGATGAATTGTTGAACATTTCATTATATCACAGAGCCAAATGTGAAAATTATATATTAATTATTTTCATATCGCGGCAGATGAGGATCGTTAATAATAATTAAGTGAATAAATCCTTTTCCTTTTATTATTAAACGATTATATTTGTTCCAATAATCGTGTTTCATAAAATGCATTCGAAATAAAAACTAAGTAAATAAATAAAATAATTTTTGATTGCTGTAATATTTGCTCAAATAATTGGACATCGATGTAAAATACAATTTTGTTTTAATTGGACACGCTGAATTTTCCAATAAGCCGATTTAATTAATTTTTTTATTGAAAATACTGTTTCAACAATAAATTCAAAAATAGGGTTTGTTCTTCGTTATAATGCTGGTAATAATAATCACAATAATAAAATTGTTGTTTTTTGTATAGGTTTAACTTAAATATTCAGCCATTGTTATTTTAGTGTTTTATTACAGAATTAGAAAATATTTCTTTGTTTCCGAAATATTTAATATGAGTACAGATTGCTATAAGTTTGTTTATATATATTTTGTTTTCATAGATAATAATAATAATAATAATAATAATAATAAAAGATAGACGAAACCTCATACTACTCGTATGAACCCCCACCTGTAATTAAAAACACACAAGGAAGACTATACTGGGACAGAAAAATAATAACAAATATACCGATACCCAATAACATTCCAGATTCAGGATGATTTAATTCAAATTAAAACACTTGGTTTGTTTCACTTATTAAGTGAAACAAATCAATTCAAAAATGTTTCACCATGGATTAAGTGAGAAATTAATTAAACATTACATTCCAGATATAGTGTTGCTATTGAAAGAAGAAAAAATGCTTACATAAATAGAAAAGAGTATTATTCATTCACTTGGTCACAGTTATTTAAATATATTAAATAAAAATGATTTGAAAATAATTAATAAATTATTTACACATTTTTATTTAAATGCTTACATAATTGATATTGGTGGTACAGCAATATCAATTATGTAAGCATCCTGAAAACTTACAAAGAACATATAGGAACAAAAATAATAAATACTATTGTAAATAAATTAAAAACTACAATAATTGAAAATTAATTGCCTTGCATGTAAAAAATATTAAATAATAACCAACTAAACTTACGTAACATAAGCACATATAGCTAAAACCAAAAGATAATATAAGAGGTGAGGGCAGAAAGACCTCTGGTGTATAACCCAGACAGATTAACATTTACATGTATTGTAATTATTTATTATATATTGTTAAAACTATCTGTATAGTCTGAATACAAATGTGTGTATATACAGAGAGGTTTTTTTTATCAGTATACATTATGGGAAGTTTATACCTGCAAAAAACGCGAGTTAAACGCAATGTGTGTATGTTTAGTTGCCTATTTGGCATATGTGTTCAATTGCGTGTTATAGGCAACTAAACACACACACATCAATGAGTTTGACTCGCGTATTTTTAAAGTATATATAGGGGAAATGTATACTGTTAAAAAAAGCTCTCTGTATATAAGAAGTGAGTTAAAATTTTGGATTCGCTGGTTAGAAAATAAAATGTCATTTTTAAAAATCCGGGGTTAAATAAAAATAGAAGTAAAATAAAAAATTGAATAATTTAAATTAATTGAATTGAATGTAAAAATTATTAAATGTTAACCGACTAAAATATTATTAAAAATCCAGGGTTAAATAAAAACTTGGAATACTCTAATTATATAAAATTCAGTTTCAGTAGGATTTAATAAATCTTCTACGTTGGAATTATTCAAACCTGCTGAAACTGAATTGAATGTAAAAATTATTAAATATTAACCGACTAAAATATTATTAAAAATTCACGGTTAAATAAATAAAAATTATTCAAATTTAATTGTCTTGAATGTAAAAATGATTAAATAATAATCGTTTAAAATTATTCAACATAAGCGCACACAGTTAACATCAAAAGATAATACAAGAGTACAAAACTACATACTTTAGTACAAAACTACTAACAGGATACATTAATGAAATAAATATGAAAAAATTATTAAAAATCAACCAATAAAACACTGATTAGATTGAATAACTTTAAATTCTCGACTAGTTTCGGGTAAAATTCTCTTGAAAATGGGCTAATAACCCGAAGCTAGTCGAGAATTTAAAGTTATTCAATCTAATCTGTGTTTTATTGGTTGATTTTTAATAATTTATTCATATTTATTTCATACAATATGAACTACCAATGTCTAAATATTAAAACCATTAAGGATACATTAAAATCGGTAGTTAAATAAAATGAGTACAAAAAATTTATATATATCTGTTGCTAAAGTAGGAATCCCACGTTTTAAGGACAAAAATATTAAGTAGATAATATCTAAATTAAAACTTGGTTTTGTTTCGCTATAAATTTATAAGTTTATAGTGTAATAAACGAAGCGTTTTAATTTATATATCACATACTTAATTCAAGCATGTTTTACCATGGAATAAGTGAGAAATTAAATAAATATTAAAGCATTTTTCGTCGTCGATGAATAAAATTTGTATTACGAAGTAATCTTACCTTTTTAAAGGAATTCAGTGTAATCCAAAAAAACACACGAAAAATCCTCAGATCCGTAATTGTGGATAAGAATAGAAATAAGAAGAACACTGTTATTTCAAACGACACGGAAACTCACACAACAAATAAAAAAACGCAAACGGTACGTGGTGATACGAAAAAAAAAAGTCGTGTGTTGACAGAACGCGATTCGGTGTGGATTTGCGGGCACCACGTGCACTGATTGAATGAAGAAAAGGTAAGGTAGAGGTAGGTAATGTGTCGGTGTGGACGGGGAATCCAGGCCAACGGGTCATCAGACCGCAACGGAGACGCTGCCCAACAGACGCATATGCACACCCAGGTGGTATGACCTATCAACCAAGGCACATACCGAGAGCTAGGGCTTAAGGTTATTGCCGTCGGCCGAGTTTTTCTTTCGTGATTAATTAGATTGTTTATGTATTTCTCCCTCGCTTCTTCACTCTCTCTCTGACCGTGTATACCGGAGTTGAATTCTTAGAGGTGTATTTTAGTATGAGTTTGGGTCATTGTATCGTCTGGGTTTTGCCGCTACTAGAAGCAGGTTGTTGGCGATACGTGCTCCAATACTTGATCGAGTTCGTGTGTATTTTTAGCGAGATTTACAATCCAGATTGAATTATATTGTACTACTTTAATTTATTTATACCAATGAAACAAGTTAGATATAAATTTATCACCACGAAATCCTCTTAATTTAATGATAATTTATTAAAATGTTCAACCAGCATTACATAGCGTATGGATGGCCATTTCGGTTTTTTGAACCTCATCAGATTAGCGTGTTCCATATCCCTTGATTAAGGCGGTTAAACGGATCTTGTGTTGAGATTAAACCACATGAAGTTAGGCAAGGCGGTTGAACGTATCTTGTGTTTAGGTTAAACCACATTAAATTTGGGAAAAGATGGCGGTTGGGTTGCCTTCTATTAATTATAATTCTTATTTATTACTTCTGCTAAATTTAGTTTAGAACAAACAATTTTTGATCACTCTGTATAGAGTGTGTTTGAGTGGATTTAATCGCCCCGTGCCTGGAAAAATCTATTTGAGTGGATCGAAAAAATAAATGTAATAGGCTCGCGCGTGGAAATAATGAAATTATATTGAATAACAACAAGCGTGTTGTGTTCTCTGATTGCAGCTTCTACTTGAGTGAAATAAAAATAAATGAAATAAATGAAAATAAATAAATGCACGATCTGTTTGTATACTAAATAAATTAATTTTTGGAAATAATTAATATATTAATAAATGCGACAGCTTTGACTTACGTTACGTAAGAAAAAGAAAATAAACATTTAATGAATATTACGTATCAACACATCCGCAAAACATACAGCGCGAGATAATTACTCCAACAGATATATCCCATCAACTCAAATAATTCACGCACTTTTTCCCATCACGTTTTTGCGAGGTTGTATTCCCCCACAACAAATAAAAAAAAAACAGTTTATCCGCTCGTATAATCCAGCTACACGCAAAGAAACTTAATGGAATTGACAGTGCCGACAGCGCGTTAGATGTATCATATATTATTGGATTATATCATCTGCGCCTGAATATAATTTAGAAAATAAAAAAAAAGAAATATATAATAATAATAATATTTATTAGTCCCAACTATACAAAATATGTACATAGGATAAGTCAACAGAAAACCGAATACATTAATTTCTATTCGGAAATATATATAATTAAATTTGAAATTACGCTAAATATTCATTAACACTATAAAACGATTGCTCTGTTAAGTAGGACTTAAGCCTATTTTTAAAAATATACTTGATAATTGTATACAATCGAAACTGTGTTAAACATTTGTTTAAAAAAAAAATAAAGCTGTTTACGAATTTTTGCGATTTAAATAAAATTGATACACACAGTATTTATAATTATACGTTGAATTTGCTGTATATTGTAGTGTTTCCCGAGTAGCATCGGACTTCCCCAGTATTTATAAATAAACTAATAATTAAACAGGCGTGCTTCAAAAACGTAAATAATTAAAATTATGATTAAAGTAATACGTAAAACTGGAAGTGTCAATGCAAGTATGTTATAAGGTTTCGAATGAACTAGACTATCGCCTTAATGTGTGTCGTGTGAAAGGAGGAGTCCATATTGATACGAGTTCCCAAAGTAAACTTCAAGAATCACTGTATAAAATAGTTTAAACGAATTCATAATAATGTTATTATTTTCGGATTAATTAAACATTAAAAGTGTTTATTTCTGTTGTAGTTAGTAACCCTGCATTATGATTAAATAAATTATATACAATGTATTATTTTTCTCAGGTAATAAAGATTTATTAGTATCATTGTAGATACTGCTACAATTGTTTCGACAAGGATGTAATAAAACAAAAAGTATATGAAATTTAAAAAAAAATGTAGAAGAGAGACTAAGTAATTGAATTAGATTCATTATTTTTTTAAACAGCTGTAGGAAATATGCTTTTCTAATCATAATAAATTAAAGACAACGCAAGCGCCACTTTTTGCCTAATTTCAAGTGGCATCGTCAACGATTTAGGTCTACAAGGTAGATACTGCTACAATTGTTTCGACAACACATTAATTAATCATCAGCCTAATGGTGCCAAAGTGTTGGCTAAACAATTGTAGCAATTTCTCTACAATATTTTTTTTATACTTAAAAACCCTTGTTTTGTTTACAAGTAATGTTATGGAGTTATTTATGGTCACAATTATTTAAGAATATTATAAATTAGTGAAGATGTTAATTAATTTCGCTGCTTCCCAGGTGAAAGGTGGGTTCTTTGCTGCTTGAGATGTTCCCATGATATGAATGTAATTGCTTATTTTGCGAATGGCAATAAATTATAGAAATGGTAATTGCAGTAGACTTCCACGGAGCGGATTGCAGGAAGTGTTTAATTTGCGGCAGCCATGTGTCGTTGGAGATAATGATGTTCAATCGCAAAACCGCACACTAAAATGTGTAATCATGTGAATTTAAATCTTCATGTATTTTCGAATAAATTGACGATGAAGGTTGTAATTTAATAAACTTTGTTATTGCAAAATTGTTATTCACGTAACGTAACTTTTATTATGCTTTGGAAAGTATAAAATGTAAAACATGGAAGGAATCAAGATAGAAAAAAATATTATATATGTATATTTTTGTGATATAAATAAAGGTCACATATGATAAAAAAATTCGAGTCGCATATATTAGTAATTTACAAATACACAATCATCTATCTTTATTGTAATAATTATAATTACATTAATTTTATAAAAGATTACATTTTTAATTTTTGAAGTTGATTGAAAAACGTACTACCTTTTTTTACCACTTTTATTTAAATATATTTATACAACATACATAAGTTCGGCAGTGTTAATGTAATTTTCAAGTGATGAAATGAATTTATGTGGGAATTCATTTCATCACTTGAAAATTACATTATAGGTTGAAACCATTATATTTTTGAAATCATTATTTTTTTATTATTCATTTAAGGAAACCTCCAATTTACAAAGATAGAATATAAATATATTATAAAAATTACATCAAAAAATCGAATCTTCTATCCCAAATGGTTCAAGAATAGATAGTAATATAAACAGAAAAGAGTATTCATTCTCTTGGTCACAGTTATTTAAATAAATTAAATAGAAATGAAAATAATTAACAAATTATTTCCACATTTAGCTCTGTGACTTTTGACTTGCGTTACGTAAGTACGTTAAATGCACATTAAAACAACTACTTCCCTGGCAAATACCCACGCCAGACATTTAATTACATAATGTACACCTGCTGTTGCATATCAATAAAATATTGCATCATGCAACAAATTTTGATCCGAAAAATTTAATGGAAAAGCAACATAAATGTGGAAATAATTTGTTAATTAGTTTTATTTATTTTAATAGATAGTAAATTGAAAAATATAAGTAACAAGTTCATTACAGCTTAGAACTTGTTACTTATATTTTTCAACTTATTATCTATTAAAATAAATAAAATAATTAACAAATTATTTCCACATTTATGTTGCTTTTCCATTAAATTTTTCGTGATCTATCCTGAAAACATTTTTATTTACAAGATGGTTATCAACCAGTGGAGTTTCAGCCGGCAGTCCTTGTCCTTTGTATCTCAGTTAGCCATTTATGTGTGATAATTTGAATTCATGGATGGTGGATTGAGAATGTTTGAATTTTGGAGAGATATTGGGATTTCTCGTAATGCAAAGAAGGTCCAGGGTGATTGGTAGAACTTTATGTTCTCTAATAAAACACTTTTTAACTTTATTTAAATAAAAATAGTTTTCCTTTCTCCTACTTATATTTTTATTTAAATAATTTAAGTCTCCACAACCAACAACCAACATAAAGAAGACTTTTTAACTTGGTGTAGGATGACTTTTTGACTTTGTTTATTAAACAGAATTTACTTTTATACAAAGTTAAAAAAATATTTTTACAATGTGTAACGAAGTAGAATCCTCAGTGATTAGTAATTTACATATATTTTTATTAAAAATATAACTTATTTTTATGAACTTTTTTTTTATCTACTCACAAAGCCGAACAGATTAAACGTTGTACACTTTTTATCACAGTTAATTTGAAAATATCTCGCTCATGTTATAAAAGGCGGAATTTGAATTTTTAGAGCAGGATCAGATATTCATGAGGATATAAAGCGGAAGAATGAATGAATGATTGTGGGACATCTGGCGTTCGCCCGTCTTTACAGCCAGATAACTCCTTAAAAAAATCATGCTCCGTTCATTATTCCTTAAGAATTACGAGAAGTTGAAACTGGTTTTACTAGGAAATGTAAAACAGTAATCACCGTGTTAGAAATAAAACCTTCGCCCGTCATGTTTGTAATTCTTAAGAAATTATTTGTGGATGTTACTGCTCGGGGAATGATTATAATTTTGTCTTCAAAATAAAAAGCAAACGATTTATTATAAAGCTTTATGATTTATTTGACGTATTTGATAATGAATTTTGTCTTATTATAATTATATTATGATAATATAATTATAAAATTTCATTTTGTAAAATGCGAGGTACAATGAATGTTTTTTTTTTTTTCAAAAATTCCTCTGATCCCGCAACTTTGAGAGGATGTTATTCGTGGCCCACCCTGTGTATGAGAGGGTACATTTTGGCACATTTTTTAGTAACTCGATTAATCTTTAGTTTTTGGGAAAATAATATGTGAAATAATCTTCCATCTTATTCAAGCCCAACCCAGACAATCCAGAGATGAGGAAGAAAGGAGGAACCGGACAGAATATTAACAGCGATATATTCATATTAATATTACTTATTATTACAAATATATATATATTGTATATCCTGTAAATAAAGATAATTAAATCAAAAATGTAATTAAATTAATTAAGAGTGCGGTTTAGTAGAAAGAGATGGCTATATATATATATTAGATGGCTATATATATATAATTATTGACAGTTAGTAATTCGAGTTGCATTGCTGTTGTGATCAATAAACAATATTGTATTATAAATTAAAGTAATCTTAAAGCAGGCGAGATTTTCATCAGATAAATTAAAATGCATTGTTACAATTAGATTTTATGAAAGAAATAATTCAAATTTGTCAGTTCCTTGTAATTTTTTTAATGGTTTAGCAACAACAACAACGACAATGAAAATTTTAATGATTTCACTAAATTCCTCATTAAAATAGCTTTATACTATTAATTTCATAATATCTTCCAATTTTTTATTCTAACAAGAACTAGTGAATTTGGGTGATATGTAATAACTGACTGTTTTTTTTTTTTTAATCAGGACAATATTTTTCGAACATGTAAAAATGCAAGTACATATTTTTTACATGTTAGGACAATGTTTTTCTAACATGTAAAAAATATGTACTTGCATTTTTTACATGTTAGAAAAATATTATCACATTATTAATTCTGGAGCCCGACTCTTTTTTATGAATGATTATTTTCACTTTAGTGTATCTATCTAGCTATCTACTAAACCGCAACCTTAAACAATATTTAATAAAATTCTTCAATCTATAAAGCATATTAAACAGTCAATATTACTATATTCCATACACAATTCATTATTGTAAATCTCCATTTCCATCAGCTCCATCCTTCTTACTTAATACCCCACCGTGCGTCTTCATTATTAAACAAACCGAAGAAAAGCCGGCTAAGTGGACGTAAAACACTAATTACGGTGGCGTTTCGCTTCACGAAGCCACGAAATTATTTTAATGGCCGTATTTTAAGTGCTCGCCGTGGACACGGAGGACGTCGTTTCAGTTCTTTGTCCACCCCGAAATTCCATTAATGATTTAAACCCCCGAAAAATAAAGGGCGCGCACACATCTGGCTCGCGTCGTGTGCTAAATTATTTGCGTTGTTTTATTTTTGCTCGGCGGGATTGGGTTGTTACACAATTGGATTATGTTTCGCTAGGGAAGTAAAAGGATGTAATAAAACAAAAAGTATATGAAATAAAAAAAAATGTAGAAGAGAGACTAAGTAATTGAATTAGATTCATTATTTTTTTTTAAACAGCTGTTGCAAATATGCTTTTCGAATCATAATAAATTAAAGACGACGCAAGCGCCACCTTTTGCCTAATTTCAAGTGGCATCGTCAACGATTCGTCAAGGTAGACGACCGAGAATCATTGTTTCGTCCACTAAAGGAAGGTGAACTTGTCCTGTTTAAGCAAACAAGGAAATCGAAATTCACATTTAAATTAAATGCTTTTCTAAATTTAAAATAAATTATTTTTGTTTACTTTGTCTGAATATAAGAAAGCCACTTGTAAAAAACTTTTCTTCACAAATATGTATTATTACTACTAAATACGTATTTCGGCTACAATATAGTCATCTTCAATAGTTTGTAAGTGAATTTGTCTTTTTATAATTCAATTTATTATTCTACCTAATATGTTTATAATTGTATACAAATATATAAATCGATTAATTAACACGAGAAATAATTGTTTAATCCATGCATTGCAAGAGAAAATGTGAACACAACTCGTGATTGTCTAGTGGTTAGGAGAATACGTTGTGGCTCTTTTATTATTATTATTATTATTATTATTATTTGTAGGACCGAAAGATCTTTTGTGCCTCCTCTACGTGAAATAATTATTTTTTTATCTCGCAGGATATACCCATCTTTTTGAAGTGCCCTAAAATCTTAAGATATCTTAGTTCTTTAAGAGTGGGGAAGTAGCCTCCTAAGCAACTTTGTCTTACACGAGCTAAACACTCGCATTCTGTTAGGAGATGTATAACATCTCGTTTTCCACAAAGCAGAAGCTGTTTCATCAACGACTATTCTCATATTTTATAGGTGGCCCTTTACTGGAGCATGTCCTTGTTAAGATTTGAGGTTTTTCCTGTTGAGTAGCCAGAAATCTCTATTGGTAATGGAATATGTCCATCTTGTGAAGATTTTTGCTGTCTCAGCTTCTATATCCCAGTAGCGTTCTTTCTCCCTAGCCTTAATATCCCTTATTTTTGCCTTTAGGAATTGTTTGGCAAAGGGACAGATTGATTCATACTGGAACTTGCTCAGTCCCTTTTTTGCAAGGGCTTCTGCTGTCTCATTGCCCTCTATTTCCTCATGCCCCGGCACCCATATTAGGCTTAATCTCTGGCCTTTAGCCAATTTGATCATTTTCAATGGTAATGTTGAACTTATGGTCTTCCAGAATCCGGCAAAGAACTCAATCCTAGTTCTTGAATGACATAACTTCTTGATTCAAAGTTATGGCACATAAATTACTAAAAAATTATTTTGTCAATTAGTGTTGTTTTTTTTTAGTTGTAAATAATTTTTATTATTATATTCTTGCACATAACCTGCATTTATTTAAGTGGCGAAATCGAGGACGTCGGCGCATGCAGTTTTCGTATAACCTGATTCCCTCCCCGGTGCGTCGTCCTTTTTTTCGTATTCTCTTTTCTTTTTCCTTCGTTCGTCAACGTTTCGTATTCATTAGTCTGTAATAAGAGGAATTCGATACTGACGACTTTCACGAACCGAATAAAAGAATGAAGAGCAGACGGGGAATTGTATCTCGGGCATCGATATCAGTGTCAAGGTTGATTTTCGTCCGGAGAAGGAGAGGGATTTCGTGTTTTTTTGGTGTCTCTCGCCTTCCGAGAAGAGGCAATTTATGGTCTTAGTTTTACAGTAATATTTTTATGAGTCGTGAATATGCCCGGAGGTGAATGGAATACATTTTCTTTGGTTGAAACACTTTCGATGTGTTTTTATTATTATTATAGGTTAGTGATTAGATTACTTTCAATCAATTAATATAAGTGAGTGGAGAAATTAAAGTACAATAGAATAATCCTGCCACGAGGAAGCAGAACAAAATTTTGATAACAACAATGGATCATTACATATATTTGAAAATATGTACATCCTTCTTTAATTAAGTAAGTTTCAAACTTACTTAACAATTTCTAATATTACTAAAAATTATTTACCAAGTGGTTAATGAGACTCAAATATATAGAATCATTGTCCCACGTTATGAAAAAGTCAATACTTGCATCATTTAATTAATATCGGATTTTTTGTTTTTATTGTATTTTGTTATCGTAATTATTATTTTCTTGTAATTCATTTGTTACCTTGTTTATAATTCATTCTGATTACATGCAATTTATATTATTTTGGTTGTAAACATTAATTGTAAAATGGTGAATTCCGTAAATAAAAAAAAAATTAAAAAAAAGAAAATTTATTTCTTAACTTACATTAAACAATAATTAGAAATAATAATATAGAAAATTCCAAAATGCTTTTAGTTAATTTTTATAAGTTATTAATTTCGTATATTAAATTCTCATAAAATAATTTCCCTTATCTCACAAACCCATTCAATTTGATTTATAATCCCAAACATCCAATTACCACTTAAAACCCATTCACAATAAAACCTCATTTAACCGCTCTTCTATTTGTTCCCCGTTCGCCTGTGCCCTACAATTAAAGCATTCGAAGGTTAACACCACCTTTAAACTGAGATTGAGAGATTCATCTCAATTTAGTAGTGAAGCCAAGGCCGGGTAGTTTCTCTGCATACACCGGACCCAATAAATTCGAGAGGGTTGGCCGAGGAAATGACGGAATTGGACCGGATCCGATATTTATGAGCTCCTATCGGTTTTTCCGCTGTATCCGAAAGTGCGAAGGACGCGAATTATTTATACGCGGACGGGGGATTTCCGGATCATCTATTTTATTAGGCATTGATAGGGGTAATAATTCGAAATAAGTGATTGATCAAACCGCGCGATTGAATTAATAATGTACTGTTCAACTTCTTATGATTTTGTCTATATAAAATATTTTCTATTAAATAAAAGTGATTTAATTAACATTTATAATGATTTGAATTCATTCTATTAAGGGTAATAATTTATTTAAAGTTAATATTATATTATATACATACATAAACATCTTTATTTCTGAGATTGGAATATACAATTACAATACAATATCTAACAATACACTAACGTTCACAATATATTTCCAACTCTGAAACTGGCTATCGACCAGTGGTCTTTCAGCCTATATTATATATTTTTATGTATTGTATTATTTTTTGCTATAAATTGATAGCTGTTAATAAAAGTATTATTATTATTAATTTGTTAAAACTAAACTCTCTCGATTTAAATTAGTTATTAAAGTAGAATCCGACCTCTGGGACCTTATTTCTCAATTTCAGCTATACACAACTGTAAAATTCACATGTAAATTCCTATCTAAATAACATATTTCGTACGTTTTTGACGTATTTCAGGAATACGGGCCCTGGTTGCTTGAATTTTACTGTTATGCATATTCACCAAATTAATTAATAAGAACACGTTTTCAATAAAATTACCAGCATTTTTTTAGCAGTCCTGCTATTATCCCCGAAAATATTCAAATTAACAATCACATTCGGTTGATTTCACCGTTCCCAATTCTTCTCTCGCGCGATTTTTGCGTATCATAATAACACCACATTCATACGGTACCCAACGAAAATAAAACTCCTCGCCGGTTACATAGCCCGATAAATATGGATTTAAAGTAATTGCAGATGTACGCATAAGTTGAGTTAATAGACCGTCATATATTGATAATATGACAAATGCGACAATACAGTTAACATACACGGCGAATAAACGCCGCGGAAATTACGGTCTTTATATTTCTTTTTGCCTGCGAACGGTATATACACGCGTGTCCATATTCGTTAGAGGATGTAATATCGCTTCGAATCATAAAATATATTTAATGGCGCAAATATTAGGTATTAAACGTCACGAGTTTGTACCGGAAATTATTTTTTGATGTATGAATAAATAAATAGTTATTTTTTCTGTTTTAAATGGTTTGAACCAATAGTTAAAGTGTGTTGTAATTTTTTTTTTTTTGAACAATCATCCTGACACTACAACCAGAACTCATAATTAATATATTACTAACGAAGATATTTGTTGGTGGGGACGTGAAGTTTCTTGATATAATATAATAATATATATAATAACATCTTTATTTATATACAGAGTTACTATATTTACCACTTAACATATATTTACAATTATTAACTAAATTTTGTATATAAATTGGCTATCGACCGAAGGTCTTTCCGCCATATAATAATATTTTATTCCTTTCTTCACTTTTTTTATTTTTATCACTATTAAATATTATATTATGTACATATATATATCTATATTATATTACTTCTTAATTAATTTCTCACTTACAATTTAGTGAAACATGTTTAAACAATTAGATTGACGTTGCCACTTTAATTTAGGCAAAAGATGGCGCTTGCGTTGTCTTTAATTTATTATGATTAATTATATAAAAAATAAATACGTGGTTTTTTGAAAATTATGTAAAAATCGACTAGTAAAAACTACTCAGAAGAAAATATTATTTTTTTTTGTGAACCAACCATGTATTTTTTTTTACCTAATATACAGGGTGTCTCAGCGTGCGCGCCGAGTAGCTTTACGGCTAAATGGTTTATTTTTTTCAAAATCGGCTTTCGCAGGCGTATGTAGGTCTATTAGGACCACATTTTAAAATTAGTATCAAATATACAGGGTGTCCCATAAAAGCATGGCGTATCATAGTTATATTTTTTCTAATGGAATGACCCATATTTTATATTTTTTTCAGATTCTACATCAAAAATAAAGTTAACTTTTATAATATGTTCATATACCTAAACCTAATAACTTTTGATATATTTAAATATTTTTGGAAAAATTGACGTTTCGAAAAAAAATCATAACTTTGAAATGGATGAATGAAAACAAATGAAATTTTGTGTCGGTATATCTGACTAATGGATGAATATTTCAGACTATTAAGAGGAATTTAAAATCTTAAGATGTTTTGATAATTCAACCTATCTCCAGAAGCACATTCAAGGTTAAATTTCGTGCTTATTTTAAATGGCACACCCTATATCTAATAGGCCTGTCTTGTAGGAAATTATATTGTCTTTCAAAAAGTATAAAGATATTTTTTACCTAAACCTAATAGTTTTCAAGATATATGCATTTTCGTTAACTTTTGACATAATATTTATTCATAACATGGAAAGTCGATACAAAGCGCCATCTATTGTTCAATATAATATTTATTATTATTATTCCATAAAGGTAAGAG
Source organism: Philonthus spinipes (assembly GCA_963082785.1). NCBI lineage: Eukaryota > Metazoa > Arthropoda > Insecta > Coleoptera > Staphylinidae > Philonthus > Philonthus spinipes. The sequence continues at coordinate 4,958,182 of OY720310.1, read as the reverse complement.
TTTAGTTATTGTTTATAAATAAAGTCAGTTGACCCAACAAATAATTTTCGAGATGTTTCCTAAATGAATACACTAATTTTATTAATTGTGAATATACTAATTGCATTATTTATTTACACATGTGTAAATTATTTGATAAAAACTTGTTAGAATTGTAAAACAAATATAACGAAACACATCAAATAAATTGACAAAATAGTATTAAAAGTAATTTATAATAAATTTTCAAAAATACTACCATCGAATACATAATTCAATTTTATTTTAAATGATATTTTGACATTTCTCAGCATATTAGGTATAATTGATCTAAATGTATTATTAATTCTGCTTTCCATGTATTCTTCCATTTCATTGCTTATTAAACCACCTTTTTTGACGAATATTCAATGGAATTAAACTCGTAATTGTGTCTCCTCATTATTAGTTACTGTATTCAAGGTAGTTTTTTTTTTCCAAATACTTCATACTGCCTACAGTTTTGAATGTATTTAAAACTTCCTCTACAGTCTTCTTATTAGGATGTCTTCCATCAGAGAACATTTTGTACACTAAGAGACAATCTTAATAACATTACATTATTATTAGAATCATGTTAATTCTTTCACTTAAAGGAACATTATTTTTTCAATTGTTAGTAATAATACGAATGTGTCAATTAAATTTGCTTATAAACAAAAGCCTATTAGAATAACTGGCAATAATAATTATTAAATTAAGCAATAGATGGCGCTTTATGTTACATTGTCGTATTAAAATAATAATGATAATGACGAAAATTAACAAAAATGGTTATATCTTGAAAACTATTAGGTTTAGGTGTAGAATACCTTTATACTTTCTGAAAGACAATACAATTTCCTACGAGATAGGCCTATCAGATATAGGGTGTGCCATTTAAAATAAGCACGAAATTTAACCTTGAATGTGCTTCTGGAGATAGGTTGAATTATCAAAACATCTTAAGATTTTAAATTCCTCTTAATAGTCTGAAATATTCATCCATTAGTCAGATATACCGACAAAAAATTTCATTTGTTTTCATTCATCCATTTCAAAGTTATGATTTTTTTTCGAAACGTCAATTTTTCCAAAAATATTTAAATATTTCAAAAGTTATTAGGTTTAGGCATATGAACATATTATAAAAGTTAACTTTATTTTTGATGTAGAATCTGAAAAAAATATAAAATATGGGTCATTCCATTAGAAAAAATATAACTATGATACGCCATGCTTTTATGGGACACCCTGTATATTTGGTACTAATTTTAAAATGTGGTCCTAATAGACCTACATACGCCTGCGAAAGCCGATTTCGAAAAAAATAAACCATTTAGCCGTAAAGCTACTCGGCGCGCACGCTGAGACACCCTGTATATATATTTATAGAGAAACGTGATTTTTCTTTATAGGACGGTTATAATTCACTCTAAATATTTATGGATTTTATACATATTATATATTATACATAATTCGGGAGGAAGTGGAATTTTTGTAAAGACATCTCAGGAAACAAAAATATGCAAAATAAGTTCATACATTCAAGTCAGATTTGTTTCAGAGATATTTCGAATAGTAATAAAATTAAAGGAAAAATGTAAATGCGAACTTACAAAAAAAACATGTTGAATTAATTCGCATTAAATTTTGGAAAGTTTCACCATCTGCCTACACATATTTTCGCATATATAACCTGGTAGCCAGATTTAGTGAACGATAATATTCGCTCTAATGATCGTCACAACATAACGAATGCGATCAAGTGAGTGGTAGAGGAAGATAACCGATTTCAGGAACCTCCTCTGACCTTGACTTCGGCCTTGACCTTCCCCCCCCCCCTTGTTCAAATTCACAGTATAAACTAACGAGTTCGGCCATCTCCAAAGATACCGTACCGTCAGGACTTAATGCATAAAATGGCATGATGTTACCGATTAAGATAAAATAAACCCCATTTCTTTAAATTGCGCTGTTTTTTAATGGCCCTTCAAAATTGCACAGTCTGTTTTGCCGCACCCTGTATATATATTAATAAGAGAAAGAATATTAGGGTCGTCAATCTCTCCATGCAATAATTGATACAGCCAACAATAATAAAATAATTTAAATCTCTAAGGGAATTTATCAGGTAAACGAAATTCTTCCGCTTATAAAATGAAAACCGGAGGTCCTACAATAAAAGATACGTGATGCTAAAGATTTTAACTAGAATATAGACAAAAAATGTTCATATGTTACAGTATCATCTGGATAAATTGAAAATAAATTTCTTTGGGATACGTTTGAGAGTTTTAATGGACATTATATGATGGTGACGAAATGTTAGTTCCCTTTTAACCAAAACCCCCAAATCACAATTCTGGTTAACTTTTTCTATAGAAACATTATCTATAGAGTAGTCGAACATGATTGACCGAGTTGTTCGATAGAACGACATAGATATGTTTAACTTAATATCTTTAACAGGACACCAAAATTTTATTTTATTTAGATCATTTTGAAGCGGATCATCCACAGATTATATATTATACAAATTCTTTACATCATCAGCTATTTTTGTTTTTTCATTTTTAAATTGTGGTAAAACTTAGAAGAAAACTTTTAGTGTTCTATAATTAAACAAACCAAACCATCAAGGTGTAGAAAATGTAATGTATGGTACATATCAGTTTATTTAATGAACATTAGCAAGCGAAAATAATAAAAGTACGTATTCACTAAAGAAAATGCATTTCCGAAAAGTAAAAAATTAACAATGAAATTTTCAGTTGAATAGGATTTCAATACTTTGTATTGCTTCCTCTAGCTGGAAAGTAAAAACACAGTGACCCGTCTTTTTGCATCTAAGTGTATAATAAATTTAAAATTACTAATTTAATTTCCTCATAAAATTGAACAAAATCTCACTCGAAAGAAACATCAAAATAAATGCTTCACATCATAAAAACACAATAAATCACATTCGATGATAGCATTTTCAACATTTAGAAACCGTGCCACTAACCTTTTTTTTTTTTTCTTTCGCTTCTTCAAACCTGATTCACCGTCGAATTTCAGAATTTCGATTCCGTACCGGCAAGAAGGTCAAAGTATCAAATTCCCCATCGGTTGTCCGCGGCGAGATAATTCGCCGGAAAGAAAGAAGAAAGCGTGAGCGAATTTCGCCAATTTTCTTTCTTTTGTATCATGGGTGTTTTATATAAAATGTATCGAGGTTACGGACACGTGTATTCAATTGATGCCCAATGTGTGAATGCGGAATAATAGTTGGGAGTGAGTTGGACGGGAAGTGTAATTAAAGCGGAATTGTGTGTTGTTTAAAGTTGGTAATTGATTTCGTTCTCTATTCTCTTCTGTAATTTGGATCAGTATTAACAACATCTACATTATTAAATAAAAATAATTAATAAATTATTTCCACATTTAGCTCTGTGACTATTGACTCTTTTCTATTAACATCTACATTTTTTAACAGGTTACATCAATTAGAGGACACAATATACAAAATATTACTTAATATACAGGATGTTTCATTTAACTTGAGACTGCTAAATATCTGGAGAATAAAACATTAATTCAAAAAATGTTTCAAATAAACCCACAATATTTTCGAAAAGCAAATTATCCTGTTATAATAATTTTTTGTAGTCAACTTTAAAATTTTACCTACATTTTATTTTCCATGTGGATAAAACATCAGAAAATAAATAAATTTTTTTTTCGGATAAAACTTTTTTCGAATCGTGGCAGATGGAGCTGTAATTAAATAATAATAATAATAATAATATCTTTATTGTCCAACAGTTTACCCAAATTAGGACATAAAAATACAAAATAATAGATTAATATAAAATATACAATAAAAAAAACTTAATTACAATACAATTAATAATTATAGAGAAGTAATTGTGAAAAATAATAATACAAAAAGGTATAAATTAAAGAAAAATATCTTCATACAATTTATTACTATTGCGACTTAAATGACTAAGAGGTGCTTTTAATAAAATATTAGTACACGCAGTTGGCAAATAGAACAAATTATAATGACGCGATGTAAGACGCGGCACTTGAAACTTTACCATAGCTAATATTTCAGGGGCATCAATTTTATTAGAAATAAGTTTCTTCGTAAAAGAAGCATTATATGTCTCCCGGCGACAAGATAAAGACTTACAATCTTTATTTCTCATCAAAATTTCTGGAGATTTCATTTCCAACTCCTTAAGATTTCACCTAAAAATGCTGTGGCGATTAAATTAAAGTGGAAATCAGATGGCGTAATATCAGGTGAGTATGCTTGGTACGGAAATACTTCTCATCCTAGTTCATTAATTTTTTCTAGCGTTCGTCTTGCGCATTGCGGTCTTGCTTGTCGTGTTGCAAAATTACACCCTTTATGTTAACAATACCTAGGTACTTTTTTCAAATAAAAATTGATTTTCTCTACCCAATTGTTCACAATAAAGGTCTGCATTAACAGTTTGTCCAGGATTTAGCGTTTCACAATGAACAACCTAAAGAGTACTCTTCAAAACACACAAAGTCGCCATCGACTAAACTATAATTTTTGCCTTTGTTTAGTCGATAGCGACTCAACGAAGATGGAACTATTCCAAACAACGGTTGATAGAGAGAGAACTACGATTCGCTGTCGCAATATCGTTTTATTTAGAATACCATAGCAGATCATCGTTGAATTTCTAAAAAATGATCACTTATTAATTCCAACAAGTAAACAATGATTTTATACAATAATATAATAATAATAATAATCTTCATTCACAAGTTTTCATTATAAATTTAATAAATATTATTATGAGGAGGAAATACACAACAAAACAGATGAATCATTAGGTGGGATTCAGTTAAGCTTACGCTCACTGTTCTTCCATCCAAACCTAATTATTAAAATTACACGATTTGTAGTTATAAAGAACATAATTTATAGTTATAAAGAGCATATTTAAATAAAAATACTTGTCCTTTCTCCTACTTATTTTTATTTAAATAATTAAAGTCTCCACAACCAACAACCAACATAAAGAAGATAAAGAGCATAATTCATAGTTATAAACAACATAATCTATAGTATTAAAAAAACATAAGATAAAATTATATAGGTTACATAAAATTATATGAAATGTTTACAGTTTTTTTTTATTTAATTGTAAAACAAAACAAAAACCTGGAAATATTGACATTAACATATCGCCTCAACTTAACACCAGATCATTTGCTAACACCGACTTTTTTTAATTTGTCTTTGAATTCGAGTAGAGAGAGACTCCTGAATATCCTATTTTTTATTTATTTATTTATTTATTTATTTATTCAATTAACGGAGGCCATTAAATACAGTAACATATTTTAATTATTACACACCGCTGTCGCAATATTATTCCATTTAGAATCCCATAGTAGAATACGCTTTCGTCAACACACACTATCGACTCGATACGATACGTTGCTCGATAGTTAACTAGAATTCCTATGTTGATCAACAGCCTCATATACGACATCTATATCAAATTTGTTTTATGACTTATGTGAAGTGTGTTTGATAAAATAAACAATTAATTCGTTTCCTATTTCACTTTTTATTTATGATAGCTAAATGTACATGTACTCGAAATGTACACTTCTGTGCAATAAAATTAAGTACAAGTCTCATAACAATTTTTCATAATATTCTAATTGTGTAATTTCGAATAAAATGTTCAACCACCATTCATCTAGCATTTGGATTGCTGGCGATGGTTTTTCTCATTAGACCAGCGTGTTCCACGTATAATGCCTTGATGAATGCGTTTGAACAGATTTTGTGTTGTGTTTCATATAAGTTGAAATTGTTTGAAAAATAAAAGTTTAATAGAAACGTGTTTAATAAATAATTTGCATTTTGTTTTGTATTTAAATACATGTGTTTTGTTAATTAAAAACATATAAAATTAAGTACAATAATATTATAATCATGTTTATTCAACAAATATACTCAACTCAATTACAATTACATTTCAATTACATCTGTTTTAATTGTCTAGCAGCAATTTCAATAAATGATCAAATTAAATTTAAAAAAAAATTGATATATTTACATATTTCTTTCGTAACTAAGAAACTTATCATGCCCTCCCTAAACTGTAACATATTTTGTGTGCTTAATTTTATTGCAAAGTAGTGTACATCAGAGCTTCCATATCGAGGACGGGTTAACAACTCCCACCACCGTTTTTTACACGATCAGCCGTAGTCGTGTAAGAAAGAGAAAAAACGGTGTGAAATGCACGATTAGAGGACGTACGTTAATTTTTCATGCATCGTTTTAGAATTAGCGATTTAGCTATCATAAATAAAAAGTGAAATAAGGAACGAATCAAGTTTTCATTTCACGACATCTGTGTTTGAGAGAAGCAAGTAAAACATGACTTAAGCCTGTTTATACGGTTGCATAGAATGAATTTTTAACTCTATAATTTGCATTCAATTTAAGAAATCTAATGCAACATTAATGTACATTTTATAGACATTAAATAAACCACAGAATTAAAAAAAAAGACAATATTTATTGAGTGAATTAGTAAACAATATATTCACTTTACTTTTAATTAGTAGTTTACAGTTATTTTTATTATTATTAATGTACTTTATTATGTAAAAAGGTGAATTCCGTAAATAAATTATAACTAATTGACTAATGTGAAAATATTTTGTCTTAAGTCCAACACAACGATAATGAGTATATTGTATTTATTGGAAATATACATGTAGCGTTATTAATAAACAGAGTGAAGGCTTTTATGTCATAAATTATAATTATAAAGAGGGGAGATAGATCTTTTGTTGTTGGCCCAGGACAGGAAAACATGTTTATTGTATTATGTATACTTAATGTAATTATCTTAATAAAGAATCTATTTACAAAATGTTGTACATAATTATAAATAATTTGGTTTTGTGTTTTTATTAAAAAAATTAATTAATAAAGATAATACAGGTATCATAATAAAGAATCTATTTAGAAAATATTGTACATAATTATAAATAATTTGGTTTTGTGTTTTTATTTAAAAAAATTAATTAATAAAGATAATACAGGTATCATAATAAAGAATCTATTTAGAAAATATTGTACATAATTATAAATAATTTGGTTCTGTGTTTTTATTAAAAGAATAATTAATAAAGATAATACGGGTATTTTTTTAACAACGCCTCATAGGGATTTATATGGATAAACCTCTACATCGTGTTAATGGCTTTTCTATCATATGGATTTTTATTAAACTAAACATATATTTAAATTGGAATATTTTGTGAGAACTTAAGGAGTTTTTAAGTGATTTTAAAGATTTGTTATGTTTTAAATATTAATAATAGCAAAAATGATTTATTCACTTATTCACAGCTATTTAAATAAATAAAAATAATTCAAAAATATTTAATAAAATTGCTGTTTGCATAACATTAAGGATTAAGGTTTAGACGAAAGAGATAACTATATAAATATTAGGAATCATTAATTCGAGTTAGATTGCAGTTGTGAACAATGAACAATATTGTAAAGTAATCTTAAAATAAGCAAGAATCACATCAGATGAATTAAAAATTATATTAACGTTTAGTCTGTGTGAAAAACAATGAAAATTGATCAAATTTATAGCAAATTTCAAATTATATTTTTGCTAATAAAAACTTGTGCAATGAGAATTTAAAATATTTCACTAAATTCTACATTTAAATAACATAGCAGACATGACGTATTTATTTCATTATATCTTACAATTTTCTTTTCTAACTTGAACTAGTAAATTGACGTAATATACGAAAATTAACGATTTATTTTTTATTTAGACTGATACATTATACTTGGTACATAAAAAATGTAAATACATATTCATATTATTAAATCCAGAAGAATGGCTCTTTTTTTCTAAACGATTATTTCCATTTTACTATATAGCTATATCTTTCTAGTAAACCGCAATCTTAACATATTGCATAATGCAACATTTTTTTAATCGAAAATATTTAATGTAAATAATAATAATTATAATCGGGTCTGCTCACTGAAATCAAGGAAATGTGGCAGATGTAATCCATTTCAATATTGCCTGTAGTCATATCTGCAACTGGAATAATTCCCAAAAATCTCAAAAATCTCAGGGAAAACATTTACTTAGAATTACAAAAATCTGTTATTCTGATCACTTGCAATATAACAAGAAGATTTCTAAATAGCGACTAAAATATAAATTACTACATACCTGTACATTGGATTAAATCTTGTCAGGTATTTAATTGACCGCGAAAAGCGAGACAGAATTACATAATAATAATACCTTTATTTATCACAGAAAAAAAAAATGCAAAATAAAATGTTACGAGTGTAGGCGAAGTTCAGTTTAAGCTGACTGAACTTCGCCTACACTCATAACATTTTTATTTTTGTTAAGTGGAAGATCAGTATCTTCCACTTAACCTACCAAAAATGAAACATAAATATAATTTCAACATGTGAGATAATGTACAAACATATTTCGACGTCAATAACAAAATAAAAATTATTTAATATAACACCATCTCCTGACATGTGTTTTGGAATTTTCTGAAGGAGAAGTTTTTGTTAGAATGTAAGTACCCTTTTTTCTATTATTTAATCCCCGACGAGCCTCCAACATGACACTATTTAAATTGTTTCAGCCAATGACAATTGAAATGACGAGTCCCTCGAAGTGTGTCGGTTGCTGTATTCCACCGATGTGGGGTAATTAATTTTACGTTGTAATTAAAAGATTTAATATTTAAGCGTTTTAAACGCAATTTATGCGCCATCTATAATCCGCACGATGTAGTATAAAGTATCTTAAGTCTGCTTAAAGTGTTGCATAGAATCAAACACTTTTCGCTTTAAATTTCGTAAGCTGATATTAATTCATGCAACAATAAAATAAAATTGTTATAAACTATATTTCCATTTTCAGTAATTTCCAAAATATAATTAGTTTAATAAAAAAATAAGTAGTAGAAAGAACAATAATTTTTATATAAATAATATTATGAACATTATTTTTTTATATACAAACATCTTAATTCAGACAGCAGAATTAAAATTCTTTATAAATATCTTAATTCAGACAGCAGAATTACAATTTTTTATAAATATTTATATTTACAATACATATTGATGGGTTAGTAGTTTGTCATGGGCTATCGACCAGAGGTCTTTCTGCGACATTTTTTACTACTACAATATCTTTATTCAAAGTTATTTGTTTTACAAATATTTACAATATATTATGGTATATTTGTTTCTTTCTTGCTTGCTTGAACAGGCTATCGACCTATGGTCTTTCCGCCACATTTTTTTTATTTTACTGCACTACACATTATTGAAAATATACAATCAAAATCATAATATAAGAAGAGTACAAGCAAAGTTAGTTAAATTTAAACAGAAAAAATGAGAACAAAGTATAAATTAATATTAGCAAACAAAATTAAACATTATGCAAAAAAAATATGTCTTCATACAAATAATATAAGAAAATACAAGCTATCAGATAATAAATTTAAACAGAAAAAAAAACAAAGTATAAATGAATAGTAATAGTAACAATAATGTTGCAGTAGTAGGTCACAGTAATAAATTAATAAATTATTTCCTCTTTAAATAATTTATTGACTGTGACCAAGTAAATAAATCCTTTTTCCTATTATAACTACACTTAATTTCTTTCAAAATTTTATTTTATTTATTTTGAAAACCCAAGCAAATGATTTAAAATGATTTAACATTAATGAAACAAAATATTTCCCCAAGTAATAAGTGCGCAAATTATTCAAGAAATAAAATTGTGAACTTCTTTAAAAAAAATTACTCTAATCGAGAAATGTGGTTATTTTAAAAAATAATTACTGTTTAAAAATCTCGCTAAATAATTTCACCCAATTAGAGGAAAACGCATAAATTTTATATAACAAAAGCACGAACACCGGGCCCGAACTTTTAAGCGCACTTTAATTAACTGAATGCATTATAACTTTCCTGGAAAACCAATTATTAATTTCTCCACCCAGGCAAATCACTTCTTCGTTTCTTAGACGTAGCCGATAGTTTGTTAGTAGAGAAATACTACTTCATACTTCGCAAAATGACAAAGTTTATTAATAAATCATCTGCAGTAGCTCGGCGTGGATTGCGCTCTTCTTTGAAATTCGTGTACGTGATTAAAGTTATCTGAAGCTTTCCGATTTAATTACAGCACAAAGCCACCATACATAATACTCTTACCTCAATGAAACATTGTCATTCTGAAAGTTGCCCGACGCCCGGGATCAGGCGCTTTGTCTTCGTTCGACGGGAGCGCTCATTAAGATTCGAGTGATACGTTTGTGCGGTGAACATCAATGAATAAATTAAGGCATCAGGAATAATTCTATAAGGGTGTTGTGATATTAATACTATATGTATACTCTTTAATATTTAGAAATATTTTATATTAAATGTTGTTCAAAATTCTAATGGAAAGTATTTTTTTTTTTTAATTCGAAAATTTCTGTAGGTACACTTTTTTTATTCAAACTTTGAAAATTAAAAAAATATATTTCTAAGCGGAATTAAAATTTTTAGATTCGAGTAAGATACACTCTAAACTATCTTAATAGGAAGTTTCAGCCGAAAATAATTTAAATTTAACCTTTTTTTTACTAAAAAAAAGCTTTTGTTTCCGATTGTACTGTAAATTGGCGGGGATGTAGTATTCAAGAACGTATATTTTTAAGCGTAATTAAAATTTTCAGATGCGAGTAAGACACACTCTCAACTATCTTAATAGGAAGTTTCAGTCGAAAATAATTTAAATTTAACCTTTTTTTTTACTAAAAAAAAACTTTTGTTTCCGATTGTGCTGTAAATTGGCGGGGATGTAGTATTCAGTATGCTGAATAAGAATATGGAATCAGTTGTTCATAATTCAAATCGGAAATGTGGATTTCTGAAATTTTAAAAATTGCTAAGCCCAAAACAGAACTCAAAAAATGTTTTTCTAGATGAAATAAAAATTTGTTTGGGAAAACATAAATGAACTTTCTGAGATGTAAATGCATGTATATTTATAGCAGCAACGTTCTTTTTTTTTTTAATAAATGAAAATTTTGTGAACATTAATGAAATATATATTTTCACCTGAATGAAAGCCAATTGCCATCGGGACTCCTTATGTAAGAATAACACAACTATTAATAATAATAGTACTTATGTAACATAAGTCAAATTGTCACAGTAGCTAAAGAGAAAATAATTTATTAATTATAAATAGAAAATAGTATTCATTCACTTGGTCACAGTTATTTAAATATATTAAGGGTGCGGTTTAGACGAAAGAGATAGCTATATAAATATTAGCAATCACTAATTCGAGTTAGATTGTTGTTGTGATCAATGAACAATATTATATTATACATTAAAGTAATCTTAAAACAAGCAGGAATTTCATCAGATGAATTAAAAATTATTTGGATGTTTAATTTGTGAGAAAATCAATTATGAAAAACAATGAAAATTGATCAAATGTATAGCAAATTTCAAGTTATATTTTTGCTAAAAAAAATTGTGCAGTGAAAAATTAAAGGATTTCACTAAATTCTGCATTCAAATAACTTAGCGGACATGACCTAACTTGAACTAGTAAGTTGACGTAATACACGAAAATTAACGATTTATTTTTTATTTAGACTGATACTTTATACTTGGTAGATAAAAAATGTAAATACATATTCATATTATTAAATCCAAAAGAATGGCTCTTTTTTTAAACGATTATTTCCATTTTACTGCATAGCTGTCTCTTTCTACTAAACCGCAACCTTAAATAAAAATGATTTGAAAATAATTAATAAATTATTTCCACATTTAGCTCTGCGCGTAAGTCAAAATGTCACAGAGCTAAATGTAGAAATAATTTATTAATTATTTCCAAATCATTTTTATTTAATATTTATTAATTATTTTCAAATTCTTTTTATTTATTTTATTTAAATAACTGTGACCAAGTGAATAAATCCCGTTTTTCTATTATTAATAATATGTCTGTATATTTTGTTGGTTAATTAATTTATTAATATCACAAAATACACAGATATTTCCATGAATCGATGATGCTGAACAATTTCGATCATAATTAGCATCGGTAAATAATTGTTTGGAATTTTCGTATATTTGTATTTAAGTGGGAAATCGAACAGCTGTGAGGTTCCAGTTGTATTTATGTTTGCAGTCGCGATATATCGGTCTACAAACTTTCCAAAACCCCACCTCATTATTACTCATTTAAAATATTCTACGTCTATGTTATTAGCTAAAGTTGGACTATTTGTTGCAGGGCGGGGGTAAGTATGTAAAATTAGTGCTGTAACTACTGTGCGCGTTGTTTACACCCTAGAAGACAATTCAGCTAACATGAGGTTATCATGCTAGCTGAATTGTCTTGCGTTGTTTTAATGATTTCATGAATGTTGAGGAATATTCTTCTTTATTTTTAATTAATACACATTTTGAAAAAAAAGAACACATCTCCATTCCACAAATGCTGTGGAAAAAATCCTCTTTCGTCAACTCGTTGGTGAAATATTTACGCACCTTGTTGGATTAGTGTATACATACAAAAGGGATGTGCTTTTCCATTTACATTCCAGTACAGCGGAATATAGTAGAGTGGGTTCATTTAAAATAAACATTTCAGCGGGAGGCTTTGTTCCATTTCACATGCCTTTTTTTGTGCGTGGTGATTATTGATTTTTGCCACCACGCACTTAACCTAATTAAGATGAAAATAATGTTATTAATGAATGAGTTTACTAAATAGGAATAATTGTGTGCGGAAATTCCTGGAGGTGGAGTTATAATTTTTTTGTTTGTTTATTTCCACGAGAAATTGATGTCGGGATTAGATTATAATAATTAATTATGTGTAAATAATTATAATTATAATCATAAAAATTCGACAACCCATCCAATTCACGCCTTTACGAAAAAAAAAACGGTATATTTATATATTATATTTAATCATTTCTTTAATCCACATAATTTTAAGATTTTGTATTCAGATAATAAGAGAAACGTTTTAAATCTAAAGGAAAAGTAGGAAATTAACAGGACCATAAAAATGGGGGGAAATATCGAAACGACAACGAAGAGATTTGGAATTTCCCAATACTGGCTTCTCTTATTATCCGAAATTAAAATATTTGTATATATACCTAGGCAATATTTTTTTCTGTACATTCCTTTGAAAACGATCTAAGAAACCGAAACTAGTTGGAATAAGTCTAATTTGTGAAACTACCAAGTGTCGTTTCTTTAAATTACTTTACATAGATTGTAGGTAAATAAATATCATAAGCACTTACCTTTAATTTCGATGATTTTCAAAAATATTCCTGCAACTAATTGAAAATATTAAATAAAATGGCTGAAAGAACTTTGTTGAATTGTACAATAATTATATATTATACGATTAATATGTAAATATATTTCTGAAAATTCATAAATGAAGATAGTTTTATATAATAATAGAAAAAAAATATTCATTCACTTCTGATAACTGTGATATTTAAATAAATTAAATAAAAATAACTCGAAAATATGGCTGAAAGATCGATGGTCTATAGCCATTTAGTAAGAATATTATATAAAATGTATTGTAGTGTATTATACTTAATGTAAATTGTACAACAAAGATGATAAATATATATACAAGGTGTACAGAAAATGAGTGAAAACCTTCAGGTAACTCAATTCATTAAATAATTTTTAATAGAAAATCCAAATAAAAAAATGTTGTATGGTTCTTCATTGAGGCTTACGAGATCTTCGGAATTTTAAATATGTGACTATGAATTAGTATTGTTTTTTAAATATTTTGTAAAAAATCAATAGCATTAACAATCAATTAGACACGTGTATAATTCCATTGATGTAAATGATTAATAAATCGGATATTTTTACAATTTTATAACTTCATCAGAAGCATTCTTTTAATTAAAATAGATCTGGCAACGACGCACGCTCGTTTGTAAAAGAAAAGGTGTATGCAACACCTCCAGCGGATGATGTAGCAGTTATAAACAGGATAAATGCACACTTGTTTGATCCAGCGTTGCCAAATGTATAGTTCTTTTAAGTGGCCCGTGAGGCTTAAGGAAGGACTGTGTGACTTATTTTCGTTAATATTTTTATCTAAAAATTAGTGAAAGAGTCACGCTACCTAAAGATTTTCACTCATTTTCTGTACACCTTGTATATACATATATTATATAACTCGAAAATAATTATTATATATAATTAATTATAATTCAATAAATAAATAAATATAATTATCTCCTCATGAGCTACTGTGTCATTCTGATATACGTTACGTAAGTACTTTAAATAAGTGCTCAATAATGTACATTTTTCTGTTGCATAACAATTAAATATTGTATAATGCAACAATTTTTGAATCGAAAAAAATTAATGCAAGAAAAAACGTAATATAAGGCTATCTGCAGGCACATTTTTCAGTATTTCATCCCTTATCAGTACATCTATGCCTTGTATATATATTAAATAAAATTCAGACGTTCTTTACAAACATATATATATTTTTATAAATACTCTACATCATAATTATATTACAACATTATTTATTCACATGCCTTATTACAAATCGTTTCGTTTCGTGTTTACTTATATTAATAAATAATTTCTTTTATATATTAATTACATTTTTCTAGATGTGTATTTTATATATTTATATAATAGTTATAAATAGAATATCCCCCAATACATAAAATATCAACAATTATATTATTTATTTATACTAAATCGGACACAGTTTCGGATCACAACAAGTTAAAATGTATTTATTGAAACCTATTTATATACAACATGCCCTATAAAAATTGACGTAGTACCTCGTTATAGCCCTTTCCTAAGGGACGTGACAAATTTAAGGTTTGTGTACTCTCTCTCTCTCTCTCTCTTCCTCGACGTGGCGTAATGACCGTGGACTCTCCGGCGTTACGACCACGCGAGAAATCATCCTGAACGTAATTCTCGATTAGCTTTATTTTTTAATAATGAACAATATTATTCGCGAAAATACTAATTATTGTCGATAGCTAATTTTTGTATTTTTGTTATTTTATGTTTTTATTATATTTTTGTTATACGAAATTAATAAATTTTACTTTTATCATACAAAAAAAAAATCGCTGCATTACTATTGTATAAAGTAATGAAGGGATTTTTTTGTATGATAAAAGTAAAATTTATTAAATAAAACACTTTTTAACTTTATTTGTATAACTTGTGACACAATGACAATGGACTTTCCGGCGTTATTTTTCATTATTAAAAAACTAATCCAAAATTACAAGTTATACAAACAAAGTTAAAAACTGTTTTATTTAATAAACTCAAAATGTATACCCAAGTGAAAGCCTTAACAATCAACAAAAAATAAAATGTATTGTACACGTTATTAATTAGCTTATCATATCAATCCGAATTTCGCGTAGATTGTTACAACAAAATAAATGAGGCAGAAAGACCGACGGTTGATAGCTATTTTCTGATGTATTTATTAACCACGATGGTAAATATTAAAATTCTAAACAACTTCAGAAATAAAGATGTTTATATTCTTTTTTAATCTTATCCTCTTTTATTCATATTGGATGTCGACGTTAAGATGTATATATAAATATATAAAAAAATGAGGAGTACGTTAAATATAACATTTAACATACGGAATAGCACAATGCAATGCCGAAATAATTACTTAATTACTAGTAGTAGCAGAGTAGCAGGGAGTGAAATTTTATCAAAGGTTATCTGGTAAATGTTTGATAACAGATAATAATAATCATAATAATTTTCTCGATCCTTGAAGTTCCTCCAAGAGAACTGAATTAAATTCCATTTAGAAGTGTAATCAAATAAATCTCTAATTATTGATAATGCATTCTACCCGATTTTCTTGCATACATTATTATTTTATAAATACATAGTTGTAAAGTGAATTGGATGTATTTTATTTTTCCCTCAGAATTAAAAAAAAATAAATAAATATTTGCTTTAAATAATTTCTTTCTACTGTAGTTGTTGTATATTATTTTAGTATAATAATTCAAGACACAAGTTCGAAAGCTTGTCTATTTCAAAATAATTGTCAAACCCGGATTTCGTAACAATTATTTTAAATTAATCGAATTGATTATTTATGTCGTTATTCATTACGCTACACATTAATCCGTTGTTAATTCAAATTCCATAACACGGCACGACGTTTGTGTAAATTAATTACATAATCGGAACCTTATTAAACAATTCCATTGAAATTTCAATTGAACCAATATCAGCATTCCGTAACAATCCAACGTTCAGTTTTATACGAAGCGCACAAACAGTCTTCCCCCATGTCACCTGTGAAATCGTCAAAGGGAGCGACTCCATTGTTCCGGCTTATTAATATAAATAAATATTGTGATGTATACACGATTCACGGGGAATATTGTGTACGTAGGAAGTTTACGCGAAAACCCGTCGCTGTAATTTAATTAACCGACACGGCAACAACGTTCGGCGTCTTTTCTTATAAATTAACGGGGGGAAAATGGAAATTCATTCATTAATTGGATTTTAATTGTGCCGCGCGCCGGGGATGAATTCATGTCAGTATTGGAGAACGTGAAAACACGAAGATTTTATTATTAAAATCGAGTTATATTATCTGAAATTTTAAGAAGAATTTTAATAAATGTTGTCTTTGTTTTAATCAAATTAAAAATAAATCAGAAAAAAAGAGCATTCATTACAGGTCAGAATTTTTATTGAACTTGAAGCATTGAATCGAGATCTTCTGTAGTGACAGAAATCTAGGGACGTGGGTTAAAATACCATTGGAGATGTTTTTTTTTTACTTATATTAAATAGCTTAAATTATATGTCAATGTTGTACATTGAAAAATTCTTCAATTTTCAAATCATCCTGAACGTAATTCTTCAATTTTCAAATCATCCTGAACGTAATTCTTCAATTTTCAATGTTGTACATTGAAAATTTCTTCAATTTTCAAATCATCCTGAACGTAATTCTTCAATTTTCAATGTTGTACATTGAAAATTTCTTCAATTCGTAGATTTTTTATTCCCAATATTTTCTTAAATAATTGTATCCTAACTGAATCGCACAAATTAAATAAAAATGATTTAAAAATAATTTATTAATTATTTACAAATCATTTTTATTTAAATAACTGTGACCAATTGAATGAATACTCTTTTCTATTTGAATCACATAAGTTTGATTATCATTTAGCATTCATTGAACGAAATTTAATATTTCTGAAAACTGTTGTAGAAAATTTCATTTTTATAATGCCTTCCTAGTTTAAAATTATATAACTCTTGACTCACCTTTGTAAAAAAAATATAACTAAAACTCCATTCCTGGTGAATCAAAATCCTCGAAAACATCCATAAATCAACTAATAATGTAATCAATTATTATGGAGAATTCCGTAAAATAAAGTTAAAGTTAATTATAACTTTTTACAAACAAGAATAAATCGCGTGTTTAATTACTAATAATTTCAAACGATAAAAATTAAACCGGAATAGTGAGCATACCGCACGGAAATGAAATCTTCGAGCGCAGTTATCAGAAGAAAAAAAATCGAAACCTCGCTCTGCGAACGCATTCCTGAGATAAGATCAGTTGTATGCTTGGTCCGGGCGCAGGCAATACATACGTATTTAATTGTTTTAGTGTGTGCAATTCATTTTTATTTTAGAAAGTGATAATAAAAATTTCACAATCAGGATGGCTTTTCATTATTTAACAACACAGAAGTGGTAAGTACTTTTTAATTTTTTTATTCATATTTATATTGTTACGTTCCGGATTATCAAACGGTGTTATTAAATTATTTTATTTAACGCAACACAATTAAAAGTTATCGAATTTCTGAAACCAGGGTGATATTGATTTCGAATTTTGTATTATTTACGTGAGGGGTTATGGTTTGATTTAAAATCAACAGATTTAACTAACACTTGGATTTATTAATTCGCTTAATATTTGTTATACAGGTTCTGTAGATTTCACGATTTGACATCGCAAAAAATGCGTCTCGGTTGTGTCCTTAACTGAAACATTATTTTATTTAATAACAATCCAGCCTTCATTCTATATTCGACATTCTTTCCCTTGAAATTTAATCTGATTGCGAAATTCATCGATAATCCGTTACCTTGAAGGATCGCCCCGAAATGCCGCGGAGCAATCATGAAGAATAAATTGAATCCGACACAATCGATCCCAGTGTGTAAAATGCATCGGCTTGCTTGTATCGCAATGATGTATTTTCCCCAAAGATTGTATTACTGGGGGTTTATATTGGATACACATAATAAATTTTCTGCTCTGGATTACAATGGGAAATTGTTCGATTGTGAAAGCGTTGTGCAAACTCTACAGAAAAATAGAGTTAATCATAATTGAAAATGTGATATAAAAGTAAGAGTGAATGTAATATAGAAAAAGAGTAATAGAAAAAGGATTTATTCACTTGGTTACAGCTATTTAAATAAATTAAATAAAAAGTTATACAAACAAAGTGAAAAAGTGTTTTATTTAATAAACTCAAAATGTATAACCAAGTGAAAGAAAGCCTTAACAATCATTAAAAATATAATTTGAAATTAATTAATTAACTCCCCGAAAGATTTTATAAATTTCAACAAAGATTTCAAAATCCTCCACGAAGAGAAGAAAGGAAGAAAATTAACATTACTAGAAAACATGGAAATTAATAAGTATTTCCTAACAGGAAATTTACTTAACGAACAGACCGATCTCTCCAGCTCGCCACTACTACGGATGGAAAACCCCAGACCTTCCACCTCCACTTTTTAAATTTGTATATAAAGATAGTTTTAAGAAATTTGTAAATATTATAAGTTCTTCACCTGAAGAAGCAACAACGTTGCGAGACAATTGTCGTGAAATACACAAAAAATAGTTGAAAATCATTAAGTGTTTTATTTTAAGATTTCATAAATCAATCCACAACTTGATTTAATAAGTGAAAACTCAAAATTCCGGGGTTTATGTAATTTCATTTTTTCGTAAAATAATTTCGTTTACAAACTGCTTGATTCGGTCTGAAAACGAATTCTTGCTGGGTGCGTTTTCGCCCCTCCAATCGGGCTGTCGAGAGCCCGGCAAGTTTGGGGGAAAGAGAAGGATGACGACTCGAATTAGAACAGTAAACATCGCAATAAATATTCCATTTTACAAATGTTGTAATTGTTTGCTATTGAAAATATTCAGCGATTTTACACGTCGAATATTTAAGCTTGATCTTTCGAAAGAAACAATCCTCAAGAATATCCTAACTTTATATAAAAAAAATTGGTTGAAATTAGAAAACAATAAGTTATAATCATCAAAAAATCATCAACAATACCCCTCAACTTTTAAGAAAAATAATTATTGGTTGAAATTAGAAAACAATAAGTTATAATCATTTTTTTCTAATTTCAACCAATAATTATTTTTTTAAAACTTGTGGGGTTTTGTTGATGATTTTTTGATGATTATAACTTATTGTTTTCTAATTTCAACCATTTTTTTTTTATATAAAGTTAGGATATTGTTGAGGATTGTTTCTTTCGAAGGATCAAGCTTAAATATTCGACGTGTTTTTTAATTTGAATAATATTCGTACAATCCCTGTTATATTTATATGAAAAAATGTCTAGAATATCGAATAAATAATCAATAAAAGACGTTTCATAATAAGAAATGAGAAAGAACTATATCTTATATCAATAAGCGACAGGCAATTTATTTTAAACCAACAATATTTCTCTACATCCACGACGATACGCCTAAAAAAATGGAAGCCAATTTATATAAAAAAAAGACGGGTGATTGATTCAATAAACACGCCCTAAGCTCCCTTGTTGGATCGTTTTTAAATTATGAATAAGATATCTTTTTCGATTACGTTCTGTATAAAAGGCTAATCGTTTTAATTAAATTGATTTTTTTGTTCATTTGTGTATATTTCTAGAAAGGGCTAAAAATATTAAATCATGTTGTTTCTTCTACTTTCATTCCTGAGAATTTTTAATTATATTCTGAATAAAATCTTCACTTAACCTTAACACTTAAAAAAACACATTTAAAGTTAATAAGGAAAATTATTAAAAAAATGATTTAATTAAAATTATATGTTTCACTTTTTCATCGCTAAAAATCCATGTTTAATTTATTAATAAATAATTTATAATAAAACACTTTTATTAAAAAAAAGTGTTTTATTATAATTTTACACAATGTATAACGAAGTAGAAGCCTCAGTGATCAGTAATTTAATAAATAATTTGTGTTATTGAAGTGTTTTATTCATTTTAATCAACATGTATAACGAAATAAAAGCTTCCACAGTTATCAATTTTTCATATTAAATTAAATTGATTGAGTGAGTTACGTGGAGATCAATTGTAATTGATAAAGAGCACTAATATCCTTTCTTCACACTTATTTTTATTCCATATGTACATTTCGGACACAATGTGACAATTATCAATGGATTAATACTACTGTAATGGATTAATACAATAGTATTAATCCATTGATAATGGTCACATTCTGTGCGAAATGTACATATAGAATAAAAATAAAAGTGTGAAGAAAGGATATTAGTCACATTTAAAGAATATTTTTTTTAAAGGTGGTGCTTGTGTCGTATTTATTTTTTTATGAAAGGATATTAGTGTTTTTTATCAATTTCATATTAAATTGTTTTTTTTTCTCACTTTACCGGCTTCGACTGTTAAAGTCTCAATTAAAAAAAAAATGCTCTGACTTCCTTTCCTGTGTGAAACCCGTTAACTGTGATATCAAGGTCCTTTTGTGTAGCTATTCATTTAATTTATTAAAAATAATAAATTATTTAATATTTTTATATAATAAAAAGACTATAAATATGAATTTGTTTAGTTCTCATTCATAGTCTGAATTAGATTTGCTGATATTAGTATATTTTTTGTTGTATTCTTTCAAAAATTAGAATTTTTTTTTAAATATATATTTCGTTTTAACTTACCAATCAAGAATGACGTTCGTTGAAACCTTAAATTTGTCGCTAGACTATAACACACATATACATATATATATAAACATTATTAAAAACATCTATAAATAATACCATTTATCACTTATATCTAATCACATGAAACATTAAAAACCACTCCTTTACTTAGCTAACGATTAATTATTAAAAAATAACAACGTTAATAACGCGTCCATATAAAAATATCACTTTATTATAAACCACCTCCAATATCACATACCGTTCGTTTAAATGTACATTTAAAAAAAAATCGTCTATTTCATACATCGGTGTTGGTTATTGGAAGGCCTACCCTGCACTATAACCGCGTCTGTCCACTATTTAATTTAGTGGACCTACTTACGAGCTAGCATTTCGACAACTGGGACATTTCGGTGTTCATGGAAGTGCCCTGGTTGAAATCCGCCACCAAATCGGGTTTGTCGTTGAGCATCTTGTTGGTGGACTTCCGCAGCGAGGAGCGCTTCGAGCCGCTTCTGGAATGCGCTCCGCCTTTCGCTAAACACATTATTTCCTGGAACTCCTTCCAGAAGTTCTCGTTCAGCCAGCCGTAGAGGATGGGGTTGGAGCACGCGGAGGACATGCCCATCATGTGGCAGATCGCGTAGATGATGCGCATTTTCGATGTGAAGTTGGAGCCCTCGCCCATGAAGATGTCGGCGAGGAGGTTGTAGAGGTTCAGCGGGAGCCAGCTGAGGAAGAAGATGACTGCGATTGATATTAGGAGGATGTTGGTTCTTTGGAGGCGGCGGCCTCTGTGCTGGCGGCGGGCGCTTTGCTGGCGTTCGTCCTGGGCGACGAAACCCGCCGCGAAACGGTAACGGAGTTTGTATAAGATACTCGTGTAAGCAGCCTGAAAAAAATAAAATCATTTTAAAGCTAAATTAATATAAACTTGAAGACTATCATTCATTTACACTCAATAATTTCTTGATTATCATTTATAAATAAATAATACTATTTATTTAAATAACTGTGATAAAGAATAAATACTATTTTCTATTTATATTATCATTTATTTTTAAGCAATTCTATATAATAACATAAAAATAAATTAAAGACGACGCAAGCGCCATCTTTTGCCGATATACATATGCATTTGGGAGTCCTCCCCACTCCAACATTCCGACCTGTGTCTTTAGTAGGCATTGTCTCAGTTTTACCAAAAGAAATACGCACACACACTCCTATGCACGGACTACAGAAATGGTGAATGCGCCGGGTTTCGATTTAAAAAATAAATTGTTTTAATTGGAACATTGTGGAATTGATTCCAAATTATTGTTCAGTTTTATAAAAAATTGAGTAATAATTCCAAAAATGGTTAGTAGACAAAAGTGGGAATAAAAACGGGATTTTTGTTCCTGAGCATCTACGGTTGATAAAACTGAAACCGTGTTACTAGTATGGTTAGGGGAGGTCGACTGAATTGCCAATTTCCACTTCTTTCGACCTCATCCAACCATACTATAAGTATGGCCTTAGTTTTATCAACCGTAGAACAAAATTCCTCGCATTATTATGAAGTTATTGCGAAAAAAAAAAATGTCTTTTATTGTTTAATTGAGTTATGTCGATGATTTAATCACAATGAAAAACGTTTTATTCCTTCATCACTTTTAATGAAAGTTCAGTAAGAAATGAAAGGGTGTTGTGAAGAAATTATCTGATAAAATTAATGAAGAAGAAAGGAATATAATATATTTATAATATAATTAATGGTTTTAATATTTTGACATTGGTAGTTCATATTGTATAAAATAAATATGAATAAATTATTAAAAATCAACTAATAAAACACATTATTTTGGCTGCTCCACAATTAAATTAAAATAAAAATTAAAAAAATCAATATATCTATTCATGTAAATATCCTTGAAAATTTCTATAAAACAAATTTTAAATTCTCTTGAAAATGGGCTAATAACCCGAAACTAGTCGAGAATTTAGTTATTCAATCTAATATGTGTTTTTTTGGTTGATTTTTAATAATATATTCATATTTATTTCATATATATATATATATATATATATATATATATATATATCTTTATTCAGACTATATGGATAATTTTAACAATATAACAATATAAATAATAACAATACATGTAGGTGAAAAATCTATGCTAGCTAGCTGAACTGTCCTGATGATTTGCGCAAATGAATTGTTTCATATTTATAATAATAAATATTAAGAAAAATGGCTGAAAGACCTCCAGTCGATAGCCGATTCATCATCTACAGAATATAATTCTAATTTTTGTATATTATTGTACATTGGTTAGTTAGTTAAGAAAACTTCACATACTCACGAATAAATTACTTCGAATTTGATTCTTAATACATCTAGGATTGTAAATAAACAGCGAAGTAAGAAACGAATCTTTCATTAATTTTATCACACAACACTTCTAACTTAATTAATTAACGTAATTTAGGAAATTATATCAATTACTTGGTAATACTTGTAAATAATTAATATGGTTGTTAATTAGGAATGTTATTAACAGAGCACTGGAGCCATCGATAATTTCCTGCGCAGACTGTAAACATTTTTGATTTATATATTCATATAAAAACAATTCCATTGAGAAATATAAATTTATATATTCATAATATAAAAAACAATTCCATCGAGAAATATAAAAAAAATGGCATTGATAAAAATTGAGTTTGGTATTTTTATATTTTCGGAAGAATACATCTTGTTTGATGACAATGCAAATTTCTGCCTTGTCTAATTAATTAAAAATGTATTATTGTGTGTATAAGACAAAATATTTTTTCAAAAATAATGCATTCCTCAATTATTCCTAAACAAGTAGACAAAGAAAGCATACATTTTGGATTAAAAACATACAAGTTTTTAATTCAAAACACAAAAACACACACACAGAAAATATATTTAAGTAATACTAAACGTTTGGATCAGAAAAAAGTAATGGATAACCTTTGAATTAATTTCTTACTTGGTAAAACATGTTTAAACAATTGGATACAAAAATCAAACATATGTTTGATAAAAAGCAATAATATCCTTTCTTCACACTATTATTTTTATTCCATATGTATATTTCGGCCACAATTTTATCAATGGATTAATTTGCCCGTTAAGTAGTTGTTTTAATGTGCATTTGTTTAACGTACTTACGTAACGTAAGTCAAAAGTCACAGAGCTAAATGTGAAAATAATTTATTAATTATTTTCAAATCATTTTTATTTAATGTATTTACTGTGAAACAGCGTCTTCATTTTTTTTACAAATTTTAATAGGTAATTTTGTATTAAAACACGTGATTGACTTATTATGTTATGTCAGTTCCCTTACACGCTTTTAGCGCAATAATAACCATTTTTAAAGGATTTACAAAAATAACTAATTCAATCAAAAATTCTTATATTTAATCTGTTAAATTAATTTCGTTTCCTGTTCTCATAAACAATGCAAGCTCGCCACGAAACAGCCATTCTTGGTCATCTACCTTGTAAGCCAAAGTCTTGAACGTGTAACATGATATTAGACAATAGATGGCGCTTGCGTTAATTTCCAATTATTATGATTCTTATATTTAAATTAGTTATTTTTGTAATTCTTTTGAGAATAATAGAAAAGAGTATTATCAGGTTGAGTGCCATCGCTAACACTGGTTTCCGCTGGAGGAACTTCCTTATGGGCCACGGTAGTCACTTATTTACAGTTATTTAAATTAATATATACAAAATTCAGGCGGAAAGACCAATGGTCGATAGCCAATTGGCAGAAGAATTTATTTTTATGTTAGTTATTTATTGTATTTACTTATTATTAAAAATAATCTGCCAATAAAGATTTATATATATATATATATATATATATACACAGAATATAAGTCAAAATGTCACAGAGAAATAATTTATTAATTATTTTCAAATCATTTTTATTTTATTTATTTAAATTAAAGTTACTCAATTTGATAACTATTAAAGTAACAAAAGCTAATTAATTAATTATTCAATTCAGTAAATTAATTATTTACAATTTCTTTTTATTCGACTTCCTTTGAGAATAATCGTTATTGGCCGAAACACGTGTCAGGAAATTTAATATAAAATAAAAATTCCCTATTATAATTTCGTTTCATCAAGAGTACAGCGAAGAAAGTATTTTACGCAAAAAAAAGTAATACACAAAGTAATTTACTTAAGCTTATAATTTCGTTTCATCAAGAGTACAGTGAAGAAAATATTTTACGTAAAAAAAGTAATACACAAAGTAATTTACTTAAGCATTCACTTACCGAAACTAAAATGATCGGCAGACAGTATTGGAAAATGAACGAGAAAATCGAGTAATGGTATCTATTGATGTAATCCGGCCAATGTTCAAAGCAGAAATTAATATGCAGCGGTTTTCCTTCGATCTCCATTTCGAAGTGCTCCAACTCTTTGAAGATGAACAACGGCGACGCGAGAACAATGGCGATGATCCATATTACCAATAAGATACAGGCCGCTCCGAATAACTGTAGACTCTCCCTCGTCGGATACACAATAACCTGTAAAAAACGAAACAAGCGTAATTAGGGAGTTCAGCGAAATGTTAATTAAAATTTCCTTATTAAAAAAAAAAGAAAACGATGAAGGAGGGAAAGTTAGGAATTTTGTAATATATTTGCCGCGAGTTTCTAATTAAGTCAGTGTAAATATAGAATATTACAGTTAATAATTATACAGTCAGGATTTTATTTATATTCCGTTCTTTACATTAATGATATTTTACTTATTACTAGAAATTGAGTTTAACACGATGCATACATTTTATATACCCTGTATTTCAATGTTTCTAATGTAATTTCTTAGTGAAACTCCCTGTATACCAACTACGTAAGTATAAAACT
Organism: Philonthus spinipes; assembly: GCA_963082785.1. Taxonomy (NCBI): domain Eukaryota; kingdom Metazoa; phylum Arthropoda; class Insecta; order Coleoptera; family Staphylinidae; genus Philonthus; species Philonthus spinipes. The sequence continues at coordinate 4,932,112 of OY720310.1, read as the reverse complement.
GGAATTTTTGTATGAAATAAACTTTTATTGTAAAAATGGTAACAAATATATTGTATCTTTCAAAAAGGCTTGGCCGTTAATAAATAAATAAATAAATAAAATATTTTATTCAAAGTATCACCCGATATACATTTCTAACATCTGTTTAGCAATTTCTAAATGCCCCGACAAAAAACTGTTGTTTTTTTTTTGTAAGGTAAAAACCAGTAATCTAGCCAGTTTTGTACGTTATCTTCCATCCATAGCGATTTAGCCTGGCAGTCCGGGATTCCACTGGAATTACCTATAATCTTTCACGCTTAAGATTTTCAGAGACTTTCTACATTTCATCACTAGTTACAATAAGTAATGTGGGAATCCGAGCGCCATGCGTAAACCTCAGCCGTTACGTGACATCATTTCTACCAAATAATTTATCAATTATTTTTATTTAATCATAATGAATTAAAGACGACGCAAGCGCCACCTTTTGCCTAATTTCAAGCGGCATCGTCAACGATTTGGGTCTACAAGGTAGACGATCGAGAATCATAGTTTCGTCCACTAAAGGAAGGCGAACTTGTCCTGTTTATAAAAACAAGGAAAAAAATTAAATGTGTATTTTTATTTAATTTAATTTAAATAAAATACGAATTTTATAAGGGTGTTATTAAATAAAAGTTTGCACAATTGTCATTAAAAAAATCCCTTGCATTTTAATTCACAACCTAAAAAAAAACAAATTTCACGAACATTTTCCTGTTACGGATATTTCGGGAGTTGCTAATATTAAAATTAGTTTCGGGGAAAATAAATAATCCCGCTTTTGTTCTGCGCAAGGGAGGCTAATGGAAAAAGTTATTTTATGATTTTGTTTTTTTTCTTTTGCGAGCGAGATGACGATAGAGGAGGCAGTGTATGTCGACCTCGGAGGAAATATTAAAATTAGCGGAATAAATCTCCGGGCAGAAACAATTTGTTCGAGGCGGAGATGCGATTTTCCCGCGGGCCGTGGAATGCGAATGAAACATCAAAGGTATGCGGTTTCAGTATTCAGAGTTAGTCATAACATCGTATTTATTAGTTGAACTGTCATGGTTGTAATATAGTTTTTAATGGCAATCGATCATATGTATTTCTGCTCTCTCTTTGAATAGTTTCACTTATTTCATTATATTCAAGAAATATTTTTAATATTTTGAAATAAAAGGATTTTTTTTAAATTAATTGGAAAGATCCGTTTCCTTGAAAGAATTGTTGCAAATTTCATAACAGAATAAATTTATTAATTTAAACGTTATAAATCTCTTTTTGTGAAAATAAATGCTATCTCTCATAAAATCTGTACTGATTTTTCCCTTGAAGATTTTAATGGCATTGTTTTCATTTTAATTCATCCGGAAAAAAAGCATTTCGTTTAATAAAATTCACGGAATTAATTATCTTAAAAGAGACTTGATCAAATCGCTCTTTTTTTATATGAACTTAAAACAGGATTCATCACGCAGATATTCCGGACGGCCATTAATTAAGCGCGCTAAAAGTTGGTCCCGGCGCATTCACCAATAATTCTCCGAAGTCACCATTTCAAAACACGTTTAATTTACGATTCGCGTTAATTCATGCGGTGATAAATGGTAAACTCTGTTAATAACAGATTCGGAAATTAACAAATCCTGCACGCAATATGTTTTATAAGTTAATATTTTTGATTGAGACAAAAAATTATTAAGAGGAGTAATATTACATAAAATTAAATAGAAAAGAGTATTCATTCACTTGGTCAGAGTAAATTAAATAAAAATAATAATTATAACAATAATTAACTTTATTAATTTATTTATTATTATTATTATTATTAAAAATGATTTGAAAATAATTAATAAATTATTTCCACTATAAACTCTCTGACATTTTCACTTACGTTACGTAAGTATTTTAAACAAATGCACATTAAAACAACTACTTCCCGGGCAAATACCCCGTCGAACATTGATTTACATTCTCATCAAAAAAAAACTTTTCAATAAAAACATATTATTTTTACGTACGTAACGTAAGTCAAAAGTCACAGAGTAAAATGTGGAAATAATTTATTAATTATTTTCAAATCATTTTTATTTAATTTATTTAAATAACTGTGAGAGAATGAATACTCTTTTCTATTTATATTATTTTTAATTATATATAGTTTATTTTTATCGTAATATATTATTTCATTATCCATTTCATCTCTATTTAGGCATATCCAGACAAAGAGTAAATATGGGAAGTAAGTGAAGAAACGGACTTACATGACGAGAACATAGCATATTCAAATCGCGTATAATTTATTTTCATTTTTATCCTCGTTTTTGAGAGATTGTAAGAAGAGACCACGGTTTGTTCGATGCTAGTGTAAATTATATTAATTTTATCCACATCCTCAAGAAATGAATTTGCGAAGAAGAAAGCACGGCAAAGTGTACCAGCTATTGCAAATCAATAACATATTGCATCATGCAACAATATATATATATTTTAATATTCTTTTCTATTTATATTTAATAAAATATTCAAGCACCTGGCCGAAGGACGGATAGTCGATAGCCATTTAGTATGAATATTATATAAAATATATTGTATTGTATTATACTTAATGCAAATTCTACAAATAAATGAGATATATATAATTATTTAACCACTATTTATCGAATTGTTGACGATGCTACAAGAAATTAGACAAAAGATGGCGCTTACGTAGTCTTCAATTTATTAATTGACGCTCTCTAAGGTTTTGTAAAATAAAAAAAACGTATCATTTAAAATAATACAAAAACACTAGATAAAATTAAATGTGTTTTCATTACTTTCTTTTCAAAAATAATCTTTAACATAAATCAGATAAACTTTTGTTCCATTCACCAAACTCATATTCACACATTTCTCTTTTCTTTTTCTTTTTTAATAAAAACAACAACAGCAAAAAAATAACGTTTATTTGTTTGTAGACCTTTTATCGTCGCCCATAAAACGGAGCAATTTTCTCGCAAATTATGACGCATTAATGTTTCAAACCGGTGAAGAAGCTCTGGCAAAAAAAAAATAACAAGCCCTGAGCGGTCTCGGCGAAATTTACGTTCGCCGCAAATAAGGAATTTTCAGCGCTGCGAGGCTGAATTTATTTGATCCGCGGCATGAAAATACAACGAGAGCGAATTACGCGCAGGAAAAGGAGGTTTTTTCTAATTATGTTCAAGTAAAGTAGATATTTTGCTGGGAAAAAGGGATTTAATTTAAATTGATTTGACGGAACTTGAGGAGTTATTATGGTTTTAAGGACATAAATGTAGGCGGTAAAAACAAAAAAAGCAACGGTTTTAAATTGAATTAATGAAAACTATTTATTTTTTTTTCAATATTATAAGTCTATTTAAAAACTACCTAGCGGAGTACTACGTAGTTTTTCAATATATGTTAAGTTGACTAATCACTCTAAACGGGTCGATTTAAGTGCACTATTATTTTGATTTAATACGTGGCTACTTTTTTACAATTCTGATTTCATGTTTTTTTTTTCTTGAATTGTTAAATCGCTATCAATTTATATATCCATACTTCTAAGTTTTCTTGTATTTTTTATCACCTTAACTTTTTTATTAAAGTCTTTCAGTTTGACTAACACTATTCCTTTTTCATTTCGAACGCATCTATCACTTCCACTTCAACATGCAATTTATCCATTATTATTTCTTGAATAGCTTATTCACAATTCACGGAGATAATTCTAACAGGGCATTCGACCAAAAGAAAACGGCAGAGAATTTACGTTATTTGCTTTATTGTAATACCGAGCTTTCAGGACGGATTTGTCCCTTCTTCAGGGTTAACACTAAAAAAACACAATGAGCAAAAATAAATCACAACTGTGAAATGTTTGGTGTAGCTTATAAGAGTGAAGGTAAATTTAAAGAAATTAGATTTGAAACAAAATATTAGCGTTGAACATTTTTTTCTTTTCCCTCCCTTTCCTTCTTCTTTCCTTTTTTTCTTTTCTCTCCTTTCCCTCCTCTCTTCCTTCTTTTTCTCTTCTCCCCCTTTATTTTATTATATATATAATTTATGAAATAAAAAATCCTTTGTACAAAAAAAGTTTCGGATAAAAGTTTAATGGGTTCGAGACTGATACTGTAAAAAATATTCATTGCCACAAAATTTAAGTTTTAAGCAAAAAACGGATCATTAACAAAAAAAAAATATATAATTATTAGAGCTACCATCTGACAAAGTCTGTCAGAGAGCTTGTGGAACACCCTGTATAAAAATATTTTTGATAAAATTCATTTGTTTATTTTTTCTATTCCCATTACTTTAACTAATAACCCTCGTATATACACAAAAATGTTTTTACTACTCGAGTTTCGATTGTGTTTAATATCACTCTAAATTGGTTTGAGTTTGCGTGAACTGTTTTATAGCAATAAACTAATTGTTAGTATTATTATCAAGTAACAGTTAGTAGATATACAGATCTATATATACCTCTTCCGAGAATTAAGGATTTATGTAAGGGTTGGTGGTTATTCGCAGGCAGCTTTATTTTACAGTTAGTCAAATATAAATTTAATAACTGTTAATTGGCTATCGACCTGTGGTCTTTCCGCCAAAATATTATTATTAAGATGAAAATAACCGTTTGTTATAATGAAATCACTTGGTTTTGTTTTACTAAAACTAAGATGAAAATTTGTATGTGAAGTATACATACAAATTTTCATTTATCATTTCCTGAGAAAAAAAATGTAATTTACTGAAAAATTAAATTGTGCTTGCAAACTATATTTCCACACGAATTGAGCAAATAATGAATCTCATATTTATTCCGAGTATTTCGATTTACATTGAATCAATTCCGCTTTCCCTGAGGAACCAATTAGAGCTTCAGTTTTCGCTTTGATTCCACTTCTTTATAAAATGCATGCTCATTAATAGGCGTTTATATTATGTCTCGTTTTATCTCGTTCCAAGAAATAACTGTAATTGCATATTTATTTATTCTGATAAGTGTTGTTTCTACGAAATTTAATTATATATATATATATATAGTGTGTTCGTATTTGGAAATGCTTGATCTTGGAATCTTGGTTAATTGAAAACTTAGAGAGTTGGATGAATTAGAGAAAATATTTACACTTAATTAAATGTGAGTTACGTGAAGATTTAAAAGAAATATGAAAACAATTTGTACACTTTTGTTCACTTATTTATTTATTAAGAGATGTACATTTCGATCACCATGTGATCATTATTAATGTTTTACATTGATACATGTTTTTGTTAATAAATAAATAAGTGAAGAAAAGTATACAAAGAGTTTTCATATTTCCAGAGAAAATATGAAAACTCTTTGTACACTTTTCTTCACTTATTTATTTATTAACAAAAACATGTTTCAACGTAATTTATTATTTTTGTCTCGTCAGTACAGCTCTGCCTTACATAATTTAAAAATAAATGCACTTTCAACGTAATTTATTATTTTGAGGTTAAAAATGACTTCCCTTTCAATTGAAACATGTTTTTGTTAATAAATAAATAAGTGAAGAAGAGTGTACAAAGAGTTTTCATATTTCTAGAGAAAATATGCCCGCGCCTTTTAAAGCGAGGAACAAAAAAGAACAAATAGAGAAATTTATGAGATAATAACAACGCTTATTGTCCAACAGGATATCATTCCCAATTACAAGACGGGAGGAAATCATTTCTATACCCATCAAGATGTGCCAAAATGTGGCCGAAAATTTTATAAATCGCCTTCATCAATGTATCGCTGCTGGGGGTCATCATCTTTCTGATGTCATCTTCAGAACTGAATGCATAAAATAGCATAATGTATCGATTAAGATAAAATAAACCCCATTTATTTAAATTGCGCCGTTTTTTTTAAATAGCCCTTCAAAACTGCACCGTCTGTTTTGCCACACAAAAACAGACAGTGCAAATAATTATAATTATTAATCATAATAAATTAAAGACGACGCAAGCGCCACCTTTTGCCTAATTTCAAGTGGCATCGTCAACGATAGCGTTATCCATACGCTAGATGAATGGTGGCTGAACATTTCTTTGAATAATTATTAATATTTAGTGATCTTTAATATAATATTTGCAAACATTTTGTGATTAATCTAGCACTTAATAGTTATAGTTATCCATACGCTAGATGAATGGTGGCTAAACATTTCTTTGAATAATTATTAATATTTAGTGATCTTTAATATAACATTTGCAAACATTTTGTGATTAATGTAGCACTTAAAAAAAATTAACGCTTCCTTACAACATAAAAAATCTCTAATTTCAGAAACAATATTTCTAATTAGATGAAGAATTACACTTGTTTTGTTCCATAATTAACATATTGAAACAAAACAACTGTAATTCTCCATCTAATAGTAATATTTGTTTCCATCAAGTGTGTAGCGCAACAAGCATTAACTTTAATATTTCTAATTTTCACTCTTTGATGAAACACACACGAATTTTCCAAAGCCCACTATTCAAATCCTCGAATCTCTCATATTCTTGATTGAAAATGAAATTACCGCGGAATTGGGGCACATCCTAATAAACTTTGTCAGCGAGGTGCATATTTTTGGTAAATTAATATTCAACGCGCCATTCGCCCGGAATGAAAAGCACTCGCTCTCATTATTATGTATTGAGGTGAAGTGATTAGGAAACGCATTGAGCAGCTTCTGAATACATTATGGCATATAAATAGGAGAGATAAATGGCAAGTGGAGTGCTCTGTTTTCGATTCATAGGATTTTAAAATGTATTTAAAAAATGCAAACACTAAAAATTGCATTTCTTTAAATATTAATATTTAAAATATAAGGGAATTTTAGCCACTAATCCTGAAATAATACACATAATTATACATCTTAATATATCTACCCTAATATTACCCTAAAATATAAATTTCTTGCCGTTACGATTATTCACTTCGTTTCACAAAATAATGCCATTTTTCAGCATTAATATTGTGGCCATGACGAGTAAGAAGACAACAGAAACAAGATAAATACAAGTGGAAAGAATTCTGATCGATAGACATTTCGTTAAATTATAATATATATATTCTAAATAATGTTTAATTTTGTAAAATTGCACAAATAGAGATTTTATATACAGGGTGTTTCAAATCGAGTCTCATTATGGGAAGTTCGCATATTATAAGAAACAGAGAGTATGTATAAATTTGGCACTTTTAAAAAAAATCATACCGATTAATATCCCGTTGGAATATTTTTGTCACAACCAGTGCAAACAAAGTTCAATAAAAATTTAATAAAAAATCCGCCTCCTGAATAAAATAAAAAAACGTAAATTAATATCCCGTTGGAATATTTTTATCACAACCAGTGCAAACAAAATTCAATAAAAATTTAATAAAAAATCCACTTCCTGAATAAAATAAAAAAAAAACGTAATATCCCTTGAAAAAGGAAGAGAGATATAATAACATTTATTACCTGATATCTATCAAGTGCAATAGCCGTGATGGTAATCGTGGAGACGTAGACGCTGAGCGCTTGTAGCATTCCGATGAGCTTACAGATGATGTTGTAGTTGCCCAGAGGGAAGTATTTCGTGAGGACCTCCATCAGCGTGAGCGGCTTTGTGACGGTGCACAATAACAGATCCGAGATGGCCAAGTTCAGGATGAATATGTTCCTGGGCGTCCTCATCGCCGGCTGTCTGATTACGGAGACAATCTGGAAACAAGTCTCGTCGTTAGTGTTAATTGCAAGTGGGTTTAACGTTAATAGGGGGATTTAACTAAATTTCGAGAGGCGTTAATAGCGTGAAGATTAATTTACGCATCATTTAAATGCTGTGAATTAAGCGAAAACAAAACGTTTTTTTTTATAAAACGTGTAGATCCGTTAAAATTAACGATTATAAATTTTCACGATCACAATACTTTGCCTGAACAATTAAAGTCTCCACAACCAGCATAAAGAAGATTACATATTAAATTTATAAATAGAAAAGAGTATTATTCATTCACTTGGTCACAGTTATTTAAATATATTAAACAAAAATGATTTGGGTATTTGCCCGGGAAGTAGTTGTTTTAATGTGCACTTGCTTAACGTACTTACGTAGTGTAAATCAAAAGTCACAGAGCTAAATGTGGAAATAATTTATTAATTATTTTCAAATCATTTTTATTTAATATATTTAAATTATTCGTCCGTAACCAGCAATGTAGGATGGTTGTGAATATCCTAATAAGCTTTATTATATTTATCATACTAGAACATAATAAATTGTTTTTTGCTTAAATTAAAATCAACCGCAATTTCAGTGGCCAAATAAACATACGAAGATAATTAACCAGCATTCATCAACACTTTCCCTCGATCCGTGATGATTGAATGGCGATATATTTCCCTAATTATTTAAATATTTTAAATTACTTGTTTCCCCCCGAAATTTATTTTATATTCAGCAATCTAAACAAGTATTCGTTATGAAAGGACAAAATTTATTCAGATAAACCTTTAAAGGAACTAAATATAATACGGGTTTATTGCGTGTTCACCTTTTTTGAGCTATATATAAAATAGGGTTGTTCAAATATAGACTTTATAAAAAAAAGTTCAGCCCGTCTGTTGCGTTCCACAATAGTGGAAGCACATCACACGCATAATAATCACTTTCATACGCTGCTGGAATAAACATTTCGAGGAATAAATTTCCTTTCAAATTGTATATTTATATATGAATAAAAAATTATTGCAATTAATTCTTTTTATTAGTCGGCTAATAAGTAAATGAGTTCGATCTGAATATTGGCCTTAAAATTAATACACGCAGTTCTGGTTAGAAAATAAATTCGCAGAAAAAGCGGCCGTAAATTATCATTAATAGGAGGCAGTGTTTGAATTAAAAAAAAGTAGAACAATTATTATAATAAAGCCTGCCTGCAGATTGCATACATTAAAAAGATTAGGAGATTTAGACTTAAGTCTAGCATTGAAAGAAACGGGAAGACTTATATATACATAATCTTTATTGACAAACGTAATACAACGTCTATATATAACATAAAATATTACAAAACTTGCTGTAAGAGTCTGCCAATTGGCTATCGACCAGTAGTCTTTCCGCTTGGGAGAAGACTTATAATTTAAGAAATTACGGTTTTGAAAATAATTTGTGTTTTTTTTTATTTATTACTGACTTGTGAATTATTTTCAAAACCTTCATTTTTTAAATTATTATTGAAAATGTTTTACCAAGTGAACAAAAACAACAAAATTAAAGAAGAAGACTTGTTCTAGCATAGTATATTTAAATAACTGTGACCAAGTGGAATGAATACTGTTTTCTATTTATTTGTTCTAGCCTGTTTGTGACTTGAATCGCGTTTAAATCGGCTTATATTAGAAATGCTTAATGTTTTATAAAATGCACCAATAAAGGCGATTTGCAAAACCAATGTTGTTTAGCTTTCATTAATGCTAGTGTGAAAGCACTAATGCCTCTGGTGTTAGCATCTCATGCACGTAAATCGTAGACACGTGCAAAGGATTATGGCACTAATTGAGATGCGCTCTTATCAGCGAGAGACGGATTTAGCTAAAACCCAACTCTATTAAAGTGTATGCATGTCTATTCTAAACTTAACAGATTTTTATAGAAATAATTAAAATATTTGTAATAATTTTAAATTTAATTAAATTAATTAAAAAAAATACATTTATTAAAAAGTATAGTTATTTATTTGTATAGACAAATAGAATACAAGAAACGAGAAGCCTTATACTGGGTAGACAAGGTAAGCGATTATATATATATGTATATATATATATATATATATATATATATATATGTGGCGCACAGCACGGAACCATCACAAGAACTTTAAAAAAACCACGTTCCTCGTTCCAAAAGAATCCGAAATTCTGGTTTGCGCACCGCACGGAATCATGACAAGAACTTAAAAAAAAAAACGTTCCTCGTTCCAAAAGAATCCGAAATCCTGGTCTGCAAATCGCAGGCGAAACCGTCGCGATATATATATATATATATATATATATATATATACATATATTATTACAATGAAATTAAACAAGGAAAATATTCTGACAATTGTCAGTAAAATTCGATCAATCCCTTTTTTCAACGTATACAGTTTTTCAAAAACATATGTTTTATTAAATTATATATATTGTTATAATTTTTTAGTTGAATTTTCATCATTATCATTTAATTTGAAAGGTGATACAAAAACGGAGATTTTTAATATGCCATTGATTAAAGGAAACCCAATGCTACTGTATATATATAACATATTTATTTTAGCAGACAATTTTATATACAATAAATTAACAATATAATTCTTATAATATGTTATACGTTGTCCTTAGAAAACGGCTATCGACCATCGGTCTTTCTGCCCCAAGGCTACCATTTATAAATAAATATTTAAAAGTATTAAATTTTGAATCAAAATATAAAAGGGAAGTCATTTTTATCCTCAAAATAATAAATTAAAGTGCATTTATTTTTAAATTATCTAAGTCACAGCTGTACTGACGAGACAAAAATAATAAATTACGTTGAAAGTGCATTTATTTTTAAATTATGTAAGGCAGAGCTGTACTGACGAGACAAATAAACAAATTACATTGAAAGTGCATTTATTTTTAAATTATGTAAGGCAGAGCTGTACTGACGAGACATAGATCCCGAAACACGTGTCTGCAAATGGCCTTATATTAAGTAACATTCTTTTCTATTTTTTTCCATTGAATTTTTCTCGGATTCTAAAAAAATAATATTATATTTCCTTGAACTTACATCACAAAGATAACAAAAAAAAAGTTTTCGGAATCTATCGCAGCAAAACCATTGAATCAGCTCCATTCATTCAATATTTATTTCAATTTATCTAAATAAAACTAGATAAGCCCGGGGATGGAATTGAATGGCCATCCTATTTGATAAATATACCCAAAAAAAGCGTTCATCTATATAAATGAACGCAGGCTATATACGTGTATTTTTAAAGGAAGTTTCGTTCGATATAAAATACGGGGAAAACCTGATCCCATCACGACATTAAGTTACGAAACCGAAACTTTATCGATAAACGTCTGATCTCGTAAAGAAATTCTTTCCGAAACGCCCCGCGAGGTCGGAGCTATCACGCACGATGTTCTTGGGCGTATATCTTGGAAACGAAAACGAAATGGACAAGCAGAAATGGGAGAAGAATGTGAAAATACTGTACTAATTTAAAATTGCAATTTCGTTAATTTAAAGTAAACACAATTGTTTTAAATTAACGAAATTTAAATTATCTAATCTATAATTTAAAAGAAATATTTGTATTTGTTTATTTACTCACATAACACAGAAAACGAACGAAATACAAAATTTAGGAGAAATAGGAGAAGAAAGTTAAAATACAGTCCTAATTTAAAAATGCAATTTCGTTAATTTAAACTAAACACAATTGCTTCAAATTAACGAAATTTAAATTATCTAATCTATAATTTAAAAGAAATATTTGTATTTGTTTATTTACTCACATAACACAGAAAACGAACGAATTACAAAATTTAGGAGAAACAGGAGAAGAAAATAAAAACACTGTCTTAATTTAAAATTTCAATTTCGTTAATTTTTTCTAATTAGTTCGTTTTATTTGTTATGTAAATAAACAAATACAAACACTTCTATTAAATTATAGATTAGATTAAGTTTATTTAAATAAAAATAGTTGTTCGTTCTCCTACTTATTTTTTATTAAACTAGATATATAAGTAAAATATTTAATTTTAATTTTTATTTAATAAAATAATTAATTTGTTATTAATTAATTTCAAAATTATTTTCGTATTTATTTAGAAAGATAATTTTATATTTCTCTTGTTTTTACTTTTAGATAAAATTAAACAAAGATAATAATAGTTTATTTAACGGATAATTCCTCTTTACAAAAGTATGACTCACACATTTGCAGTTATTTAAATTACAACCCAGGCGGAAAGACCACCGGTCGATAGCCAATTGGCAAACTCTTACAGCATGTATTGTAATATTTTATGTTATATGTAGGTGTTGTAGTGCGTTTATAAATAAAGATTATGTATGTAAATTACAATGAAATTATACACGGAAAATTTCTGGCAATGATCAATAATTTCGCAGTTGGAAAAAGGGATTGATCGAATTTTATTGATCATTGCCAGAAATTTTCCGTGTTTAATTTCATTGTAGTTTTTACTTTTATCATAATTAATCTCAATAAACAATGATTTAATTAAATCCCTTCGTTTCCATAAACGACAAACAAAAAAATATATCATGAAAGTGAATTTCACATTAAACCAATTCAAAACATTCACCGCGCAGCATTCCTCATTTTAAATCACCGAATTTCATTTCATTTATATGCATACTAAAAAAACTAACTATATTTTTCATTTCCATTTGGTGTATTAAAACTTTTCGCATTGCCACTATATTTTTTTCAACTGAACTGCGGGGACTTTCGCGATTTTTCATCGTAGATAGGAAATTGATTGAAGCGCGCCCTAAACGTCGCATTAGAATGAATTTATGGGAGCGCCGCTTTGCCTTTTTCCAAATTTCCCCGAATACCCGACATATTTTATTCATTTTACCAAAGGCGTTGTGTCGTCTCAGTTTTTTTATCTAAATTGAAAAGGGTGCCCCAGATTTTACTGTACTTTCTTTGTCAGGCCGGATATTTTATTTATGTAAGAAGAAAATCTTCGGCCCGCAAGGATACATCTAATATTCAAGTAAATGCCTTTCACACTCTTTTTTATACTGTTAGAAAGAATTGTGAATATTGTACGATTTATATTTACAACAACGAAAATTTATTATGACATTAATTGTGTAAATAAATAAGTAATTATTGGCTATCGACCGTAGGTTTTTCAGCCAATATTTATTTATTTACTTAACGGCCATTTCATACAATAACATCCATACATATATTAAAGGCAAAATTTGCTATTTTCAATAGAAAAGAGTATTCATTCGTTTGGTCTCAGTTATTTAAATATATTAAATAAAAATAATTTGAAAATAATTAATAAATTATTAATAAATTATTTTCAAAATAATTCAATTATTTTCAAATAATTTTTATTTAATGCCATTTTTTCGCCAGAGAATTTTATGCCCAACGTTTATATACATAAAGGAAGAATATCGCTCGCGGTTTTAAAAAAAAATATGTATTAAAAACGGTGATTATAATTGCAGACATTTTTTTTGAAATATTAAAGGAAAAACTACTTGATATAATATAAAATTAATTTCATAAATCCTGAAATCATTTGATGTACATTTCGCAACCAGAAATATCAAATAAACCTATCTTAACTGAATATTTATTTGCATCAAATGTATATTTTTTGTATAAATAGAATTTTTAAATCATTTTTATTTAATGTATATTTTTTGATTAAATCATCTTCCCATAACTCGCTTACAACTACTAACTAACGAGAAATTTACTTAAGATAGAGAGAATCTCATTTGTCGAAATGTGTTTACGAACTTAATCGATTTTGGTTTTAATAATTAAAAATGCTTATTTAATCTTCTTGGGCGAAGATGTTGAACAAGAGGGGCGAAAGGGTCGAACCTTGGGGGACACCTTGCTTGGATACAAAGGGCTGGTAGAAGGTACTTTGAGGGAACGGTTTTTGAAGAACCCTTAGTAAGCCCTAGGGATAATAGAAAAAAGGATTTATTCTCTTACTCACAGTTATATAAATAAATTAAATAAAAATTTGAAAATAATTAAATAATTAATAAAATTATTTTCTCTTTAACTACTGTGACGTTTTGACTTATGCTAGTACTTAAAACAAATGTTCAATAATGGGCATTTCTTGTTAATTATTTTCAAATTATTTTTATTTAATTTAGGTGTTTTCAGGGAGACATTTGTATAGGAGAACTTTGAAATATTTTATTATTATTAATTATTACGATAAGTTACAATAAAGTAGAAGCCTCAACAAATTACAATTGTCTAAATTTAAAATGTATTTTTTCGTTATAAACAAAACACGTAATAATAAAGATACTAAATGATGAAACATTTATGACGCCTCAATCGATTAAGGCATTAAAGTTTATCGCGCGCATAAAAAGGGCCGCTGTAAAAATAAAGTAGATGAGCGCCTATTCATCTGAATTAATCCCTTCGAGTCGCACATCTTGGGAGAAGTGGAAATAGGCGGACATTAATAAACGTCCAGTGTGTACTTCTGTTGCGTCGTCTAATTTATTGGGCCATTTCTTTAAATATACGAGGTGAGCGGAAAAGACTGTCGTGAATTTTGAATGAAAAAAGTAAATGGAAGAAAAAAGCTAGCAAATGTTGAAAGTTCAGAGGCTGAGTATTTTATAGAGTGAATACTTTAAAAAGGTGTATTTTAGTATAAAAATATTACTGACTGAAGAGGTCCGTGATTTATTTTCCAGTTTCACTAACTGTTGACAAGGTTAGAGAAACTGGAAAATAAATATTATTCATATGAATTGTAGAAATTTTTAAAGTACAACATTAATTTAAACGGAATTACCATTTAATTTAAATATAATTCATATTGAAAGATTTGCCTGTCACTTGTTTTTTTTTATAATTATTTCATGATATTTTGTCCATTTATTTATAAGTTAGAGTCGATAGAATGACGCTTTTATGAAGAAAAAAAAATGGAAAATTAGCAGTGTTTTTTTTTAATATATATACATAATCTTTATTGACAAACGTAATACAAAACCAACTTAAAATATTACAATATATGCTATAAGATTTTGCCAATTTGCTATCGACCAGTGGTCTTTCCGCCTGGATTTTGTATTTTTGTCCTTGTTAAAATATTTGGATAAAACATGATGATCGTTAACAGTCTATATCAAAAGTCCCTGTCTGATACGTACATCACTTAACTATCTTGAATGTTGGGAAATGAAGTGATGAATTTATAAAGGGTTGCTTTTTAATAATATACAACAATTTTCATAATAACTGTGATCAAGTGAATAAAACTGTTGTGCAAGCGCTTACTCTGGAAAGCCTAAAGATATTAGGGAAATCGTGAAGCAAGTCTGCGAAATTAATGGTCCTGTCCTCAAAGCCCTGTCGATCAGTCTCAGTAAACAGATATTTTATTTTACTTTACTTTCTTCGTTTTTATCTGTCTGATTATTATGAGAACATGCAGCAATAAACACGTTTATTTCCTTCCTAGTACAAATATACAAACATCTGTACTCAGATATGACAACAAAATTTTACAAAATTTATTATATCAATATGTACAATTGTGTTAGTAGTCTGTCATGGGCTATCGTCCATAGGTCTTTCTGCCCTTCTACAAATATTAATATATATTTCATCAATCGATTAATGAAAACCAAATATAAGATTTCAAACAATTTGCTTAACACGATGTCGATTTTCCTCGATACAAATAACGCTTGTCGAAATAATAACACAGCAAGGAAGAGAATCGGCATGATATATTGCAAGCTCGGTAATGTGAAAGGGAGCATGCAACAAAATTGAAAGAGCTTATCCGACTGCATTCGCCTTGATAGGAGATCATACATTTTCGCCGGCGCTCTCTCCTTTATGAAAAGTGCTCGCCGTAAACTCGACGATCTAATCTAAATCGCCCATTTGTAAATTGGGAGACGTCGCAATAAATTACGCAAACAAATCGAGCGGAATTGAAAAATGTGTGTCTGGAAAATTTACATTATTTATGAAAGTGTTTGTATGCATCAATTCTAAAATTGAATTTGTTAAATATTCAATAAAAAAAGGAATATTTGAAGCTTTTATTTATTTAACGGAATAAACCATTTTTACAACTATAAGACATACATGTAAAATACAATTAATTTATATATATTACTAACTAATTTTAAATACAATAGTAAATACTTTAAACGCAAATGTAAAATAATTAGAATCTTTTTATAAATTGTAAATATTGTAAGCTTTAGTTATTAGAAATGTATAATTTTTCTTTAACTCTGTTCTCATTCTAGTTTTATTTAAACTTAGCAAACGTTTTATTTAAACAAATCACATTTAAAGGCATAAAAAATGGTTTAGGAGTCTGAAAGTGTGTCAGAGACAGGAGTAATAAAAATGTGAAGAAGTGAGTTACGAAAAAATGATGGATTTATGGTTAATGATAAACGATAATTCATATAAAATTAATTATAAAATTATTTATTTACTAAAAGATTAATAAATTCCAAATAAACGTGTTATTTTTACATTAATTTAAGGGAGGTCCGATGCCACTTGGGTAACAGTCCGTCATACATTTACTTGTAAACAACAAAACCTATAATTTATTAATTTGAAATTTAAAAAAAAACACTTGGTTTGTTTCAGTAACTTTATAATTTAACTAAACTAGTCGGAATAAATTATAAATTTAGTGAAATAAACCAAGTGTTTTTCATTACAAATTAATATATAATAATATATTTATTTACGGTATCTCCTTTTTACAAAACATATGCAACAAAAATCAGTATTACAACTAAATATATAAATGTAATATCAATCATGTTTCACCAAGTGATTAATGAGAACATAGTGAAAGTTAATGGTTTTAATATTTAGACATTGGTAGTTCATATTGTATGAAATAAATATGAATAAATTATTAAAAATCAACCAATAAAACACAGATTAGATTGAATAACTTTAAATTCTCGTCGAGAATTTAGTAAAAGTTGTTATTTTTATTTTCTATAACACGATTAAGAAAATCTGTGGTTTTTCTGTTTTGTTAATATTTATTTATGTACTGCAGGATTTATAAATAGCCAATCAACTCAATATTTTTATCTTATACAGCATTCTTTAGGGGATCTGGATTTTTTTCTTCTCTTATTTATTTTTTTTTTAGCAATCCTCGCCTTTGTGATCCATCTCGTACTACTTACACGCCCTGTCATCCACACTCTGGAGGATGTTTCTTTTGTTGTCCGACGAGTTCGCCTAAATGAAAAATCAATGTCACGAAAACACCAAAAGAATAACAAAACGCGGCCGTCTGAAATACGACGAACAATTTCTTGACGGTCGGTGTAAATAAAATATTTTATTTGAAATATAAAATGTTGAAATTACAAGATTATCATCTCGATAATTAATAATTATTGATATATTTTTATGAAGTATTAACGAGACTAGCCAGCTAGACAGATGTAGAAACGTAGATATCAGATTACCGAACTGAACAAACAAATAAATTTATTGGTTTATTTATTAATTCACGGAGGCCATTTCATACAGTAACATATACAGAAAAGATAAATTAGGTTACAAAAAAATTAAAATAACAGACAAATGCAATGGATGGGTCATATGTTAAGAAGAAACAATTGTTTATTGTTTATTGTTTATTAACGGTAAGTCCATTTAAATACATATTGCTTTATACTAACTATACATTAAAAGATAAAGGAGGTTTACAATAAAGTATAATTATAAAATGCTAATAAATTAAAAAAATAATAATCAAATGAGAATGATATGAAAAACCAAAGTAATGGCGAAATTAAAATTAGGCAGGGCAAGAAAAAAAGTGGGACCAAGTAATCGACACACAAAAAGAGATCACCTAGACAGAAATATAAGAACTCGAAAGACAAAAGAATGGAACAAATTAATAAAGGAAAGAACTGAAGAATGAAGGAAAATAACTTTGACATCCGAAAGGGTACACGAAGAAAATTTATAATAATAATAACATATTTTTTAATAGCTTTTATTTAAGCTATGATTTTAATATGAAGCAGATTTATTTTCTTCAATTCATCTATAAATTATTAAACAATAAATAATTGAAATTCAAATGATACAAATAATTACAGGGATAATTTAATTATTCAACCTAACTCTTTAATACTTTATATATGCAATCATCTTTATTGAGATATTTATACATGGTAAAATACAATAATTATTTGCAGACCAATCTGTCGAATTAAGAGAAAATAACGGAATTTGAGGGTGTTGTGAGAGAGTTATACGGTGATGCAAGTACCTAAAATTCGTATTGTGTAATAATTTTAAGTCTTATTAACATTTCCAACTGGCTAAATTAGTTCTTGAAATAATTTAAATATTTTTTTGGATTTTTCTTATTTGCAGCCCAATCTGTCGAATTAAGGGAAAATAACCGAAATTGAGGTTGCTGTGGGAGGGTTGTACGGTGCTGCAAGTACAAACAATTGGTATTGTGTAATAGTTTGAATTCTTATTAACACATCCAGCTAGTTAAATTAGCTATCAATCAGATTTTAATATTTTTTTGGATTTTTTTTATTTGCAGCCCAATCTGTCCAATTAAGCGAAAATGACCGAAATTGAAAGTGCTTTGTGAGGGTTATAAGGTGGTCCAAGTATAAACAATTGGTATTGTACAATAGTTTGAATTCTTATTAACACATTCAGCTTGTTAAATTAGCTCTCATCCAGATTTTAATATTTTTTGGATTTTTTTATTTGCAGCCCAATCTGTCGAAGTAAGGGAAAATAACCGAAATTGTGGGTGCTGTGGGAAGGTTGTACGGTGCTGCAAGTACAAACAATTGGTACTGTGTAATAGTTTGAATTCTTATTAACACATCCAGCTAGTTAAATTAGCTCTCAAGTGGATTTTAATATTTTTTGGATTTTTTTTATTTGCAGCCCAATCTGTCGAATTAAGCGAAAATGACCGAAATTGAAAGTGCTTTGTGAGGGTTGTACGGTGGTCCAAATATAAACAATTGGTATTGTGTAATAGTTTGAATTCTTATTAACACATCTTGCTAGTTAAATTAGCTGTCAAGCGGATTATAATATTTTTTTGGATTTTTTGTTTGCAGCCCAATCTGTCGAACTAAGGGAAAATAACCGAAATTGAGGGTGCCGTGGGAGGGTTATACGGTGCTACAAGTACAAACAATTGGTACTGTGTAAAAGTTTGAATTCTTATTAACACATCCAGGTAGTTAAATTAACCCTCAAGCGGATATTAATATTTTTTGCGATTTTTTTATTTGCAGCCTAATCTATCTAGCTACTGTGACATTTTGACTTATATTGTATAAGTATATTTTTTTATAATTAATTGAAATATTGTTATGAAGAGGTTTCAACTTGTTTGGGGTATGTGAGAAATATAAAATATATAGAAGATCGCGAGTAATTAGGTTTTAGGACAATGAGAAAATAAGTTATTAATAAATAAAAAGAAAGAAGTGATTTATCTAATAGAAAATTAGTTATTTACAAGTCGTATTAACTCGAAATTATTAGAAAATCTAAACAGTATGTTTGCGCCAAACCAATATCAATTAGAAAGTTAGTTTAGTGCTAACTGTTGCTCTTAATATAACTTTATGTAATTAGAAACCGCAATGCAATGAACGCAAGAGATTTACTGTCAGTAACAGGAATTTATGAAATCCATTTCCCTATGCTAACTCTAATTAATATCCCAGGATAACCTTATCATTTTATTTCACTTTAAAAAAATGTATGTAGTTGTCTGAATAATGATATTTGTTTATAAAAATATATAAAAGGTGCGATAATCTTCAGTTAATTCAGGATGATTTAATTGAAATTAAAACACTTGGTTTGTTTCACTTATTTATATTTTCTCCAATTAATTTCAATTAAATCATCCTGAATTAATTCAAAAATGTTTCACCACGGGTTAAGTGAGAAATTAATTAAACATCTTCAGTTAGTGTGATTCGTTGATTAATTTTGCATAAAAAAATCAAATAAATTCTTCATCGTAACATCTCACGAAGCCGTTATAATATTAAATGTGTTTCTGGAAACTTAAACAAATTAATAACTTCTTCAGAAGTATTTTTCAGTAAAAATGGAATAGATCTGACAACTATATATATATTTTTTAATAATAATAAATTTATTACCCAACAGAAAACAGTAGCCCAATTACAGAATAATACAAAATAATTTTACATTATAATAATAGCAAGACAAACAAGAATATAAATATAAATAAAGGGCAGAAAGACCGATGGTCGATAGCCATTTTATGAGGCTTAACTAGAGATTTATGATTGTAATCTAATGTAATGTATCTCTCAGAAATAAAGATTTTCTATATATATATATAAATACCAGTACACATTTTCTTATGTAACCTTATTAAATTTCACTTCACTTTGACATATACTATCATAATTGTTTTGTGTAAGTTTGTGTAAGTTCACCACACTTTCTGAAGATGTATACATTAAATCTACTTGGAAACAGAGAGCTATCAATGATTAATTAATTTCTCACTTAACCCATGGTGAGAGCTATCGATTCGACCATTTACTTTCATTTTTGATGTATCCTTCAATTATGTTTCTTTTTTCTAGATTTATTAAATTTATGATTATTATTAAATTAAACACTTCTTTGATCCACTGTTGCCCAATTTACATTTCTTTAAATTGGCTCGTGAGGAGTTATAGCTACAATACAATCATTTAAATTTTCAGCTTGAAATTAATCAATGAATCACTTTACCTGAACAACTTAGGTTGAGTAATGTGAAGTGTTGTATAATGAAGATTATCACACCTTGTATATTGCTTATTTGTATATAACGTAAAAATTTGAGGAATATTATAAAAAAATAGCTAAATAATTCTGAATTTAGTCATAAAAATAATATTCAATTTATATTGCTTTTTATTTCGTTTCCGATAAAAGCAAAGCACAAAATCGATCGGCTTCCAAAGACAGCAGCGAGCGCAAGAAGGACTATCCTTGTTAAGGCGTTGTATTTCAAAAGTGTCCATAACTTCATTTGTCGCTGCGGAAAGAGCTTGGCGTAACAACTTTAAAGCCCGATTTACTTCCGAGGTAAATAGGTTCGGTGCAATTTCACGAAAACTGGGTTAACACATAAGTATATATATATAAATTTGAAATTGATGTTATTCTTTTGAAAACGTACACTACACACGTTTCCGGAATAAAAATGAAAATGTTACTGCAGCTTTTTCCAACGTTAAAATTGTAATATAAACAGCAGTTTGTTTCATAATCCGCAAAGCAATTTACTTTTTGTTGTAAAAATATGTGCAACTAAACACCTCTATATTAGGTGTAATATTCGAGGGGAATAAAATAGCGAGTATGCAAGTTAAATCGCAAAGGACGATCATTTTAATATTATAATAAAGATTTTATGTACATATAATCAACAAAAAAATATTATGAAATAAATATGAATAAAATATTAAAAATCAACCAATAATATTTAATATTTTATTCACATTTATTTCATATAATATGAACTACCAATGTCTAAATATTAAAACCATTAATTAAAAAAATATTATTCATATAAAATTACAGTTTTAATGTAAGGAGCGTTTATTGTAATTTATATTTTTAATTTGAGTTTGTTTTAAAGTTTCCAAAAACCTAAAACAGTTAAAATTTAACAGCTTCAGATGTCACTTGCGTTCTCTGTTACTACGTGATGAGCTTTGAATTTCTAAAATCAATACGGGATTATTGACGTCGAAATTGTATCTTATCTCACATTTAAGTTTCATTATTCGTAGGTTAATTTATTCCACTAACTTTCACATCCGTGGAGTTTTATTCAAAGCGCGTTGTATTTTAAACAAAACCAAATGGAAACAAGCAGCTGAAGTTTTAAAAAACAAACAAATTACTAAAGATTCGAGTTTAATCAAAGACCGACCGTCGATAAGCATTATCTGAGACTTAAAAATGATTGTAATAATGTAAATATTGTGATGTAATTTCATTATTCGTAGGTTAAGTGGAAGATCAGTAACAGTTTAAGCTGACTGAACTTTCTTGCAAGAAATAATAATACCTTTATTTATCTCAGAAAAAAATACAAAATGAAATGTTATGAGTGTAGGTCATAACATTTCATTTTGTATTTTTTTCTGAGATAAATAAAAGTATTAGTATTATTATTATTAATAATTATGACCTACACTCATAACATTTCATTTTGTATTTTTTTCTTAGATAAATAAAGGTATTAGTATTATTATTAATGGAATAAAATTATGACTATAGTAAAAAAGTCATTGCTTATTATAATTGAGTTAAATGATTACTAATAATGAATAACATTGTGATATTAAAAATGTCCACATTTTGAGTTAAAGTTATGAACAAATTTATGACATTCAGAGTTATTTCTTACAGGAAATAATAAGTTTAGCGTATACATTATTAACTAACATAAGCATAATTGCTTAGACTATAATGATAAAAAATAATGTACATGTTAAATTTTTTCTCCTACGGAATTGTTCCGATTGTCTTAGTATATTACAGTTATGTGAATATTTAATGGATTAATATGCAGTTATTAATATAATTCTTTACAAATTTTGTATTATTCAATAATTTATTGTCTTTTTTTTGTTAAAAAATAAAAATACATCAGTTTTATCATAACAACGTCAAGAACGAACAACACAATTCTCCCATCGATAAGCAGCGGTGAAAACCTTTTAAAATAAACACAATCCACTTACCACCAAAGTGTTCCCGAGTGCTCCAAGGACGATCAGGATGCTGTATAACAGAATCAGTATCCCGTAGGCCGGCTGATCGACCGCGGTGTTGGTCAGGAAGCTGGCGATGAGCTTCGGATCGACGGACTCGCTCTTGCTTATAATCCACGTCGTCGTGTTGTTATTCATTTTATCGTCTTTCTTTTTTCGAAAAAGTACAAATATTTGTGCGAGGAAAAGGAAACTCGACGCTTCGTAATTTCGTCTGAGCGTTTCTTGGTCTTCGGTTTAATTGAGTTAAAAGCGACTTCGATGCATCTTCGATTATTATCGTTTGGTTGTTGAAAGGAGTTTTGTCTTAAGTTTTTTTATGCCTATGGGATGTTGAATATCTGTAAAAAAAGAGAAATTATATGTAATGAAATATAATTATTACGAAAAATTATGTTTATTTAGTAGGCTGTATATTTTCGAGTTTACGTGAAGTGATTGATCACAAAATAGAAAGACTGTTATTCCTTACTTCACTTTTTTTTATTTTAGATGTACATTTCGAGTCACAAAGTGCTCATTATCAATAACAAACAGTTTGTTATTGAGCACTTTGTGTCTCGAAATGTACATCTAACATAAAAAAAAGTGAAGTAAGGAATAACAGTCTTTCTATTTTGTTATTTAGTAGGCACTAGAGTCAGCTCTGAGCCACCGACTTAATGAACCTCGTCGGCAAGATAGCGAAATTTAGAATGATCTTGTAAACGAAAACAGCACCACGGCAAACGCCTCTTCAAGATATGACTGCTAATACGACAGCTGATAAGGTCAGATGCTAATCTTATAAAAAAATCATATTTTTCAAAATCCTACACCTTAACATAGCCATTCATGAATTTATTGATTATTAGGGCTTATACTTTGTTATACATCGTAGTTCAAAATTTATCATGATTTATCACATTTTAGATGAACTCGAATCCGTTGACAGGTGATATATATATATATATATATATATATATATATATATATATCGCTTAGAAATATTATTTGTATTATTTAAAGTTCAAATAACAAAAATAAAACATTTACAATTTTTGAACTTTCATAAAAAAATATTTTTGGCTAAAACTTTCTACAATGACAGCTTAGAAATGTGCTGAACTCTAATCCGTTGTCAGAAAAAGTGTTTTCCCCTTAGAAATATTTTTTTGTACTTTTCAAAGTTCGAATAAAAAAAAATGAAAAAGTTCAGTTATCTCAATTTTCATTAAAATTATTTATGGCTGAAATTTTCATCAAAAATTATTTATGGCTGAAATTTTCTACAAAAATTATTTAGAATGTGCTGAACTCGAATCCGCTGTTTGAAAATTTTTATTTTTTTTTATTTTTTTTTTAAGTTTGAAAAAAAAATGAAAAAGTTACAAATTCTTGAATTTTCATCAAACATTATTTTTGGCTCAAACTTTTTAAAAAGATAGTTCAGAGTGTGCTAAACTCGAATCCATTATAAAAAAAATTTTATGCCGCTTAGAAATATTTTTTTATAATTTTTAAAGGTCTAATAAAAAAAATGAAAAACAAATATGAATAAATTATTAAAAATCAACCAATAAAACACAGATTAGATTGAAAAACTTTAAATTCTCGACTAGTTTCGGGTTATTAGCCCATTTTCAAGAGAATTTAAAATTTGTTTTTATTGAAATTTCTTTAGATATTTACATGAGTAGATATATTGATTTTTTAATTTTTATTATAATTTAATTGTGGGGAGAATTTAAAGTTATTCAATCTAATCTATGCTTTATTGGTTGATTTTTAATAATCTATTCATATTTATTTCATACAATATGAACTACCAATGTCTAAATATTAAAACCATTAAAAATAAAAAAGTTCAATTTTTATGAAAAAATATTTCGAGTTGAAAATGTGTACATAGATGGTTTTGAGTGTGCTGATAACGAATCTGCAATCATATTTTTATTATTCCTCTTAAAATTATTCCTTTTTATTTTTTTAAATTTATTTCACTAACTTTCACATCCGTCGAGTTTCTTTCAAAGCGCTTTGCACCGAATGGAAAAAGCAACTTAACTTTAAAAAAAAAACAATTACAAATCATACCTAAAAATTCGTGTTTTATCTAAGCTAGCTTTTATAAAAATCCACAAGCCGTTCTAAAGTTAAAAAAAAATTAAATCGATATTTTAAAATAGTTTTAAAAATGCATTATTATTTTTTCTCAAAATTATTTCTGCAATAACGTTTGATCGGAATGAGATTGAAAGACAATTCAAACGATAAAATATATGTACGTATGAGAGGCTACAAAACGGCCATCATGATTTTGTACGGGGGGTGAAAAATAAACAAATAGGAGTTGAAGAAAAAATCTTAGGGAGGTTTACAAAAAAAGGGATTAATTTAATTGTTTTTATTAAAAATTCTCTCACGAACAAACTTTTAATAAATCTGAAGTAAAGAGGCTGGTCGGTGGTTGATTTTTCCACGAACTATCAGATCCTTGTAGTTTTGTTTGAAGGGCTATGGTTTTTACTGAAAACAAAGGAGAAGGGTTATTATTTTCAATATTACAATTTGTATATTGTGATATTTATAATATACAATAATTTATAGAAATTCTTGTTTTAATTCGAATAAAGATTAAAAATCAGCAGATATTTACTGAATGGTTTTTTGAGTTTAAGTGAAGTGTTTAATCACAAATTGAAAGACTGTTATTCCTTACTTCACAATTTATTTGAAGTAAATAAATTGTGAAGTAAGGAATAACAGACTTTCAATTTGTCAGCAGATATTTACTTTAAATATAATTCCGTTGCCATTATAGTTGAAGTGAATAATTTATTCATTACTGTTTGTTCGCATGCCATATGCAAAACCTACTCAACTAGATTAATTTAAGTGATGAGATAATGACATGTGGATACATGTTAATGCAAGCCTCGAGAGAGGCTCGACATATGAAGGCGTTGATATTCGGATGTTTATAATTAAATTACATTAAAGAAGATATTTTTACGAAATCGAGTTTAATCAGATAACAATAAGACACCCCAGTAAAATGCGCAAACTTTGGCAGAAAGGCTGTTGGCCGATAGCCGATTGTCGGTAAATAAAATAATAATATTTATTGTTAATTTTTTTCATATTTATATGTATAATATATTGACAATAAATATTCTTTATATATATATAAATTACCTGACGCCAACTCGTGGAACAGTAAAGTTTATATATATATATATCAGACTCGGAAATAAGTAAAAAAAATGTCTATTTATTTATTTACAGTAAATTTAACGCATTTATTAACATCATACTGACGCTATTCATTTATAACTAGATGTTGAGCACTCGGACGTTCGTGATGGACTGCCCGCCTCGTCGCTAGTACGCGTTTATAAAGCGTGTTTGTCTCTTGAATATTCCAGAACTTTCCACGACGCCACTTTTACCATCGCGCGCTCGGTGGAACATTCCAGAGTGTTGCTTGTTTCACTTTCGTTACAATATTCATTTAAATTAAATTCAAATATTTCACATACTTTACAATTGTTATTTTTTCGTGCTTTTTTGAGTTTCATTCAAATTACAACTTTATGTTGGAGAAACATAATATAATATATAAATATGATTGATACGGCGTACGGTGGAATGTTTGTCATTTTACATTTTAACTTATTTATAACTTTTAGTTTATTAGCATTTTATAATTATACTTATATTGTAACCTTCCAATATCTTTTTTAATGTATAGTTAGTGTAAAGCAATATGTATTTAAATGGACTTACCGATAATAAACAATATTCCAGAGTGTTCATTTCAGTCGCTTCTTTCACTTTCGTTACAATATTCATTTAAATTAAATTCAAATATTTGTTATTTTTCGTGCTGTTGTGAGTTTCATTCAAATTACAACTTGATGTTAGAGAAACATAATATAATATATAAATAAGATTGATACGGCGTTAATGTAACTTGTTAATTGTTGAGGCTTCTACTTTGTTATACATTGCAATTCAAATTTAATAAATGAAAAACTTTTTTTATTTCGTTTGTATAACTCGGATTACTGGGAATACGAGTGTTTCATTAATTAAAATTGAGGCGTAAACATGCTGAAAATCCATATTCACTCAGTGTAAATAAAATTATGAATAATTTTGTGGTTTTAAAAAATGTGTGTTTATTTTCACAATTGTTTCGCAAATTTATTCCTTTTGCAGCTGAATGAAAGTTTACATTAAAATTAAAAATCTTAGAATTATTAACACATTAACACTGTTGGTGGGGTGAATGTTTTTAGTAGTGGGGAGTTTGATAGTTCTATTTGTTTATTGGGTAGGAGGCCCGTTATTTTTTCGTATCTGTTGATTTCAAAATTTTTCAGTTGATTTAATGTTCTTCCCTTTTTCTCCAAATAAAAAACCACGATTTCTTGGTCGAAGCTGTTAAAATAAAGGTTTGTCTATCCTGGGCTATCGACTGCCCTTATCTCTATTTTTTTAAAATTACATTGATTGAGGGACTGAAATAAAAAAAAAAACTTCTTTTATTTATAAATAATTAATTAAGTAAAAGCCAACCAACGACTATTTAAAATTTATTAAACATCATTTACTAAAACGTAATAATCTTCTAATTTCAACACTGCCATAGAGAAAATTTAATAAAACGAATACCTCTTAAACCCAATTTAAGACCACACTTTTATCATCACTTATAACGAGCGAACTGAATTATCATCCTCTGTTCTCCGTAGGCCTCGAAGGTCTTATAAAATCTTCATTGAATCGGGCGCGCGTAAAAATCATTCACACCCCGTTTCACCGTTGTGTAATAAAGAATGTGACGGCGTTGACGGCAATTCAATTAAAATGTAATATTCCACACGTAATTATTTCTAGATGGTTGACCTACCATATTGAATGGGAAACGTCGGGAGCGTTAAATGGTTGATTGAAAGGCGGAGGGAAGGTTTTTAAATTAATTAGGTTTAAACGAGTTTCGTGTTGCCCGGGAGAAATTAACGAGCGTTTATTAAATTAGGGATGTATTAAGTTTATTAACCCATAATGTTTTATTAATATATTTATTTTTTTTCAATTAGATATGAAAACATTTCTAAATTAATTGCTTAAACTTGTCATATTATTAAATTCAGTGTACGGAATGTTTCTTAAAGTGCTTAACATTTTACATTATTTCTCCATATAACGAAAGAAAGAAAACTCCGATATAACGATAAATAGGGTGTCCCAAACCAAACCCGTCACAACCAATACACCCCCCCCCCCCACCCCCCCAACACGCACTTAACAGATATTTATTACAGCTTGTATTTGTATATAAATTTTGTTTTGTAAATTTTTTGTACATATTTTCTGGAAGATCACTAAAGCTCGAAACTAGTTGGAGCAAATAT
This sequence comes from Philonthus spinipes, assembly GCA_963082785.1. Lineage (NCBI taxonomy): Eukaryota > Metazoa > Arthropoda > Insecta > Coleoptera > Staphylinidae > Philonthus > Philonthus spinipes. The sequence continues at coordinate 4,904,060 of OY720310.1, read as the reverse complement.
AAAAAAAACGGAGTGTTTTTTTTTTAAATTATATATACCATAATAAATTATACATTCGATTTTGTAATTTTAATTATTTATTTTGTATATTTTTTGCTATATATATCTGTTAATAAAGATTATTATTAATATAAATTAAATAAACTATTTATGAAAAAGTTAAATTATTAGAAATATTTTGCAATTATCTAAAAATATTACTCACACAATTAAAACTTCTAAAGCAGCTAATTAAGTGTAACAAGTCCGCAAAGATTGTATTTATCCCACTTTTAATAATTGAATTTAATCTTTTCGGATTACAAGCTCGAATAATGATCTGAGGTTTAATGAAATAATTTAATATCAAAATTACGGAAGGGCGGATTAAATCTGTTCAAAAAGCCTCTTTAGCCCCCTTTGTCAATATTTACCATCAAATTTCCTTCTTCTTTTCGCCGGCGGGCAGACGAGACGCACATGCCAGACGCCATTAATCATTTTAATTAAGAGGCAAACCCGCCGGCCGTGCTAACTTTCCGCGATACAAGCTTACCCTTAAGCGGTCCTCGTTTATTACTGAATTATTTACGAGAGGTCGTAGATTTTAGTTCAAGTGGAATATTAAAATTGCTCACTAATAATTTTTATTATTATGAAACTTAAAATATCACGCAAAAGGATATTTCGTTTAAAGTTATATGAAGATTAATTAATCGTATGAGGGATGATGGAAGAGTGATTGGATTTTTTTATTGAGGAACAGACTCAGAAATAAAAAATAAGTAGGAGAAAGGACAAGCATTTTTATTTAAATAATTAAAGTCTCCACAACCAATAACCAACATAAAGAAGATTAGACTCAGAGGATTTTAAGGGGGCGGAAAAAAATGGCTAAAAGAGAAAATAATTGGATGTGTGATGCAAGTTTTCTGAAAATACTTATTTATTTTTCCCAAGGCTGAATTTCATAAATTTAGTTTCTGAGTTGCACCCAATTTGTTTCGAATAATTTAAGTAGAAAGATAATTCATTCGTATGCTTTGCATTATGAAGATTATTGATAATTAAATAAAAGTCACTTGGTTTGTTTCACTACTATTTTTTATTCTCTCCGACTAGTTTCGACTTATCGTCATTATGAAGATTAATTTAATTAAATTCCTCGTGCGAGGGATGATGGAAGAGTGATTGGATTTTTTATGAGGAACAGACTCAGAAGATTTTAAGGGTATGTGTGTTTGGGGAAAAATGGTTAAAAGGAAATATATTGAAATTATAAAACTGGATGTGGGATGCAAGTTTTCTGAAAATATTTAATTTTCCTAACGCGGAATTTCATAAATTTAGATTCTGAATTGCATCCAATTTGTTTCGAACAATTTAAGCACACAGAAAATTCATTCGAATGCATTACATTATGTATGGTCCGGTTAAATTGATGGTTTAGAAGTCTGTAAGAGTTATGTGTGAGACAAAAAAGTGAACAGAGTGTGAAGTACAAAAAAATAAATATTTTAAAAAAATCAGATATTTTTTTTTTAATATATCCACTCGATTTCTGCATAATCAAATGATTAAATTAACCTGAAACAATTCTACAGACTGTCCATTTCTTTCGTTTCTTTTTATTTTTTGAGTATAAAATTTCTTCCTACAGAATTTTTTTATTCAACTTGAGTGTCAGAGGTTGTCTGTATAACAGAATGCTGTATCATATTCACGTCTCTCTTTTTTCCACCTTCTTGGCAGCCTTTAAATAGGATGCTTGAGTGCCGGCTCTCTGCGGTGTTTTCACTTAAATATCAAATTCCGCGCGGAAAGCATTTCCCACCTGAAAACGGTCCCGCTTTTAAATTCAAGTTGCCGCATTAACTTACCGGCTCGAAAAAATAAAATAAATAAATAAATAATAACAATAAAAATAAAAAAAGAATGCAAAACTAATTGAATTTAAAAAGCTTTCACTTTAAATGCAATTAGTTTTATAAATGTTTCGCTTCCTTATTTTTTTTATTTGATTACAAATCATTCAATTAACTAACTTTCGAGGATTTTTTCACTTAACTGATTGTGAAACATTTTTTTTTTACAAAACAAGTAGTATATAAAAAAATATAATTTTTATAAATTGAAAAGAGTATTATTCATTCACTCGGTCACAGTTATTTAAATACATTAAATAAAAATGATTTGAATATAATTTTTCTTTGCACTACAACTGATTCATGCATGTATTTGATATTTTTATATTTATATAATATTTATTTATTATATTAGCAATTTTTCATCGCAGATTATTATTACAATACATCAATATTACATAACCTCCCATTCCAGCAGCAATATTTCCAAAACATCTCATAACTGTACAAACTCGAACTGAATAAATCACCCTTCCGAAAATTCTCTCCCCCAAAACGACTCGATAAATCATAAACAGGAAGCTGCAAACGATCAACAATAAAGAAAAAAACAATATGCAATAAATCCCCGCTTGACGCGCGCCTTAAATTCATGCCGCAAGAAATATCTCAATTCATAATTAAATTCCTTAAATTCTAAAATGTGAATTAAACATTGAATTTACTGAATAAATTTTTAATATGTTAACATTTATAATAACATATTAAAAACTTGGAAATTTTCACAATTTGAAAGTGGAGATTTCGTTAATAAAGCGAAATTGAATAAATTGTTTTCCCGGCGCATTCACCATTTATACAGTTTGCCCGTTTTTGGTGCTCAAGCATGTGGATCTGTAATCAGAAAATATAAAAGCTGTATTTGAAAATGTAAAAGTCCAAGATATCCCACGTAAGAAACTAATTTGATGATGTTTACTGAAAATATAAACGCCGAATTTTTATTATAATATCGCCACGTTGTAGAGCGTATTTTCAAATAGTCTCCAAAAAAAATAAATGAAAACCTTTTTTTTGAAAATGTTAGAATTACCAAGATCCCCATGCTTAAATTACAAAAATAGGCACGCTATATAGAACTGAATTGATAAATTAAAACTGATTATTCTTTGGGAATACTGTGTAATTGTGATTTATCTAATTTTGCTTTTCAATTTCATCGTTTCTGGGTTAAGAAAATATTTTAGTAAATTATGGATTAATAAATTTATGATCCCGATTTTTTTCCTATTTCCCTGTTGCTATGTTTTACTTTCCCCCCTTTTAATTCGCAAGGAAATAAATTGCCGAGCGTAAAATGATTATAAGGTAAAAAGAGAACGAAAATAATTAAGTCGGTGCTTCGGAATTTGCGGTGCGCTTTCATTAAGCTCATTTCCAGTTTTCTTCATTAGGAAGTTCTGTGGAAAAGTAAACTGTGCTTATTATTATAAGCAAGAATCGAAACAAATTTCTTACTATCCAGATTTGTCGTTTTATAGGAGTTTTTTTATAGCTAATTATTGCCGTTTAATTTTTTTAAACAAATAATTTAAATATTTTGTAAAATTATAATGATTTTAAATTAAACATGCCAACTGAAATTATTTTTTTTGTGATTGACGAATAAAACCATGTGTTTCTCATTTATACTTATAACCAAAGGTTTTCAATACGTTAAGTGTTAAGTATGATAAACTATTCAAGACTTTCATATATCTTGAAGAGTTAGTCATAATTAATACTTAAGTTGTCAAAACCTTTGGCATAAGTATAAATGAAGAACACATTGTTTCATTCATCTAACTATTCAAGACCTTAATAAATGTTGAAGAGTTAGTCATACTTAATGCTTAGCTTGTTGAAAACTTTTGGTATAAGTATAATTAAGGAACTAATGATTTCATTCATCTAACTATTCAAGACCTTAATAAATCTTGAAGAGTTAGTCATACTTAACACTTAACTTGTCGAAAACCTTTGGTCTACGTATAATGAGGAATACATGATTTTATTCATCAATCACACAAAAACTAATTTCAGTTGGCATTTTTAATTAAAAAAATCATATAACTATTGCAAGGTTTCATAAAAAAATCGCACCCATAAATCACTCAAACATCCATAATCCGAACTCTCCTCTAAAATCCCTCCTACACATTTCCATCCAGTTTGATTTATACACAGCAATTACACATCGCGTTTTTATTGCGTTGTTGATATCTCAAGCCGAGATCAAAGCGCTGGACGAGTTCTCCTTAAAGTCGCAGTCGCCAGGACATCTACTAATACCATCAAAAGTTGGAAAGAGCTAAATGTAAGCAATTCTCGGAGAAGGCATTTACCACTATATGAAAAACGCGGAAAGTAGTGCAAAAAAAAAAACGCTAGAATTGCGAAAGACGCAAAAAAGTAAGTGCTGTTTGTGCTTGGCTGTAAATGTACACGACATAATTTTTAAACGCGAGAAGTTTTCCTCAGAGGCCGTTATTGCCTGGACGAGGTTTGAGTTATTTCGTTGTTCTGTTTTTAAAGGGCGCAGTCGTCGGATTATAAACAAAAAATATTTATTATTGATTTTTTTTAATTTCACAAAATTTATCTTAGAGATTTTGCTACAATTGTTTCGCACACAAAATTAAAAATTAAAATAAATACTAACGCATTTATAATGATAATACATTTATTTACGGAATCTCCTTTTTACAAAACATATTTTGAATTATAATGTATAAAAATCAAAGTATAATATGGTTTTAATATTTAGACATTGGTAGTTAATATTGTATTAAATAAATATGAATTGATTATTAAAAATCAACCAATAAAGCATATAATAGATTGAATAACTTTAAATTCTCGACTAGCTTTAATTTTAAATTCTCTTGAAAATGGGCTAATATTTTCTCTTGAAAATGGGCTAATAACCCGAAACTAGACGAGACTTTAAAGTTATTCAATCTAATCCGTGTTTTATTAGTCGATTTTTAATAATCCAGTCATATTTATTTCATATAATACATTTGTTTAAGCAGCTGTCCTATTTTATGATCCTTACCTCCCAAATCACTTGGTAAAATATGATTAAAATATTAAATAAAGAGAACACAAATCGAAGAGAGTTTTTATTCATTTGGTCAAAGTTATTTAAGCATATTAAATATTTATTAAATTTAAAGGGAACAAAGTGAAAAATTTTAGTGTTTTATTTAATTTCTGATACGATTAATCTACAATATCAAAACAATTTATAAATTATTATTTATTATTCATTTGGTCACAGTTATTTAAGTATATTAAATATTTATTAAATTTAAAGAGAACAAAGTGAATAATTTTAGTGTTTTATTTAATTTCTAATACGATTATTCTACAATATCAAAACAATTTATAAATTATTATTTATTATTCATTTGGTCACAGTTATTTAAGTATATTAAATATTTATTAAATTTAAAGAGAACAAAGTGAATAATTTTAGTGTTTTATTTAATTTCTAATACGATTATTCTACAATATCAAAACAATTTATAAATTATTATTTATTATTCATTTGGTCACAGTTATTTAAGTATATTAAATATTTATTAAATTTAAAGAGAACAAAGTGAATAATTTTAGTGTTTTATTTAATTTCTAATACGATTATTCTACAATATCAAAACAATTTATAAATTATTATTTATTATTCATTTGGTCACAGTTATTTAAGTATATTAAATATATATTAAATTTAAAGAGAATAAAGTGAAAAATTTTAGTGTTTTATTTAATTTCTAATACGATTAATCCACAATATTAAAACAATTTATAAATTATTTCCCAGTGAAATGTTCATATTTTGCTAGCAATATTTTTTGTTTCATTTCATGTTGAAATAATCGGCTCACACTGTTTGCGAATTAAATACTTGCAAAAAAAAACAAGCTATGTCACACGATACACACAGGACTCGTCGTGTTGATTAACAACAAACAAAAAACGGCATGTATGGGCTGTTTGTTGGTGACAGTGCGAGGAAAAAAGGAAATACATGAAAAATTGCAAACACTTTGGATGTGATTAATTACATTCGCATTACATCGTTTTCGGCGTTTTATGAAAAGTGTTTTTTGTTGTAAAAAAAAAGTTAAAGTTAGTTTTTGTTTATTAATTAATTTTATGTTGCTTAAAATATATGTAATCTGTACATTCACTTAAATATTTTTCTTGTATACATAGAAAATATTTTTCTTTAAGTTAAATTAAATTACATCACAATATTTACATTATTACAATCAATTTTAAGCCTCGGAAAATGGCTATCGACCGTCGGTCTTTCTGCCTGTCTCTGTTCACAACTGTGTAAAACCATAAAAGCCGTTTTGTATAATAGTTTGCTACTTGTACATATAACTAACTAAACATATTTATTCATGTAATATTTATACATAGTTTGGATAATTATTTACAATGTATTTGTAGAGTTATGTTTACATATAATACATGAAATGGCTAACGACCGAAGGTCTTTGCTCCTCTTGAACATATATTTTACAGTTTGGATCGTCTTTCTATCTCATTCCGTTCAAAAGTTATCGCAGAAACCATTTTGATAAAAAAATCAACAAAAATAATTTAATGCGATTTCCATAATATTTCATATTTCATTTGTTTGTAACTTTAGAACGCGTTTGTCAATTATGATGAGTGCATATTTTAATGAAATGTCTCTTAGAAAAAAAATACGGGTAAAAGAGGATAAGATTAAGAAAGAATATTGTAAATAATACAATAATTTACAGAAATTCGTTATATTTTATTGTGTAGGACTAAAAATTCGTGCAATTCACATCTAAAAAAAAAAACGTTAAAAATTTATAACTTGTGTTTTTAAATAAATATTATTATATCTCGATATATAGGCCTTCAAATAAAAAAAATCTTTGTTAAATGAAATCATTTATAGAAAAAACTACGCGTCTCTGTAAAAGTAAATATGAAAAATATAAATTAAACAAAAAATAATTTGTTATTATGTTCCATTTTGTTACTACGTTACGTAAGTACAAATTTACTATAAACAACTTCTTCTTGGGCCACTTATTTATTTTCAATTATTTTTATATAATTTAATTTAATTTGAATAATTGTGATCAAGTGAATAAATATTCTTTTCTATTATCATGATGTTTTTATAACAATGCAGAAATAAAAGTGGATGCGCTAATTTTCATTGATAAACTCAATTTAATTCGAAATTTATTTCATTATAGTTAGTGATCTTTATTGTAAATATATAGCAGTGGCGTAGATATGGGGGGTTAGGAGTTTTAGCAACACTATATCAACATTAAACTTTTTTTTCAAGTGTGCTTAGTTGGTTATTCATTTGTTATTTAAATTTTATTTCATTTGTATTACATTTTTAACAGTAAGAAATAATAAACACAGCCCGGATTCTCCTCCCCTCCCTGAACATGTGCTACAGAGAAAAAGATAAATAATATCATTAAATATGTACCGAAAATCGGCTACTGGCCAATAATCTTTCTGCCACGATTCACGTTTTTTTTTTGTTGTTGTAGGAAATTTTTGAATGTTAAATGTTAGGATATGGTGTTATGGGTTAATCTGAGCTGAAATAAAGTGTGTAAAGAAATTTTAAATTTAGGATTAATATTGTCATTTCTGAACAATTGGGGGAATATTTGGAAGGATGTAGGAGGCAGGATTATATAAGCTTTTATATATAGATGACTAGGGCTGTGATATCGACATATTGTAGGATGTAAGAGGCAGGATTATATAAGTTTGGTTATACAGGTCAGAACAGAAGATAAAGTATAAGAGAGGAGATTATATTTAGCATTACTTATAAATGAATTATTACTTATAAAATTCATTTTATTTGTAATATTTTAATATTTTTTTAATATTTTATTTGTAATAAAATGAATTTTATTTTATTTTGGAGAGTTGTTCAACAATTACTGTCGTTCGGAATGACTTATTAAAATTCTAAGTGACTGACTAAATTTTAATTTTTACAATGTACTTATAAAATTCATTTTATTTGTAATATTTTAATATTTTTTAATATTTTATTTGTAATAAAATTAATTATATTTTATTTTGGAGAGTTGTCCAACAATTACTTATTAAAATTCTAAGTGACTGACTAAATTACCTGAACTATTTTTTTTTACGAGAGTTGTCCAACAATTACCGACGTTCGGAATGACTGTCCAACACTTACTAAAATTCTGTAAACCTTTAAATTTCACGAGTTATAAATGAATATTTTTAATTATTAAGTTTTATTATTATTTCACTATAAAAAAAGTATATCCACTGTAAATATTTAGAACCCCAATATTGGATTCCGATGCGAAAATCAGAAAATACGGCGTAAAATCAACAAGCCCTTTCCGATGGAAGGAATCCTAAAAGGGACGTAAAATTAGATGACGACTCGAACGGCCCTCCTCTATTATTTAAATTCCTATTGATACGCGCAGCCGATCTCTGATGTTAGCAACAGGACTGGGAACGACCCATTCCCCTTTTTTTATGGACCCCTAAACGCCGGATAAACTCAGTCCAGGGAAGGGGGAAGGCGGACGTTGTTTGCACTCGTCGGAGAGATTTGTTTCTTTAGGAAAATGTTTCGATTTTAAATTAAGAGACGAATCCGTGAGTTTTTCGATAAAGGATGTATTACAAAAGGTTGTTTGCTTGCCGATGGGGATTTTGAGAAAGGGGGGACTTTTTAATTAGAATTCAGGAATTTTAATGTATATTAAAAGGTATTTTTTAACTTGAAATTTACTGACTGAAAAAAAAGTTTCATCCTTAAAACTCCTATTGTTTATACACTAACTTTGCCTTCTTTTGTACAAATTTTATCCTTGGCGATATACTTTTACAGTGACTATAGTTTCAACTACAAGTTAGTCATTATCAAACTGAGTGATAATGACTAACTTGTAGTCGAAACTATAGTCACTGTAAAAGTTAAAAATAAAAGTGGTAAAACAAAGTTAAGTGTTTTAATATTATTTTATCAAGATGTACCACAAAGTTAACGCCAACCAAATCAAAGATTTGATATATACACTATATTTTGATATTAGTCTGTCTGAGCTATCGGCCATACGAATTTCAGCGCTAAAATTTATCTAAAAGACGAAGATTATTCACAATTTTGCAATTATTTAGATCAAAATTAAGTTAGGAAAATTACCGTAATGATTATTAAACATCGACTATTCCCTTTTTCATTTTGCAGCCGTCACCGAGCACGATCTATTTCATTTGAAACAATTTTATATGATAATCCTCATGAAAAAATTAAAAAAAACAACATTAACAAAATATAAAAACATTAATACTTTACTTTGTGTTAATTCTCGATTAACTAAGTTTTCAATTGAGTTCCACAAAACGCTGGACGAGCATTAAAATTGGGAAGTGTTTCGGCGCACGCGACGGGAAACGCTACACCCTGCAATTAAGCGGTTTGCACGAAAAGCTTTACAAAACGTTTCAAATTTAATTAAAACTGGGGGAAACGGGCGCACCTTCGGGATCAACGCATGTTTGCATTAGCTACAATCCACCTGTGCATCACGTTTGCCCTTTGTAATTTTGCTAATATAAAGTTTCCTCCATGTTATTTTCGAACTAGTTAGAGGTATCGCGTAAACACAGCGCGGAGTTTTAATTAAAATATGAAATAAACAAAAAAATATGTTAAAATTATATTTAAATAATTCATTTATTTTTGTATATTAATATATAAATAAATATATTTATTATATACTATTACGATATTTATATATCAACAAAATAAGGATTTAGGTTGAAAGAGTTACGGTTGATAGGCTATAAACAATTAATTAAGTATCGAATATTAATATACTTAATTAATTGTTTATAGCCTATCAACCGTAACTCTTTCAACCTAAATCCTTATTTTGTTGATTGTTAAGGCTTTCACTTGGTTATACATTTTGAGTTTATTAAATAGAACACTTTTTTACTTATTATAACAAGTTAGACAAAGTAAAAAAGTGTTTAAAAAGGATTTAAACACGAAGACTGCAATTATAGATAAGGATCTATAATTGTAGTCTTCGTTTTTAAATCCTTTTTAAACACTTTTTTTTTATCTATTATATAGATAAGGATCTATAATTGTAGTCTTCGTTTGTATATAAGTCGTGGTTTACTTAAGTAATAATAATGAAAAATTATTTGTGGGTGAGGGAATTTTAATAATATATCCATCTCTTGGAATACATAAAAAGTTGATGATCTGTTATGTACATAACATTATTCAAGTGATACCATCAAAGTGTTTACCTTATTGATAACATTAATCCTTGCTTCCATTCTGGAGGAAAATGTTTTGGAGTTATACATGAAGTTGAAAAGTTAGATTATGAGTTTATTGATTAATTCCAAGAGAGATTTAGGGATTAATCGTGGAATGTTATCACAGCACTACCGGGAGAAGTATTTTCACCATTGCTGAGCATATTAAGTACACTTCCTCCTTTATATGATCTTCAGGAATATCAATATTTGGATTCACTTTGTATAAATAAAATTCTGAATAACTTTTGATTTTCAAAAAGTGTGTTTATTTTCACAACAATTGTTTCGCAAATTTATTGCTTCTTATTTGGATTGTTGGCAAAGACTAGATATGCGTTTTTATTAAATTTATACTTTTAATTATTTATATTAATTTATATAAAAGTGAAGATGAACTTTCAACATTTATCAGCCTTATCAATCAACATCCAATACGGCTAAAAGAGGATAAGATTAAGAAAGAAAGAAAAAAAGGATCTAGCTATTAAAACAATTATTATTTCTAATAATAGAAAAAAGGAACATAACTCATAATGTCACAGTAGCTAAAGGGAAAATAATTAATTGATTATTTTCAAGTTCTTCTTATTTAATTTAATTAATAATAACAATCTTTATTAACAGATATATACAGAAAGTATACAAAATAAGTAATAAACATTAACAAACTCAAATGTATAATTTATATCTGTTAATTGGCTATCGACCAGAGGTCTTTCAGCCTTTAATTTAATTATTATTTCACTTGTCTCTATTTTGATTATATTCCCTATTATGAATGACGCTAATAAAGACACAAATATATTACCTCTATCTTATCTAATGAATACAAACAGGCATTATTCTCTCAGTATGCGCTTTCGTGATTTCCATATTTACTCAACTGGTGACGCATTCCGGCATATTTTCCTTTCCCGGAATGGAACTAACCATTTCAGGAAAATATTATTGAAGTAGTCTTTTACGCCCGCCAATCGCAAACACGTCTGAAGCGGGGTTAATTTCAATAATGGATAAACAAACTCCATTAATGGCGGCGAGAATTTCGTTTTCGCCCGTTTTTTTTTTCACATTAAGTCGAGTTGCTGCGCATTACGTTTTAATTTGTCCAATTATTGAAATAATAAATTCACATTTGTTTATTTTGAAATAAATTCATCGACTACAAATCCAGAAAATTAATTTAAGAACCTTAAGGAAAAAAAAAAACACTGGACCGCAAATTTGTACTAATTTAATATAAAAATTAATATACATTTTTTTTTGATAATGTCCACTTGATAATGACCACTTTGTGGTCGAAATGTACATCTAACGTGTTAAATAAAAAGTGAAGTAAGGAAAAAAAACGCGTGTGTTATTATTGATACATTTTTTTACACAATAAACAAGATGATTATCTTATCCGAGTTATACAAACAAAGTAAAAAAGTGTTTCATTTATTAAAATCAAGATGATTATGTTTATTTATTTATTTTTTCTGCGTGAAATAAAAAAGGGATGTATAAATTACGATAACGAGATTTTATTTTTTGCAAAACTCCATTTTACGCATTCTTTATGATGAACTCGCGCACACAGCCAACTTACGAGGTAATCCATCAGGCTCTGAATAAGCATAAATTGTTTTATCTTTGCCATAAATTCGTGCGCCTATAAAGCAGAAAAAACCGCACGCATAAAATCTGTAATGTATTATGATATTAAACAGATATGTTGTTTCTACGTGTGCATAAAAATAACAAACATGATTCTGTAGGGTTTAAGTGTGGGGAATAAAAATGCATTCAAATGTGCGATTTAGATTAAAATGTATCTTCTTCTTGAATGGTGGAATATTTCAAGTGTTGGAATTATGTGTATTCATCTTTATGAAGCAAATCTTGTATACAGCATTAAAAATGTAATCAATTTATTTTAAATATATCAAATAATATCAAAGTAGAGAACAAACATGATTCTGTAGGGTTTAAGTGTGGGGAATAAAAATGCATTCAAATGTGCGATTTAGATTAAAATGTATCTTGATTTCTTCTGCTTGAATGGTGGAATATTTCAAGTGTTGAAATTATCTGTATTCATCTCTATAAAGCAAAACGTGTATACAGTATTAAAAATATAATCAATTTATATTAAATATATCAAATAATATTAAAGTAGAGAAGGAAATACTTAATTGAATGTGAGTTTAATGAAAATTTGATAAATATATGAAAAGACATTTTACACTTTTCTTCACTTATTTCATTTATTAAGAGATGTGCATTTAGATCATTAACTGCGGTCTCTAATAGCTTCGCCTCATGGCCGATACCTTTCACTTTTTTTCGCGAAATTTCAGCCGGCTCACCCCTCGGAAACCCCCTCAAGTAGACATGGGCCTTACGCGTTTAGTATATATTAATATACAATGTTTGTAAATAATTGATAATGATCACTTAGCGATCAAAATGAGGAATAGATCCCGAAACTCGAGTCTGCAGATGGCTTTATATTAACTAGCGTTCTTTTTTCTTCTTTACTTTGAATTTTCCTCGGATCTAAAAAAATATTGCATTATACAATATGTTATTGATATGCAACAGCAAGTGTACATTATTTAATTCAATATCTAGCGGGGTATTTGCTTGAGAAGTCATTAATTTTAATTTGTATTTGTCTAAAGTACTTACGTAACGTAAATCAGAATGTCATAGAGTTAAATGTGGAAATTATTTATTAATTATTTAAATGATTTTTTAATTAATTTATTTAAATAACTGTGACCTAGAAAATGAGTACTCTTTTCTAGGGTGGTATCTATTTGTATATTTTCATCCTAAAAAAAATAAATAGAAAAGAGTATTTATTCATTCACTTGGTGTACATTATGTAATTCAATGTCCGGCGTGGGTATTTGCCCGGGAAGTAGTTATTTTAATGTGCATTTGTTTAACGTACTTACCTAACGTAAGTCAAAAGTCACAGAGCTAAATGTGAAAATAATTTATTAATTATTTTCAAATCATTTTTATTAAATATATTAAAAAAAAGTAAGTGTGAACAAATAAACCCCAGTTCGCTTAATATCTCTTCCCTCTAAAACGAACATTATTTACAAACCCAGCCATCATCCCCTTTCGCATATATTACAAAACCCGAGTCTGAACGACTATGAGACTTCCCGACAAGTATTAATTGCGTAAGGCAATTCCAAACATGTAGATATTTCCGCGCCATTTCCCAATAAATAATTTAATACTCCCGGCTCTTACGACATACTGCCGACGTGTGCATCAAATAACGAATATTAAGGGCTTTTCGTAATATCGCAAGAAGCTTATTACCGTATGAATAATAAGCTCCGCCTTTACATACAATATAATAAAATTTTTAACGGCCTCAATCGAGAACAATGTTTCTGGTGATAAAACGGGGATCGAGCGGGAATTTAGATGTAATGTAATGTTTTTATGAGTTTACTAAATAAATGAAACAATTACGTGGTTTGAATGAAATTCATAAAATTAATTTGAATAATATTAAACTGGATGTTATCTTGAGTTTAAATGCATTACATATTTGCCTACTGAATAAAATATTTGGTTGATGCAAAAGAAATGTCGGATTTTATATTAATAAACTTTATGGTTTAAAAATAAAATTAATATATTTTTTAAATAATTACTGATATTATATATATTATTTTAAAGCTTAGAATATTCTCTATATTTTTATTATAAATATTCTATAATTTTGTTATATTTTGATCATTCTAGAAATGCTAGAAAACAAGCAATTAATTGCTTGTTCTTGGCAAAGTTGTATTAATTCTAATGGTTCTTATTTTGCTTAAATATTCTTATTTTTATTATATTCTTGTTTATCTTGCTATTATTGAAATGTAAAATTATTTTGTATTATCCTGTAATTGGGCTACTGTTTCCTGTTGGGTAATAAATTTATTTATTTATTTAATAAAGTTTATTCTATAAAAATTTATACTCAATTAAAGTTAATGCTTGAAATCCGACATTTCTTTTGCATCAACCTAATACAAGATTATTTAATTATTAAAAAAAGTAATTACAAAACATAATTATTTTAATACAGTGTATTTAAACTTGGTTTAAACAAAATTAAATACTTAGTTATTGTTTCACTTTATCACTTTCACAAACAGTGTGGTAAAGCGTTTTACAAGGAATTATCATATAGAATAGTGCAACAATTTTTTTAATTCAATTAAATTCAATTAATTTATTTACGGTAAATCACCTTTATACAGAATAATAACAATATTCAAAATGTTTAGATAAGTAATCGAAATTATTTAAATATTTCTTGTATTAAATAGTAAAGTTAGGCATTTTTATTTTAATATTGATGGGGCTTTATTGGCACTGCATACACCAATTAGACTTAGGATTTTATTTATTAGATTTTGTAAATGAAATGTATATTGTAAAATGGAGATTCCTTAAATAAAAAACTAAACTAATTTATTATTTCAAAACTTTCAATTATTAATGGTTGAATTGAAGGTTTAATATGTATTACCACGTAATAACAGACAAAACCATCGTGTATTTAAATATGTAGTGATTCCTTAAATATATAACTAAACTGACTTTAACTTTATTTTACGGAATTCTCCATTATAATTGATTACATTATACAATAATTTACATATTTGTATATAATCAGGTAAGTATTCCTAAACTATTAATAATTAATAAGTAAAATAAGTGCATTCCCAAACGGTTCAAAGAATTGATTCAATGTTGCTTATGACTTCACAAACTAACATCTACGGGTATATAATTACAAAATGGAATCAATAATTTACTTAAGAAAATGTAAAAATAAAATTTAAAGAAATAAAAATATAAAGTAAATAATAAAATAAAATAATAAAAGAAATTAAATATATGATCACAGTTTTATCACAAGTATGTTCATATTGAGTATAGGTACGAGCACTGTAAGATAAAATATCACAGATCAATTATCACATAATTATAAAAAAAACTAATTTATTATTTCAAAACTTTCAATTATTAACGGTTGCATTGAAAGTATAATATGGATTACCACGAAATAACAGTCAAAACCATCGTGCATTCAAAATTGTTTAATTCAACCTGCGTAATGAAGTAGAAGCGAAAATATTTCGAGAAAATATCTTACTTATTAAAATCTGAGAACCATCTCGTGAATATGAGATGCATTCAATCCCATTGGCATAATTTTATTACCGACTCCTCCACTTTGTAAATTTACTCAGGGGTTTACTAAGTGTATCGTTACGAGCTCAATTCAAGTTTAAATTAAATTCCTTAAGTTCCCATCAAGGGGTGAGAGGGATTAGCTGACTCCCATTCGAAGACGCAATCCCTCGTACGTTAAAATAGTGCCACTTATCCTTTACAACTTTGTTTCCGAGCGTGTACTCGAATAAGTTCAATAAGAAGAACATTTAAAATAAGTGAAAAAATAACAATGTTTTATTGAATCTCATTCATATTACATAATTTTTTTATCTACATTAATTTATCATCACTTGAAGATAGGAATAAGCCGGTTGCATTTTGTTTTCACAATGAACTGTTTGGGATTGATAAATAAATATTTTGATGCCTATTATTTTTATTTTGTCGTAATTTGTGATTGGTAATTTGCCTTTTTTTATACATATGTTTTGTAATCTTTTTAGAGCGTCACACTTTTCTTATAAAATTTTTAATATGTAATTATAATTGTAATTTGGAAATGAAGATTCCGTTAATAAAGTAAAATTGAAATTGAAATAAAATGAAACAAAGATGATTCACACATTTATAATTCTTTTTATTCAATTAATTTGTTGTACATCTACCTGCATTCCATTCCTTCACTTTACTAAAACAATCAATTTAAAAGAAGTATAGAGTGAAAAAATAACAACGTTTTATTGAATTAAATAAAATGAAACAAAGATGATTCACACATTTATAATTCTTTTTATTTTGTTGTACATCTACCTGCATTCCATTCCTTCACTTTACTAAAACAATCGATTTTTTTTTAAACATCGTAACCAACAATGTGGGGTTTGCCGATGCACTCTCACACATTTATAATTATTTCAATTAAACAAGGAATATTTTTAGCAATGATCAATAAAATTCGATCAATCACTTTTTCCAAATGCAAAAAATACTTACACTGTGAGTTTTGAAAACTTCTATTTAAACAAACAACTTCCCGAAAAATTTCCAAGCCGGGCATTGCATGACATTGTAAGTAATTTTTGCAGTTGGAAAAAGGAATTGATCAGAAATAATAGAACAAGAATTTATTCACTTGGTCACAGTTATTTAAATAAATTAAATAAAAAGAATTTCAAAATAATTATATAATTAATTATTTCCCCTTTAGCTACTGTGACATAATGACTTATATTACATAATTACTTTAACAAATGTCTAATAAAAGACATTTGTTGTTTCATAACAATAACATATTGTATAATGCAAAGCACTTATGTAACATACGTCATTATATAACAGTAGCTAAAGGGAAAATAATTAATTATTTAATTATTTTCAAATTTAAATAGAAAAGAATATTATTCATTCACTTGGTCACAGTTATTTAAATAAAAACAATTTGAAAATATATTAAATAAAAATGATTTGAAAATAATTAATAAATTATTGTTTAACGTACTTACGTAACGTAAGTCAAAAGTCACAGAGCTAAATGTGAAAATAATTTATTAATTATTTTCAAATCATTTTTATTTAATATATTTTCAAATTGTTTTTATTTAAATAACTGTGTTCAAGTGAATAAATTCTAGTTCTATTAACTAAAGCGAGAATAAGGTAATAATTAATTATTTTCAAATTCCTTTTATTTAATTTATTGCCAGAAATTTTCCTTGTTTAATTGTAATATTTTATTGATTTCACTGTAGAGTTAACTCCTACTACCAAATCGCAGCCTTAATCTAATGATTTTGTTTAATATTCACCATTATTAAAAATTTAACGATGAACTATATTACATAAGTTCGTGCATATTTTGAAACCCCTAAAAATTAAAAATTGCAACAAACGTAAATGAGCCAGTGTAACTGGTTGAGCACAATTGTACAAAATATAGCGATAAATCAACTAAACATACGAGAAAACAAGGATTTGAAGTTCATAAACCGAAGGTCGATACATATCTAATTTGGATTTTCTAAAATAGTAGTATTTCATTAACTTTTCAATTATTGCGAATGTTTAAACATTATCCTAAATGTGGAAATAATTTATTAATTATTTTCAAATGATTTTTATTTAATATATTATCCTAAGGTTGCGGTTTGGTAAATAAGATAGCTATACAGTATAGTGGAAATAAAGATGTTTTTATATACAATTTTATCCAACTATGTAACACGAATTAGTATCTGGACATTTCTTTATAACTATTTCTCTTTATGAAAACGGCACTTTTAAATATATATTGAACAAATGCATTTGTAAAATAAACGAAGCTTCTTATTGCGTCTGGCATCCAAAAATAATAAACTAAAATCTATATATAGCACTAATGAATGCATAACATTTTCGATATACATCCAGAATACATTAAAGTTTGTTTCTTTATAACACTCCACTATATTTTTAAAAAACAGTCAAATTTTATTGAGGAAATATTATTAATAATTAATGATTATTTTTATTAACCTTTTTTATTAATCGAGGTGGCTTATAATTGTTGCAAATTCATATTCATCACTTTAAAATAAACTCGTTTGTTATAACATTCAAAATATATTTATTTTTTGTATTTCACTACAATTTTTCCGCCATACTGTGGCTTCTTCAGTTGACTGAAGTTGTTGAAAGTTTATATTTATTACTATACAACTTGTTCTTTACCAGTGTATCGAAACAATTGTATAAACATATTTTGAAAGATATAACAAACGTGTTTGTTTTAAAATAATCAATATGCACTTTCAACAACTATCAGCCACCTTAATTTAAAAAAAAACTTCATAAAAAGAATCATTAATTATTAATAATATTATTTCTTCAGTAAATTTGAGTGTTGTTAAAAAATGTAATTGCATGTTACAATGAAATTAAATAAGCAAAATTTATGACTTTCAAGAACTATCAGCCACCTTGATTAATAAAAAAATCTTAATAGAAAGAATCATTAATTATTAATAATATTTCCTCAATAAATTTGAGTGTTGTTTAAAAATATAATTGCATGTTACAATGAAATTAAATAAGCAAAATTTATGACTTTCAAGAACTATCAGCCACCTTGATTAATAAAAAAAAACTTAATAGAGAGAATCATTAATTATTAATAATATTTCCTCAATAAATTTGAGTGTTGTTTAAAAATATAATTGTATTTTACAATGAAATTAAATAAGTAAAATTTATAACTTTCAACAACTATCAGCCACCTTAATTAATAAAAAAAACTTAATAGAAAGAATCATTAAATATTAATAATATTTCCTCAATAAATTTGAGTGTTGTTTAAAAATATAATTGTATTTTACAATGAAATTAAATAAGCAAAATTTATGACTTTCAACAACTATCAACAACCTTAATTAATAAAAAAACTTTATAAAAAGAATCATTAATTATTAATAATATTTCCTCAATAAATTTGAGTGTTGTTTAAAAGTATAATTGCATGTTACAATGAAATTAAATAAGCAAAATTTATGACTTTCAACAACTATCAGCCACCTTAATTAATAAAAAAAACTTTATAAAAAGAATCATTAATTATTAATAATATTTCCTCAATAAATTTGAGTGTTGTTTAAAAATATAATTGCATGTTACAATGAAATTAAATAAGAAAAATTTATGACTTTCAACAACTATCAGCCACCTTAATTAATTAAAAAAACTTAATAGGAAGAATCATTAATTATTAATAATATTTCCTCAATAAATTTGAGTGTTGTTTAAATGTATAATTGCATGTTACAGTGAAATTAAATATCAATAAAATTTTCCTTATTTAATTTCATTGTAATTTAAATAACTGCAAATGTGTGCAGCATATTTGTTTCATTTTATTTAATATTTTAGAAGTTATAACAAACGTGTTTATTTTAAAGTAATACTTTTTTTAGTTTATGTGGAGATCTTCACTTAGTCCTGATTTAAATTTATTTTGTTTTCGTTTAACTTCATTTTTATTATATATATATATATATATATATATATATATATTACTAATATATTTTTTTTTCCTTTTATTATTATTTATTTAAAATTAAATAAAGAAAATTTGAAAATAATTAACAAAATATTTTCCTCGTTTCCTTTAGCTTTTTTCTGTTAATATTTTTTATTTCATTGAAGTTATAGACAATATATATCTTAACAAAAGTAACTATAAAAAAGAATTTCATTTACTTCAGGATGATTTAATTTAACTTATTTATATTTTCTCCAACTAGAAATGGTCGAAACTATATATATATATATATTATTTATAATTTTTTTTTAACTAATTTTAATAACCGTGACGAAATGAATAAACATATTTTTTATCAAATGAAACATCCTGTTTTTTTTTTACAATAAAAATATATGTTATTGATCTCTCTTTTCTTAATTTAATTTATTATTACATTTTCCCCCTAAACCAATAATAAAATTTCCTGTAATCTTTTTTAATACAAAAGTTTGCGAAAAGTAATGGATTACAAATAACCGGGCAGAATCCTCTCCCATAATCTGGAGTTATTTCTTTCTTTGTATTTTTTTCTTCTTCTTGTTCGCCCCGAACACGATCCGTAATGAAAGCCATGTTAGGACAAGGGAAAGGAATTAAAGAATTAATTCCCCGGAGGCTGAATGGGAGTTTTAATGGGAAAGAAAGCGAAATTGTTAAAGTGAAAGTTTTAATTTGATTTTTATTATCGCTGCCTAAATAAATATTGAAGTTGGAAGTGATTTTAATTTTTGTGCGCTTTTCTGAATGAGCGATTTTCGGTTTATGAATTTAAAACGTTTATTAATTCTAGCTTTCAGAATTAATTAATAACTAACTAACCACCTTTATTCAAATGTGTATGTGTATGTACAATAATATATAAAATTAAAATTATATTCTGTAGATGAATCGGCTATCAACCGGAGGTCTTTCAGCCATTAATTAATATATATACAGAAATCTTTATTAACAGACACATAATACAATACGTCTATCAATTTTTTTTATATATATATAAACATATGATTCTTCGCCTGTTAATCGGCTATCGACCGACGGTCTTTCAGCCCGACTTCGTAAATATCTGTCTATGTCTTATGTATATGCGTATTTATGTATTTGATTTAACTGTCTATGTCTCTGTCTTTGTCATGAAGTGATGAAATGAACTGAAATAATGATGTTGGGTTTTTAGGTGTGGATCTGGTGTTTGGGTTGAGAGAGGATTAATTAATATTTTTATACATTTATATATATATATATATATATATATATATATATTTATATATTATTTTTTATTATTTATTTTATGTTATTTATTATTAATAAGTGTTATAATTTAATACATGCTTTGTATAAATCTTCATATGTACGCGAATCTTTTATAAATTCTTTTATTATATAATTTCATGTAAGTTTAATCTTTCTGGTAGATTTGTATTATTTTTCAATATGTGATCCATATATTTATTATTTTTTTATTTTATTTTTCTATAGGTACGTTTGTTTTTTCTCGTTCTGAAATATTTAAATCACTTTGATAAAAGGTTATAAAATTTTCGATCGTTAAATTTTCATTATCATTTGTTAGTTAATTTATTTTATAAATATTTTCATTATTTATTAATTATTGTCATTATGACATATTGTTATATTTATATTCGTTTTATTAAAGATCGGTCTTTCTGCCTATTATTCTTCTATTTTACATTGTTTGGCGTAAATGAAATACTTTTTTATAGTTACTTTTGTTAAGTAATGTATTGTTTATAACTTCAATGAAATAAAAAATATTAACAGAAAAAAGCTAAAGGTAACGAGGAAAATATTTTGTTAATTATTTTAAAATTGTCTTTATTTAATTTTAAATAAATTATAATAATAGGAAAAGGATTTATTCACTTGGTCACAGTTATTTAAATAAATTAAATAAAAGAATTTGAAAATAATTAATTAATAAATTACAATGAAATTAACGTCATCTTTGTTTCATTTCATTTTATTTAATTTAATTAATAAATTATTTTCTCTTTTGCTACTGTGACATTATGACTTATGTTACATAAGTACTTTAACAAATGTCTAATAATAGACATTTGCTGTTGCATAACAATAACAATTGTATAATGCAACAATTTTTGAATCGAAAATATTTAATGCAAAAAATAAATATAATACTGTTTTACTTTCTCTCGAAATAATAATTTATTTATTTAACCGAATTGACCATTTTTGCAGCTATAAGACATACGTGTAAAATACAATAAATTTAAAAATAAATAGAAACGAGTATTTATTCACTTGGTCACAGTTATTTAATACCCTGTATATAACTAACCATTTTTCTGTTTTTTTATCAATTATAATGGAGAATTCCGTAAAATAAAGTTAAAGTTAAAATAAAGTTAATATATTAACTTTTTTTCTTAAATTTTCTGTGTGCCCTTTCTGTTGTTTCGTTTTGTCATAGTTTTCTACGTTTCACGTTACTTCAATCGGTGGAAACACTTCAACATCCCTAAATTAAAACATGAAAACGTTACCTCTTTCCAGGCGAAACTTTTCCGGCGCGTCCCCCAAAACTTTACAGCCGCTCTCTTTCGCTCGATCTCTCTCTATCTCTCTCCCAACAAAAGAAAATCCACAAAAAAATAAAACGTGTCTTCCGGTTCCGGTCCGCGTTCCGCCGTACATTAAACAGACATGTTCGCACCGAAGTCCGCGCGCGCTCTCCCGATTTCCCGGTGGATTGGCGACGCTCCGCGTCGGGAAACTGCGTCCGTGTGCATATCGGGAAAGTCTTATAGGCGACGCCCGGCGTCCAGACGCACATTATCTCTACCCCCACCACTATGCGCTCTGCTTGCGCCGTCGAAAAATCGCGAAACTGTATTTTACAAACAATGGAAATTTTTTTCCATATATATACAAACATCTTTATTCAGACAATATGACAATAAAAATTTACAAAATTTATTGTAACAAAATGTACAATTGTGTTAGTAGTCTATCATGGGCTATCCACCATAGGTTTTTCTGCCTTTTTTTCCATATATATATAATCACAATTAATAGACTAATTAATAAACACAAAAGGAACCAAAAATTAAAATCGTCCATACATCTCATCCCCATTGAAGAAAAAATAAAATAAAAATATACAATCATCTTTATTGAGGTTTTTATATACATTGTTAAACACAATATAGTTTCCCTGAAGATTACCAATGGTCGAAACTAGTTGGAGAAAATATAAATAAGTGAAACAAACCAAGTGTTTTAATTTCAAATTAAATGATCCTGAATTAATACAATATAGTTTATTTTATTATTCCTAAAATGGCTATCGACCATCGGTCTTTCAACCATTTTTTCCATTATAACTTAATTTTTTTAGATCAGTATTTTTTTTTTATTTTTCCATATTAACTTATAATTATATGCAACCATCTTTATTGAAGTATTTATACATGATAAAATACAATATTTTCCACGTGGGTGACATTAAAACGTGAAACAAATCGTAGTTAATTTAATTGGTCTAAAAAAATATAGCATGAAAAATTGAATTGACGTGGGATCTGCAGTGTCATATTGATGTTGACGTATTTATTCAATAAAAAATCCTATCGGATTCGGCCCACATGTACTGTAACGAATGGAAACGGGTATAATGGAAAATGTTTTAAATCCATAACTGAATGCATGTTTATTGTGCGGATTTATATTTTATAATTGGAAGGGAAAAATGATTTTCCTATAAACGGAACAATCCTCCGGACGCTTTAGTACTAATTATAATACACATATTATTTATAGACCCCGACACCAATTGGTAAAAGGGGACATGCGTACGTTTGTGGTTGTATTAGGTTAACGAAAATAAGAATATCAAGTTTATTTAACTATAAATAATATATATATATATATATAACTATAAATAATATATATATATATAACTATAAATAATATATATATATATAACTATAAATAATATATATATATATATTATTTAAAGTTAACTAAACTTGATATTCTTATTTTCGTGAACCTAATACAACCACAAACGTACGCATTTCGTAATATAACGTTATATTTAGTTATATTGAATTTGACATATTCCTTAAAGCGTTTGAGATTATTACCATATTCAAAGTTAGAATATAACTATTCGCAATTCGGAAACAAGAGTAAATCAATAGCATAAAGATCAGTTAGAACATTTCGGAATTTAGATTCATGAATTCACCAGTGTCCTTATTACCGCGACTCTCCCTCTGATATCCAAAGTTGCCGTAAACTAATATCTGCTTGTAATTTGTGAAGATTATAATAAAATTATTACTTTGCGGATTCCCAGAGTAGTTGTAAATAATAATTTCTCCACATAATATTCGTATTAGACATGCTTTAGTTATATTTATTAAATAATTGTTTTATTATTGTTTAAAACTTGCGGAAGTTCTTTTTTGCTGTTTACATTGAGTATTCTCGGATCAAAAAAAAATGTATGATGGAATATGTGGTTGATATGTAGCAGCAGGTGTGTTTTATGTAATTCAATGTTTGGCGGGGTATTTACCCGAGAAGCAGTTATTTTAGTAATTATTCGTATTCGTATTAGATATGCTTTAATTATATTCATTAAATAATTGTTTTATTATTGTTTAAAATTTGCGGAAGTTCTTTTTTGCTGTTTACATTGAGTATTCTCAGATCAAAAAAATTGTATGATGCAATATGTGGTTGATATGCAGCAGCAAGTGTGTATTATGTAATTCAATGTCTGGCGGGGTATTTGCCCGAGAAGCAGTTATTATAGTAATTAAATCTTTATTAACGGATAAACGATTTTACAAAAAAAAATATAAACACTTTTACAAAGTAACTTGACTTGAGTAACGTAAGTCAAAATGTCAAAGAGCTAAATATGGAAATAATTTATATATAGAAAATCTTTATTTCTGAGAGTTACATTAAATTATATCGCAACATTTACAACGTTACAATCACATCAAAATCGACCCCTGCGTGCTTCTGTCTAGTTCTTGTCATTTTATTCAATCATCATAATTGCTTAGAGAACTTAGACTGTGACGTTACTGTCTAAGTTCTCCAAATTAGTTGAAATGAATTGATGAAGGATTGGAATTTTTAGAATTGATGTTAGAATTACGAGGGATACATATAATAGGAGCTAAGTAAGGATTGGTGGCGAATTTTAAGAAAAGGATTTTAAATCCGTGAGAATAGTGAGAATTTTGCATGTTTCGCAGACCATAATAATCCATAATATTCCTCTCCACAACCATTCTAATTTTTGGAATGGTTATGGAGTGTGTGTCTAATTTTTGTAAGCAATGCAATGGCTGAGCGTTCACCGACTTCCAAATTTCTTAGTAAGTCAGAACGAGCATTCTAGTGCAGGAAAGCTACGTATTCAAGCAGAGGTCGACATATATATATGTGTATTGGTTTTTATGTAGAAATTCCTTTATTTTTCTGCGTGAATGATCAGGAAAGCTGCGTATTCAAGCAGGGGTCGACATATAATCTTATATATGTGTACTGGTTTTTATGTAAAAATTTATTTATTTATTTTTCTACGTGAATGATCTAAACTGTCGAATCCTACTCCTAACGCTTTGCTTTGAGATTTTGAAGTGATTGATGAAAGTTAATTTCGGATCTAGGATTTTATTCCAAGGTACTAACAGGTGAGGGATGGAAAATATAAATAAACGTAATTTTAAAATAATTAAATTTTAAAATTATGTTTATTTAATTTATTTAAATAACTATGAATACTCTTCTCATAAATTAAATAAAAATAATTTGAAAATAAATTATTTTCTCTTTTCTATTGAAATAATATTAGCGGCCTTTAGAGCATTTTAAACAAATGAAATTTAATTAAATTCCGAATTAAGTAATAAAAACTACAATAATAGTTTGATTCTAATATAAAATCATAATAGAATTGTATTATATAAAATGAACGGCATTGAGTGCATTAATGGTGAATGCGCCGGGTTTCGGTAAGCGGATTTGCAGAAATTATATCTATAAAACATTCTCATGAACTTTTAAGTCGCTATTTCTGAAATTAAAAGAGGAAACGTTAAACCATAATGAAAGCCGTTTTAGATTATATTAAGTAATAATAAAAAAATCATTAAAATAAAACTGAATATAATGGATAGTGCTTAAAGGAAAATTAGTTATTTTATATTTTATTATTGCAATTTTATAACAACGCCTTTTCGATTAAAAATATTAACTTTATTATATTTGAATGTTTGCAATTAACAAAGACAAACTATTCACATTTAATGAAACGTTCAGTCACCATTCATCTAGCGTATGGATAACTAGTGATGGCCACTAGGCAAAAGGTGGCGCTTGCGTCGTTTTTAATTTATTAAAGACAAACTATGTTCTTTAAGAAACTATAATGGAAAATAGGCGGAAAGACCATTGGTCGATAGCCAATTAACAGATATAAAATATACATTTGATTTTGTAATATTTTAATATTTATTTAGTATTTTTTGCTATATTTAATTGTAAAAAAATATTTAATTGTAAAAAATAATCAACTGTTGTCATAAATGATGCGTTATGTAAGTACGTATCAACGGAATTAATACTTTTGTTATGACCAATTTAAAATATTAGTATTATTCACTGTCAATTTATAATTATATTTCAGTTTGATTATCATTTACATACATTTATATATTTAATTGTAATATTGATTTTTGTTGCATATGTTTTGTAAAAAGGAGATACCGTGAATAAATATATTATTATTATATATCTGTTAATAAAGATTATTATTATAAGAGGAAGTAATTGTATCAAATTTAATTTTAAATAACGTACACTTTCTAACTTTGTTTGTATAAATGAAATTTATTTTATTGACTATAATCGAATAATGATTTATAACACAGTAGAAGTCTTAAAAATTAGTAAAAATATATTTTAAATAAATGAAATAAAAAGTATCTGAAAATAATTAATAAATTATTTCCTTTTTTTCTATTGTTAAATTTTAAATTGTTTATACATGAATCTTTGATGCAATTTAAACATAAAATTAAAAAAAATATTTACAACGATTTTTTTATATGACAAACATTTATTGAAACAACCACTTACCGAATTTTTGACAAACAATATCCGGCAGGGTATGCCTTTGTTTGCCAAAAACTTACAGTGTGAGTAATTTTTGTAGACGAAAAAAAAGGAAATGATTGAATTTTATTGATCATTGCCAGTATTTTTTCCTTATTTAATTTTATAAATTACGATAAAATTAAATAAATTTTATAAATTACAATAAAATTAAATAAGGAAAAAATACTGAAAATGATCAATAAAATAAAAAAAACTATTAAACAACGAAATACAATGAACAGAAGACTACCATACAGACTTATTTCAGGATGATTTTTAATATAAATAATGGTTTTAATATTTAGACATTGGTAATTCATATTGTATGAAATAAATATGAATAAATTATTAAAAATCAACCAATAAAACACAGATTAGATTGAATAACTTTAAATTCTCGACTAGTTTGTTTCACTTATTATAATAATAAATAAATCATGATTATAATAATAAATAAATAAGTGAAACAAACAAAGTGTTTTTATTTCAATTAAATCATCCTGAATTAATTAAAAAATGTTTCACCACGGGTTAAGTGAGAAATTAATTAAACATATACCATACAGACATCCATGTCTTCATCGCACGATTCTCACAAATGAATTGATAGTGATGGAGGATATTTAGAAAGGATATTGGTGTTACGGGGAAGACAGAATTTTATAAGAAAGGGTAGGTTATCAGAATTATTGGATTTTTTTGCTGAAGGCTAATATACGCTGAGATATGGATGGGTTCATAAAGGTATTCATTGGAAGGATTGTTGGGATGTCTAAGTTTGGTAAGGATTCTTAGGGAGGATCTTTCAATGACTTGAAAATGCTACACGTTTTATGTAACCATGTTTTTTATTATTATTTGTTCTTACGTCTTACGTGTGTTACGTGGGAAGACAGAATTTTGTAAGAAATGGTAGGTTATCAGAATTATTCGATTTTTTTGCTGTAGGCTAATATACGCTGAGATATGGATGGGTTCATAAAGATATTCATTGGAAGGATTGTTGGGATGTCTAAGTTTGGTAAGGATTCTTAGGAAGGATCTTTCAGTGGCTTAGAGATACTATACGTTTTATGTATCCATGTTTTGTTTTTATTATTATTTGTTCTTACGTCTTTTGTTAATTAATATACTAAAATCTTAAATATATACCCGACTCCACTTAAGTCTGCAAAATATACCACGTAAATCTTCTAAAAAAAACAACAACCTTCGCTTAAGTACATTTCAATAAAATCTGTAATCCGCAGCAGATTATAAGTTTGCCATTACTGGAGGAATTTTAACGAGCTTATATTATTTTTTGCTTTTTTAAATACGCTCACACATCAAACGTTTCGTTTAGAAAGTGCACAAACACTGGGGATAAATTTAGTTTAATTGGCTAATTTAACCGGGTCTGGTTAGTAAATCATTGCTTAAATAAATTATTTGGTCGATAGACAGCTCACCTCGTTCCTGTAAACAGAATAATAAACTCCAGGCCGGGCACAGCAGATGTTGTGCGGACTTTTAACGTTCGATATCCTTCCTTATTGGATTTTCGGAAATGATTAGCAATAATAAAGATTTTGAGAAGTATAATTATTGAATAAACACTGTGTTTTTACCATAATTATTTATTTATGTTTTCCCATTTAATCCTCTATCTTTATCCTCTTGTATTTATACCGATTTAGTTGTACTATTAATAATGGATACTTAATATCCGAAATGTACATTTAGTGTATAATAAAACTGTAAAGTAAAGTGAATACAACCGTCCACATTTTTTTCTAGATTTATTGTATGCATTTATAAATAAATACGTAATATACGACTTAAGTTTCGACAAATTTCTTAAGAGTACTCCATATACCGATTACACTAATGTAAAATGTTTAAACGCTCTAAAAAAATACGAAAGCAAAAAGTTTACATTTTGCGTTTATTTTCTTTATTACTTACTATGCCGTGTACTTTTTTTAAATTTGTATATCAATAAAACAATGAAAACCCGTAAGACAATATGACAACAAAATTTTACAAAATTTATTATAACAATATTTACAATTGTGTTGGGCTATTCTGCCTGTAAATGTTACTATCCTAATTTCATATCGATAAATATTGCAAATAAAAGTACAATCAAAAACATATTTAATACACCTCGTACATAAAGGGTCAATAAATAATAACTATTTTTTTCTTTTCTTTTCATCGCTATTTAGCTCTTTTAGAATGCTTAAAAATATTGCTTTTTATACCACTTATTACTGAGTTAAAACAGTCAAATATTATTTCGTGATATTGATTTTTTTTTATTTCGTGATAGGCGAAGATATATAATTACACACGTCAGATCTTCGCTTTTTCGCCACGTGACTGAACTTCTCACAATTTATTTCAGTCCAATACACACTCTTAATATTAAATAAAATATAACAGAAATGATTCACACATTTGCAGTTATTAAAATTACAATCAAATTAAATAAGGAAGGTTTCTTGCAATGATCAATAAAATTCGATCAATTCCATTTTCCAACTGTAAAAATTACTTACACTGTAAATTTCTGCTAATCATCTATTGAAAAAAACCTTTAAAAAAACGACTTCCTGAGCGGGGTATATACTCAGGAAGTAGTTTTTTTTAATATTTGTTTAGCAAAAATTTACAGTGTAATTAATTTTTGTTGGACATTATTTAAATTACAATAAAATTAAGCAAGCAATTTTTTGCAGTATTGATCGAATTTTACTGATCATTGCCAAAAATGTTCCTTGTTTAATTTTAATGTAAAATCCTCAATAATTTATTTTATTCCATTCCCACATAATATTCATTTAAATTCCAAACTTAAGCTCTCGAATAAATAAACGCGCGTTCGCCCTCGGCTAATTATGCGTTCGCGTACACTTCACAAATAAACCCCTGGAAATTTACGGGCGCCGTTTAATCAAAACGCACCAACTCTTGAGAATCCCCATTTCTTATCAGAAAACGCGCCCTCCTATTGTCTCCACTTCCGGCGCGGATCACCGCAAATTGCGCGCGTAATTCATCCATCGCGTGAAAGTAACGCTCCACGGAAATACAAAAACCGTGTATTATGTACTGTACCGAAAAATGTCGCGGCGAAAATGTAATAAATTTCGAGGGGAGGAATGAAACAAGCTGGCTTTTATTAAAATTCCCGGCGAAATGAAAATTTGTCGATAGTTGTAAGGGCAGTCGATTATTGCTCGCGCGCTGTGTGGGCTTGTGGAGAAATTATTAGAGAATTCATCAAAATGTCAATGTGCATAAATAAATGGGTTTTTTTAACTTTTAAGAAAATACGAGAACATGCAAGTGATCATAAATGTGCTACCTTGTATTTATGGTTTCAGCCAATTCAACTTGAAATAACGATATACTTCAGGATATACTCAAATAAGCTTTAGTAAACGAATGTCAACTGACAGAATGTTTACATTCCACTTGACTAATTTGTTATAAACATTTTTTTCATAAAACATATTATATCTCGAAATGACACTACTTAAAATTCAATTTTCTTTAAAATTATAATAATACAATCATCACATAACAATATTCATAGAATAATATGAAAAGAGTGCAAGTAAAAATAAAACAAATTGTTATTTAGAAGTGTTTTCATTATTATATTTAAACATGTATAACAAAGTAGAAGCCTCGACAATAGAAAATATTTACGCTATGTAAAACAATTTTGCAGTAATTAAAGAAATAATAATTTATTTCAAATAATTATTTTCAAAATTTCGTTTTCAATTTAATTATTGCGATTCAAGTAAGTAAAAATAATCAAATACTATTATTTACCTACGTAAATTGTTTAACAGTATACCTAGGGATATTGTGATCGAAATAAAATCAAATACATTTAAAAAGAGACTGAGAGAGTGGATAAAAAACAGAAATTAGTGGAAAAAATCAAACAAAGGGCGATTGCCATATATAAGTCAAAGGCTTGGTGGCATATTTATAAAAAAAAAAACATTTCCAAGAAATTATATTTATTTTATATTGTTTCTAAGAAAAAAAAAATAATTTAATAATAAACTAAATAAATACTATAAATACTATTCAATTAAAAAAAACTGTAACCAACAAGTGAATGATTTTTGTTTTAATTATTAAATAATTATTTATGGTCTCACGCGAGTTCTCATATTTTCTTAAAAGTTAAAAAAGTGCCATTTATTTATACACACTGGCATTTAACAATCACATTGAAGAGAAATACACCACTCGTATTGTATGTATTTTATATTGTTTATAAACTTATTAAAAAGTATGTTATAAGGATAATTAAAACAACACACAGTAATTTTTTAATCTACAATTTATTGTCAATCTTTCATCATACAGTACAAAATCAGTCGCAAAATAAGAAAGAAGAAATAAATAAATAAATAAGTTTTACAAACATTCCATCAGCTTTAACAACACTTCTCTTTTTTGTAACAAAAAAAAAAACAACATAAATAACGAAATTAATAAATTAAATAAATAAATAAATAAATAACCTGAGTGGTATTAGTGTGAAAAATAATGGGTAAGTGTAAGAAACACCAAGCAGGGGAAACAAACCTCCCCCGCCGTGTGTCGCAACAGTAAAAAGCTGTAGAAGATAGTTTTTAAAAAAAAAAAGAGTAAGATTGTATTTTTTGCTGCTGCGTGTAGATTTAACAGCCCGTGCGGTCCGTTGAAATCAAGTTGTGTTTGTTTTATTTATAAAATTTTTTGAGTGGGTGAGTGTGAAGTAGTGTGAAGCTTTATTGGCGGAAATGCGTGCGCTATGTGGTGTCTTCATCCGGTAAGATCTGAAATTAGCATAACGGTTAGGAGGTTGGTAATTCAAAGTCGTTGGTTTCTGATATTTTTGTTTTTAAATTCAATCGTCGAGGACCATTCAGCAAATCAAGCACCTAAAAAGTTGATAAAATTGTTAGAGTTGCGTGCTCGTGGGTAGAAAAGAGGGAGAGGGAAGATAAAAGTCAAGCAAGTGTGGAGAACATGCTTGGAACGCCCTTTATTTTGGAACTAGCTACTCGGTTTTTGTTTTCGTTCTTTGGTAGTTAAGGATGATTATAAATAAATAAATACATGATTATTTATAAGTGATTGTAAAAATTTTAGCAATAATCGTGCCTAAAATTCTTAACGGTTTCTGAAATTTTGAGTAATTTGGTGTTTAAAAATATAATTATTGCAACTATGTTTCAAGTAAGTAAAAAGAATTAAATACTATTTAATTATTTTAAATAATTATAACCAACAAGCGAATGATTTTTTTTTTTCTATTATTATTAAATAATCGCAATATTAATAATTCAAAACGAACTGTCGTTTTGTTCAATGTGACTTTTCTTATTGAATTTGTGCGAAATATTATTGAAACATTTTTAATAAAATTATATATAAATTAAATAAAAATGATTTGAAAATAATTAATAAATTATTTCCACATTTTCCACAGAGCTAAATGTTGAAATAATTTATTAATTATTTTAAATAAAAATGATTTGAAAATAATTAATAAATTATTTCCACATTTTCCACAGAGCTAAATTTTGAAATAATTTATTAATTATTTTAAATAAAAATGATTTGAAAATAATTAATAAATTATTTCGACATTTTCCACAGAGCTAAATATTGAAATAATTTATTCATTATTTTAAATAAAAATGATTTGAAAATAATTAATAAATTATTTCGACATTTTCCACAGAGCTAAATATTGAAATAATTTATTCATTATTTTAAATAAAAATAATTTGAAAATAATTAATAAATTATTTCCACATTTTCCACAGAGCTAAATTTTGAAATAATTTATTATTTATTTTAAATAAAAATGATTTGAAAATAATTATTAAATTATTTCCACATTTTCCACAGAGCTGAATGTGGAAATAATTTATTAATTATTTTCTAATCATTTCAATTTAATTTATTTAAATAACTGTGACTAAGTGAATAAATACTCTGTCCTATTTATAAACTTATATATATCTAATCTAAAACAGATTAAATAGTTTTTTGTTGATTTGACTTAATTTTAGTGAATATAATAAATTACTACATTATTATTATTAATTGTTGTCGTGTGTTGATTATTTTTGAAAGTTTCGTGGTTCCTGCACGGCATCATCAACTGTGAAACGTTCGTGTTTTACATGGTGTCGCGGTTTGTGCATGAAAATCCTGTCATCCTGTCCGATTCGTCGGTTCTGGTTAAACTGTTTTCCTGTGCACAATTACTATATTTAAAAATTAGTATACAAGCGTGTGGGTTTAAAAAATATTTATATTAAAACAAACGAGAGATGTTTTAATATACGTGTTTTTTTTTTAGTCAGTTTTAGTCTGAGTCTGGGAAATTATAGTGTGTGTTAGTATGTTGAAACCTCCAGAATAGCAGGCAACAATTGTGTTCGGATTAAAATTAAAAAAAAAAAAACATTATCTTACTGTCTGGTCCAAGTCGTAAATGTAAAAAAATTAAAATAAAAATTATATAGTTAATTTAGTCAAAGCACCTTGAGCAGGTAGTCCCGAGTGAGCGTTTTTGTATCTTCGCTCCCACTCCTTACTATACCCACTATGTCCGTAGTTACCATAAATTGAGTCGTCGTGGTATTCCTCACCATGGGAGGAGTGATGTGGGATGATGTGCTTGCAGCTCATTTTCAGGTTGTGCAGTATGCTGGGCAGGATCAGGGCCGAGAGGAGGATGACCTTCTTGATGAAGAAGATGCCGAGCAGGACCAGACCCACGAGGAGCTTGAGCTTGAAGACGCCCAAGAGGGTGAGCAGGGAGATGACGCCCTTCTTCTTGCGGTGGCCACGAGCTTCATCTAAAGAAAAAAAATCAAAACAAAAATATTAAATAGAGCTACAGATAATGATTAAAAATAAGTTAAGTATAAGTTACTGTATTTATTTATAGTGATACAAAGATATACTGGCTACTTCTACTCAATATTTTTGTATCCAGATATAATACAGGGTGCGGCAAAACAGACAGTTTGGAACGCCCAGTACATCCCGTGTGAAGGGAATACCTACCTAGGAGGGATCTCATTTTGTCAGGGGGCTCATGATGTACCGATTAAGATAAAATAAACCCCATTTTTTAATTATGTCGTTTTTTAATAGCCCTACAAAACTGCACTGCCCGTTTAGCCGCACCCTGTATTAAGAAAATGTAAGGGCAATTTTCAAAAGTCATTATCATAAAAACATCAATACATGAGCGCAGTATTGAAAGAATCAAAAATATTTGAAATTTATTAAATATTTTCTATTTTTAATAGACTAATTTAATTTAAAAAGACGCCGAAGAACAAAGTATTTTTGTCCTCGACATTTTCAAATTGTATCAATAATATATAATGAAATATATTTCTATATTAAAAAAAAAACACTGAACACATAGATAAATGAGCAAGACTACCTTACTCTATACATATATTTAACACTATATTTGCATTAATAATATTGTTGTATTTGAGTAAAATAAAGATTTTTTTGTGGGAAGGGAAAATCCATTTACTCACGGATTGTCGGACTCCTCGTGAGTGAGAAGAATATTATTATTATTGCTAATTATTTTCCATTATAGAGGCACTTCGAGAAATTGCAAATTCCGAATGAATTATTATTATTTCAATATTACAAAAAGAATCTCGCAAGTAACATTATACAAAATCATTATAATTTCGCATTTCATAATCTGGGAAATTAGATCAGTTACTCGGCGATAATGACGATAATCTCCCAGGCTCGCGCAAAATAAACAAAAGACTAAAACTAATGGAACTCCTGTTTCTAGAGTCCACGTGCCCCGGCACTTAATCCGTAACACTTACGCGGTGGCAAAAACTGGCCTGTCGTTTATTTCTATCGAACCAACCAATAGATCCTGGAAACACGCGTCCTCGATTCACCGAAACGAGTTAACCGAGAGTATGTAATTAAATGTAGACCGAAAAAATGAGCATTTTTCACTCCTAGATACCTTCAAGGAAGGTTAATTAGTTGAATATATGTATGTCTAACGAGTGTTTAAAAGGTGATTATTTAATTCTTATTATGATGCATGCAATAGTTTCTTGTTTGTCGTATGTAATAATTTCTTGTTTTTTTTTATACATAGCTCTTGTAATCTTTGCCAACTGGTTGTGGAGACTGTATAATTAATTAAATAAAATATTGAATGGGAGAAGAAAGAAACGTAAGAAGAATATATGAATCAAGAACTCCAGGCAAAAATCAAAAAGGTAGACCATGATAGGAATGGAATGACGAAATAAGAGAAGAGTTAGAGAAAAAAGGAATAAAATGGGAAGAAGCCAGAAAACTCACACAAAACAGAAAAATATGGAGAAAAACATACACAGGACAAACAATCACTTCACATTGAGAAGTAGAGAGGAACATATAACGATGTTATATAAGAATAAATAAATAAATAAAATATTGAAAAGGGGATTGATCGAATTTTATTGATCATTGCCAGAAATTTTCCTTGTTTAATTTCATTGTGAAATATTTGTATTAGTATTTAACATATTATTTTTTTAATTATTGTTACAATTTTTAGACTTTTTAATTCATTAAGAAAAATGCTTTACATTTCTCCTCCTTTTTTTATTTCACTAAATATATATCATAATAAATGGAAGACGACGCAAGCGCCATCTTTTGCCTAATTTTATGTGGCAACGTCAACGATTCTAGTATACTGAAAAAATACTATTAAATAAAAATAAAATAACTTACACATTAAACTTAATATTTCTCTTAAAGAATAGCCGAGCCCCGTATATCATTTTCTTCAATATATATTTTTTTAAATAATAATTATTGAAAATTCCATTTTTCAAAACGCATTATAATATTGTTATAATTTCTTTTTTATTAAAGAGCTACATCTTGGAATCTTCTGACAGACTTTTTAATTCATTAAGAAAAATTCTTTACATTTCTCCTCCTTTTTCATTTCACTAAATATATATCATAATAAATTGAAGACGACGCAAGCGCCATCTTTTGCCTAATTTCATGTGGCAACGTCAACGATTCTAGTGTTCTGAAAATCGTTGTTTCGTCCACTAAAGGACGGCGAACTTGTCCTGTTAAATAAAAATAAAATAACATACACGTTAAACTTAACATTTCTCATAAAGAATAGCCGAGCCCCGTATATCATTTTCTTCAATATATATTTTTTTAAATAACAATTATTGAAAATTCCATTTTTCAAAACGCATTATAATAATTGATTGCTTTTTTTCCCGTTTCACGTCTGCCTTCATTATTATCGCGTAAACGGGCAGATATCAATTATAATCAGAACTAATCCCATTGTATCACATCAAAGAGCCAAAAAAAAAAACGCTGATCCATTCATCAATTAATCAACACCGATATTAAAAAATAATAGTCCTCAGTGCCAAACCTCATTCGGAATTTCGGGACAATGATAAACGAGTTCTCCGATGTACACGATTCCTCATGAATTCAATCCATTTAAAAAAAATACAAATCAATCGCATTTACTAAAAATAATCTGAATAAATGAAAATAATTAATAAAATTACTTATTAAACTTTAATTTGGTTTTAAGAAAAATATCTCTAACAGAAGATGAATGTATATGTGGATTTAAATATCTCTGAAATAATCAAAAATTAATTAATTGTTAAATAGCTATCGACCATTGGTCTTTCTGCCTGACTATTTATTATTTCCTTTTATTTAATTTCTTATATATGTAAGAGGAATCTCATTAAATAAATAGTCAAAAATAAAACAATAAAACACTTTGTATTGCTTTCTTCACTTGTTTAAAATAAAATAAATAGTCGTAAACAATTTATTAATCAAATTTTCTCTACAAATATTTAATATCACTTTGTTAAATATTATAGCTGTTACCGCCCTCACACTTGTAGGAGCCGGGGGTGAATCCTGCCCTCAGACCGATAAGAGAATCAGATTTAATCTAGAGTTTCACTTGGCACCACGAGACCGAAATTTACGTGTATAATTGTAAATAAAGTATACTTGTTAAACGATAACGACTTTTTGGAACCACCACACGGAGCATCCCATCCACGCTCAAACAATAGCTATACCGATTGTATACGTACTTAATGAATTTACTGCTAAAATTGTATATATTTTTGCCTGTAATTTGAAATATTTTTATTGGGAAATAAATTATTATTATTTAATAGCAATTAAATCTATTTTTTTTTACATTCATCTTTTTTAAGAGATATTCTAAAACAGAACATGAAATTCTCGAAAAGATCTCTAAATTTTCTTGTTTTGTTTTCGAGAAAAAAAAATCCCGAATTTTCGCTTTTTTTCGGCCTTGCTGGTAGGCATTACCTCTTAAATGAATTTCCTTCTCGTTCTCAAGATTTACGTCTCTTCTTCCTTTAGTGGGCGAAACAGCGATTCTCGGTCGCTTAGAATAAATCTATAATAAAATTCCATTCTTTTCCCTACTGCAAAATATATTAACCGCTTTTCACATATTTTTATATACGAATATTAATAATTAATATTTAAATTCGGCAGAAAGACCGATGGTCGATAGCCGTTTTCTAAGTACAACGTATAACATATTATAAGAATTGTATTGTTTGTTGTATTGTTTATTGTATATAAAATTGTCTGCAGAAATAAAGATGTTATATATATATATTTAAATTCGCCGTTCAAATATTCAATCCACCAATTATTGACAGCTAATGCATGTTTCGTTTTATCGATGTGATTCATATTTTATTAAAATCCTCCGGTTTTATTTTATTTTTTTATTTATGAAATTTCTCTGCGAGCGCGATGCATCGCTTCAAACGCAGGATTTACATAAATAATTTAAAATTAAATTACTAATTATACGAGTTCATAAACTTTGATGTGCGTCGCGTTAATTTTCGCGTTTTAATTTCAAATTGAAACGGGAGCGCGTATTATTAAAATATATCAAACGGCGGAAAATGCGCATAATATTAATAAAGTAATTTCATGGAGGAAATGAAGCTTCTTGAAAAAAAAAAAAAATTACGAAACTGATATGGTGTTGATTGATGAAAACTATTTTATTTTTTATAAATTAATTAAAATGAATACTTAAGTCAAAATATCACAGTATCTAAAAAAGAAATCATTTTCTTTTTTTTTTAATTTAAAATATCACGTTTTCAATTATATCAACTCTATAATTCACTAAGTTCTGCAGATTTTTTTTTATAAAAAACAATATATATATAAAAAGAAAAATAATACGAAGTCGAGTAATTCAAGTTATACAAACGTGTTTTTTATCGGTAAATAGACTTTTCTTTGTTGATATTTATTTAGCGGAGACACGCGCCACAGCAGTGCTGAAGAACTAACAATTATTTATGGTTAATCAAAGCGTGAATAATCAGAGTTCCGCTTTATTGAATTCAATTCATGTCAATTTGGTGATTGTGTATTAAAAGCTAATAATTTATTTATAAATTTTTATAGGAATTTCGCTTTATGAAAAATGAATAAATATAAATAAATTATTAAAAATAAACCAATAAAACACAGATTAGATTGAATAACTTTAAATTCTCGACTAGTTTCGGATTATTAGCCCATTTTCAAGAGAATTTAAAATTTATTTTTTTTTGGTTGATTTTTAATAATTTATTCATATTTATTTCATACAATATGAACTACCAATGTCTAAATATTAAAACCATTAATTATGAATAACTATCAGTTTATAATTTAATTTAATTTGATTTATATTTCATCAAATTAAATTAAATTATAAGAAATACATGGAGAGCAAAGTATAGAAACAGAAATTAAACATTAACAGAACTCCTTACACCTAACGGTAGAAAGGAAATAGATTAAAATAAAAAGATGAAATAATGCAGGTGTAGCTGCAGGCTTATTTTTCTAGTAAGGGATTTTTATCACTGAGTGTTTAAGACGTTGGTAATAGATTGTCAAAATGTACAACAATATTGAATACAAATCTGAGCCATTGCTTATGAATACAAAATCCTTAAAATATTTTTTTTTTATTTTCAAGCAACATCAAAAATGGTTGCTGCTGCAAATTACATTATTTCTTTCTTTCTCGGTATATATACTGTTTCTTTTTTTTTTAAATTAATAAAATAACCCAGTAATCCCCTTCATAATCCCTTTAACAGACTCCTCTACGAATTTACACAAATCCTTTCTATTGATAAACGCCTCATTCTACTATCAGAAAAATTCTCCCATAAATAACACAATATTGATCTCCTATCCTATGCATACCCCATATTCCAAACAACCATCCAAAGCATATTCATTCCAATTCCACATTATTTCAATCTTTGTAACCATTATTTATGTTTATTTTCTCTACATATAAATCATATAATTACAGTGAAATTAAACAATTTCTGGCAATGATTAACAAAATTCGATCAATTCATTTTTCTAACTGTAAAAATTAATTTATCGAATTTATTTATGTTTATTTTCTCTACATATAAATCATATAATTACAGTGAAATTAAACAATTTCTGGCAATGATTAACAAAATTCGATCAATTCATTTTTCTAACTGTAAAAATCATATAATTTTAAAGACTGGCTGAAAGACCTCAGGTCGATAGCCAATTAGCAGATTATTTAGTATAAAATTGAATGTATATAATATATTTATGTTTTTATATGCAATCTTTCAATAAAAATTCTCTTTCTCTCTCTCCCTCTCTTTCTCTCTCTCTCTCTCTCTCTCTCTCTCTCTATTTATATATATATATATATCTATCTATCTCTATCTCAATCTCTCTCTTCCGTGCAAAAAATGTTAATTTTATCGTATACGCTATTAATTAAATTGACATTCTTTGAATTTATACTGATTAGGCAGTGATGGTAAAAATCACGTACACATTAAATTTAACATTTTTTTTACAAAATAGCGCCAATTATCGTAGAAAATCTTTTCATTAAAATCACTCCTATCCAAAATCGGTAAACTTTCTTTTAATCTTCTAAAAAAAACTAATAAACTTTTTTTATTAATATTTCTTTATAATAACATAATCACCTTTTTTGTAGATTATTTTTTAATGTCTATCCATAAAATTCTACTACCAATTATTATAGCGTTTTTTTCGGGCGATTTAAAACTGGAATGTGGGCACGGTTTGATCACCGAAAATTCAAAACTGTTTCCAGTTGCTTAGATGCCCATTAAGATCGCAATATAAACGAAATGATAATTTACCAGTAATTAAGGGAATTAATTAATGCACAGGAAATGAAATGTTTAATATAAGCAGATCGGTAATTAAGAGAATTTAAGAGCGTTTAGGTTTTGTGTTGATGGCTTCTAATTATGGTTTTATTCAGAAAAAAATGTAATGAAATGATTTTAATTAATTAATAAATGTTGCTGTAACGAATTTTTTATATTTTTAATTAAATGAAACACTTTTTTAATTTGTTTGTATAAATTCGAGTTATAGAAACAAAGTAAAAAAGTGTTTCATTTATTAAAATTGTATTACAATGTATGACAAAGTAGAAGCCTCAACAATTAACAAGTTAAATTTTTATATCCTTTCGAGATTAACATCCAGCGGTTTGTCTCTTGTTTTTAAGAATAGATTTTATTGATAATAGGCAAAATCGATTATTTCTATAATCAAATATATTTAGTTGTAATATTGATTTTTGTTGCATATGTTTTGTAAAAATGAGATACCGTAAATAAATATATTATTATTAGAAAAACACGAAATAGTCGATTATTTATTGAAATTAATCGAGTTTTCATATTACTAATCAAATCTATATACAGTCAAACCGCTAGATATTAATAAAATGATGATTTAATCGTTTTTTGTGGAATGTATCATTTAAAACTAAAATTATTATTTCTACAAGTAATTGAAATATTTTCAAACTAAACATTCATTATCTTTCGTAATTTTTAAATAAATCGATTATTTAAATAGTCGATTTTTCTCATCACTCGATTTGATGCATTGTATGAAAATTTAGATAAAATATTTATGGATTGTAAAATTAATCTGGTTAATCAATAATATAGTAAAGAGGACAAAACTATTTGTTTTAGTTTTATAATAATAATAATAATAATAGTTAATGGTTTTAATATTTAGACATTGGTAGTTCATATTGTATGAAATAAATATGAATAAATTATTAAAAATCAACCAATAAAACACAGACTGGATTGAATAACTTTAAATTAAATTAGTCGAGAATTTAAAGTTATTCAATCTAGTCTGTATTTTATTGGTTGATTTTTAATAATTTATTCAAATTTATTTCATACAATAATAATAGTGTTTGTTTCCAGTGCAGGAGATGACATACAAATATAATCATAATCAATGAAAGACAACGCAAGCGCCATCTTTCGCCTAATTTCATGTGGCATCGCCATATATTAATTAAAAATACAAATATTTATATATACAACAAAGGCATGGAAATACATCGAAATAGGAGAAAATTTAAATTAAATGGAACATGTGTTACACGTCAACATTATAAGACTCCAAAATAAATAGTAAATAAATCCTTTTTCTATTATTATTATTAACAGTTTGTATTAAAATTACGTAAAACAAACGAAGCGGTAATACCTATTATTTAACGCATTATTCTAACTCGTCCTCGTAACATTTATTTATTTACTCTCTTCCATATTTACAAGCTCAGAGCACAACCGAAGGTATACATTAATGCAAATCGTAATTCGTAATTTATCACCGTGAAGTAATGTTATAATCTCGTTTCACATACTTGGGAAACTAGATCATTACAAGAACCAGACAGGGACTCTTGTGCGTTTTGTTGGTAAACGGATCGCACAATTCCCTGCATTACGGTGGACTGATTCCCGCAAATTTATCGAGACCGGGCTATCTTGTTCTTCGATCGCCGCTAATCCGAGCCGACATTTGATACGTCACGCCCACCACTGGGAAGTGAAATGGATCAAAAGGAAGAAAGAAGTAATTTTAATTAAAATAAAAATGGATTGATTATCATTTCATTAGAATTATAATGATTATTTAAATTAGTTCTGAATGATATTTTACATTGGTTACGTTTTTTTATGGTAAGAATTTCGTGATGTTGATTTTTTTTATTCACTTGAAGTCATGCATATACTGATTAAATGTATGAACAAGGAAATATTAAATTTATTTCTAACGACAACAGGTCGGTCAACGTGTCGTCCCCAAAGAATAAAATACTCACGAGTCCATCGTTTAGCACACGTAGTAAAACACGTGAGTATTTCGCACGCTCAACTTACCCGCGTAATAATTTATAGCAGACGGATATAATGGACATCTTACCGTAAACAGACAATGATTTACGTACCTCAAACAAACCGAAGAACAGAAAATTAGTATTAAAGTGGTCTAATTATTTAAACAAATAATATATTTTTGATATTATTTCAATTATATATATTACTGGATATAATATATAATATATATCCAGTAAGGTGTGGTTAATAGATAATAGTTAAGGGGTTGTAAGTACCCCCGAAATTTTAATGACTGATTGTAAAAAATTATGACGCAAACGCTGAAGCAACATTAAACGTTATTTTTAATGTTGAGCAAAATCGAGTAGTATTAGTAATCAAGTATTTCTAAATGAGAAATTTTAAATAAATAAAGTCAATATCAATTCAAGATAGGGCGGAAAGACCTCCAGTCGATAGCCCAGGACAGACAAACCTTTATTTTAGTGTATATACTCAATAATAGAAAAAAGGATTTATTCACTTGGTCAGAGTTATTTAAATAAATTAAATAAAAAGAATTTTAAAATTATTTATTTATTTTCACAATGAACTGTTTGGGATTGAGAAATAATTATTTTGATGCGTATTATTTTTATTATGTATTTTGTCGTAATTTGTGATTGGTAATTTACCTTACTAAAAACATTACAAAACATATGTACAGTTTTGTAATGTTTTTAGTGCGTCACACTTTTCTTGTAAAATTTTATAATTAATTATAAATGTAGTTTGAAAATGGAGATTCCGTTAATAAAGTGAAATTGAAATTAAAAAATTGAAAATAATTATTTTCAAACTCTTTTTATTTAATTTATATACTCAATGTTTGTAATAATGTAATTATTTGAATGCAGATATTTGTATATTTATAAAATCAATAAGTAACATTAAATTGATAATTTCAATATCAATAATAGAATATGCTGCGTTAATAAAATTATCATATACTTAATTTGCAGTTACTGATAGAAATGGATTATGCATTAATAAAATTTATTATACTTACTTTTTCAGAAATAAAAAAGATCGACTTTGCCCATCTCTAGTTATGTTTATGAACATTACTAAAATGTGTGCTCAGTGGGTTGTTTATTTGTTTTTCAAATTTTATTTTATTTGTTTTACATTATTAACAGTAGGAAGTCATAACGCTCCTCGAAAATTATTTCAATCTACGCGCCTGATTACTTCTGACTATAATAACTTAAGGTTGCGGTTTAGTAGAAAGAGATAGCTTTACAGTAAAATGGAAATAATCGTTTGAAAAAGAGCCATACATTTGGATTTAATAATATGAATATGTATTTACATACCGAATATAAAGTATCAGTCTAAATAAAAAATAAATGGTTAATTTTCGTGTATTACGTCAATTTACTAGTTCAAGTTAGAAAAGAAAATTGTAAGATATAATGAAATTAATAGGTCATGTCTGCTAAGTTATTTTAATGCAGAATTTAGTGAAATCCTTTAAATTTTTATTGCACAAGTTTTTATTGGAAAAAATATAATTTAAAATTTGCTATAAATTTGATCAATTATCATTGTTTTTCACACAAACTAAACATCAAAATAATTTTTAATTCATCTGATGAAATTCCTGCTTAATTTAAGATTACTTTAATGTATAATACAATATTGTTCATTGATCATAACAGAAATCTAACTCGAATTAGTAATTGCCAATATTAATATAGCTATCTCTTTCGTCTAAACCGCATCCTTAAAAACGACGCAAGCGCCACCTTCATTAAATGTACATCTGACTATTCAAGAAAACTATCAATACCATAAAACGCTAATATTAAATTCCTATACCCTACCATCAACCCATCAACAAAACTATAAATCGCTAATAATATTTAATAAATCCTACACACAAAAAAAAATCAACCACACTAAAAAAAAATCACAAGTCGAAACATCAAATAACCCGCACAAATTATCAAA
Organism: Philonthus spinipes; assembly: GCA_963082785.1. Lineage (NCBI taxonomy): Eukaryota > Metazoa > Arthropoda > Insecta > Coleoptera > Staphylinidae > Philonthus > Philonthus spinipes. The sequence goes on along the minus strand of OY720310.1, from coordinate 4,860,081 downwards.
TTAGCCTCACGAAATCATCAATCAAATCACTTCGGACTCCTTTTACCGGCTCACACAAAAAAAAAGCCGATCGGAAAAAAAATTGACCGAGTGATACGAATATAAGAAAGATTGCCGCGTTGTGGGCGCCTTTTTTTCTACAAATGACCCGGATTCATCGAAAATGCAATACACATACGCACAGCGGTGAGAGGTGATTATTTTTTCGACGGGTAACTGTTCCTTTCGTAGACGGATTTTTGGGAAAACTGACCTAGTAATTATCGTGGATGCTTAAATGACCCAGAATTTTTGAGAAAAAAAAAAATAGACACACAGCTTGGGTGATAGGATTGTTGTTTTGTTTGTGGAACAGGAAGTTGATATGAAAGTGAGAGGATTTGGTTGGAGGGTACGTTTCGTGGTGGTTTCTATTTTCGTTACTTAAATAATTTGTCTACATATTTGATTAAGAGTCCTGCGTGTATCGTGCTAAAATAAATTATGAGAGGTTCATAATATATTCATCGTTTTCGTAGCGAAAAAGCGAATATCTGATACTTCTTCGTCTATCACGAAATAATATTTGACTCTTAAACGTCAGAAATAAGGCAATATTTTTAAGCATTCTAAAAGAGCTAAATAGCCACGAAAAGAAAAGAAAATTTGAGTTATTACTTATTGAACCTTTACGTATGCGATGTATTAAATATGTTTTTGATTGTACTTTTATTTGGAATTTTATCGATATGAATTTAGGATAGTAGCAATTTTTCATTAGCGGCATTTTTTTGTTTTATTGATATAAAAATTAAATAAAATAGTACACGACATAGTAAGTAATATAATGTATATATAATCTAAAATCCCCATCTACCATAATGGTGGTGTAGAGGTGTATAGTAAGTAATAAAGAAGATAATTTTGTGAAAGCAAAATGTAAATATTTTGCCTTAACTTTTTTTAGTATTTTTTTTTTAGCACTAAGGACGCGTCGTATTCTGGTCACGATTTGACAATGATAGTATTTTTTAAACTCGACACCCAATACGGGTAAAAGAGGATAAGATTAAGAAAGAAAGTATTTTTTAAATCGGCATTTCGTTTTGCTAGTTTTTATATAAATGTTATAATTTAATACCCTACACCCATATGGGTAGAAATGGTCATTGAATATATATATATATATATATAATTTAATGCTTGTATCCAATAAATAAAAAAATTACACTTGGTTTGTTTTACACTTTTGTTTGTTTTTGTTTTTATATTCATAAACATAACTACTCGTAAGTAAATGTTTAGGAAATGTTGATACACTTGGTTTGTTTTACACGTAAGTGTATCTCTCTCGACATTTCCTAATATTACTAAAATGGTTTAGTAAGTGTTTAATGAGACTCAAAATTGAGGATATAAAAGGTTATTTATTTGATGCCACCATTAAAATGTTAATCATAAACACAATTGCCCGTTTTTTGTCTTTAATTATATTTCATAAATCTGTGCGTTTTCTTTTTATTTATTTATTTAAAAACAAATTTTAAATTCTCTTGAAAATGGACTAATAACCCGAAACTAATCGAGAATTTAAAGTTATTCAATCTAATCTGTGTTTTACTGGTTGATTTTTAATAATTTATTCATATTTATTTCATATTTAATTTCTATTTTTCCCAATTCTTTTCGCCATTTATTTAATATCATTTTGATTATCCCCGTTGCGGCACACTCAGTTAAATCAATTAACGAACACTCGGCGCTCCTAATTGGATTTTAATATTTTTCGATCGCGTCCCTGTCATCCCAATTATAATTTCGACTGGAGGCGGTTTTCTTTATGAAAAAAAAAAAATCGTAACAGAATTCCACTTTCGAGCGCCTGCCTTCCAGCCTTGATCTTGTCTGCAAGACGCGGCCGTTTCAATTATATTTTTTCGTTTCTTTCGGCCGCGTTTGCTCCAGTTTAATCCACTACAATAAGAAATATTTATTGGGTGAGGTCTACTGAAAAATGTGCAACAGAAAAAAAAGAAGGAGTAAGAACAAATTATAGAGGAAGTGGTCGTGATTCCTAATTGGAAACTTGGTGCAATTTGAAGATTGTTACAGAAATAAATTGGTATATTTATAATCACGGACTGGATAAAATAACTAACTATACATCTTTATTCAAATGTGTATGCACAATAATATATAAAATTAGAATTATATTCTGTAGATCGGAGGTTTTTCAGCCCTAGACATAAATATGACAAGTTTAGACCGTGTTTAACTTGTCTCGAAACTTCAAACATGTGTTTTTTCTCGAAAGCACTTTTTGTCTACATCACAGAAAAATTATCCCCCCTTCACCTTTCAATTAATCCTGCCGACGTGAAAAACGTTTTCCCTGAAATAAACGCAAAAATCGAATTAACAAACCAACGCAAGCGCGCCGCTTATGACGCTTAATTAATAAACACATTTTTTTTTCTTTCGCCCGAAACGCGGTTTTCAATCTCCTCTTTGCCAGCCGTCCGGCCGGCAATTACTCTGACAGCCAACCTTCACCGAGTCCAGCACGAAATTACACGGCCTTTTCGGACATCTTTAAAGGCAGCAATTTATTTGTAATTACACACGGCTTCAACGGAGACCAAACCAACAAAAAAAAAAAACGATTCCGTTAGTGGATTCAGACGGAAAAGAAACGACTCTATTCGACCCCAATTAGTTTTTAAATTATTTTTTTGGATTTTGTTTGGATAAGTGAATAATGGAATAATTTGGTGCATTTAAATTCACATTATGATTGGTTAATTAAGTAACACTGATTAATTGTAATAATATAGAATGAATCGGCTAAAAGGCTCCCGGCCGATAGACAATGTTACAAAAAATATTTATTAAACCACACTTGTAAAAAAATAAAGATACATATAATTAATATCTGGCTCTTGATGAAACATATTACACTATGTAAATTAATCCAAAGAAAAGATACTTAGTATTGTTTCAGAAATTAGACTTATTCCGACTAGTTCCTTTGAAAATGGTCTAAGAAACCGAAACTAGTCAGAATAAGTCTAATTTGTGAAACAATACCAAGTGTCTTTTCTTTAACTTACTTTACATATATACATATATCGATCGTATAACAAAAATCGACGATGAAGTTGGCGTTGGAAATCTCGAGTCATGTCTGTACTAAGATCACACGCGTGACTTGTTAAGGTTACGGTTTAGTAGAAAGAGATAGCTATAGAGTAAAATGGAAATAATCGTTTTAAAAACGAGCCATTCTTTTGGATTTAATAATATGAATATGTATTTACATTTTTATCTATCAAGTATAAAGTATCCATCTAAATAAAAAATAAATCGTTAATTTTCGTGTATTGCGCCAATTTACTAATTCAAGTTAGAAAAGAAAATTGTAAGATATAAAGAAATTAATAGGTCATGTCTGCTAAGTTATTTGAATGTAGAATTTAGTGAAATCCTTTAAATTTTCATTTCACAAGTTTTTATTAGCAAAAATATAATTTGAAATTTGCTTTAAATTTGATCAATTTTCATTGTTTTTCACACAAAGTAAACATTAAAATAATTTTTAATTCATCTAATGGAATTCCTGCTTCTTTTAAGATTACTTTAATGTATAATAAAATATTGTTTATTAATCACAACAGCAATCTAACTCGAATTAGTGATTGCCAATATTTATATAGCTATCTCTTTCGTCTAAACCGCACTTTTAATATGACAACCAGTACTTTACGCGTATGCGTACAGACATGACTTTAGATTTCCAATGCCAATTTCGCCGTCGATTTTTGTTATACGCTGGATATATAGAATGAATCAACAACTTGATGGTAACCTTTTTCTAAGTCTGAATATTATTAAAAATGCAATGGTTGAGGCTGTCACTAGTTTATATAAATAAAAATTAAGTTTATATTTTAATAGCCATCAATCATTTTCGCATAAAAATAAGTTTTTATATATTTTTGTTTTATTATTATGAACAACTATCTATATCGTAAAAATAATTTATTAAACACACTCATAATCATTAAACAAATCGAGCCCTCTCGACTGGTGACAAAAATAATCCCCAATCTAATCTAATCAACGAATAAAAAAAAAACTCGAAATGCCCGGAGCACTTTGCCACCGTTCTCTTCTGAAACATATGCAGTCAATGCATTATCAATTAATATCCAGGCGAAAAAATGCCTGTTCTATAACAGGCATTTTTTCGCGGCACTTTTTCTATAAAAAGTGCCGCTTATCTGTAACGGGTTTGATTTATTGCAATTGAACATTTTTTTAAACGCGAACACAATGAATACGGTGGGAGTTAATTATGGTTTTGTAATATCGGCAATAAATTGTTTCAGTCGCCGCCGTTTGTTTACAGCGGCGCGTTTCAGGATTAATTGTTATTTATTGTGGTCTGTTATCAAGGAATAATCGTATTTTCAGAGTTATCGCGGGCTTAATTTGGGAGTTGTTTGTAATGAGAAAATATGGAAATGAATGAAAAAAAATTAAACAACAAAATTATATTCAAAAATTCAAGAATATAATTAATTTTATTGATAATAGAGGCTTCTACTTCGTTATACATTGTTTTAAGTTTTAATAAAAACGCTGATTCACTTTGTTTCTATAACTTTAATTTTATTTTAGTGATTATAGTTTCAACAATTTACACTTGTCATTATCAAACTAAGAGTCTATAATCACTAAAATAAAATTAAAGTTATACAAACAAATTGAATCAGCGTTTTTATTAAAACTTAAAACAATGTATAACGAAGTAGAAGCCTCTATTATCAATAAAATTAATTATATTCTTGAATTTTTGAAACATTCAACTTGTTATATAAGTTATACAAACAGAGTGAAAAAGTGTATTAAATAAAAATAATTTGAAAAAATTTAATAAATTCTCACATTTAGCTCTGTGACTTTTGACTTACGTAAGTACGTTAAACAAAAGTCACAGAGATAAATGTGGAAATAATTTATTAATTATTTTCAAATTCTTTTTATGTATATTTTTTTAAATTAAGTGTTGATGTAATCAAAAATTGGCTATAATTACTCCTTGTTTTTATAAAAAAGATGATTTATTAGTAGGAGCAATTTAAAAATTAACATAAACTTTACATAAAACCGCCTCACTCTTGCAACGTGCTGCACTCCATAAGTGTTAATTACGCTTAGCACTTTAATAAAATTATCACGTACAACATAAAATATAGCAAATATATAATTAAAATAATTTCCCTCGCAAAAATAAATAAATAAACCGCACTAGTTCGTGCAATAAATATATTTTATGCAGATTAAACTAAAGTAAAGTAAGTGCATAATTATTAAAATAACTACTGAAAATTCAGCTCATTCATTTTAATCAGCTCCACTTTCATAAACATGCAATTTAAAGTTAAATGTAATCGGATTGTAGTATTTATAAGATTCCTGTTACTATTACAGTATTGCGTCCTTATTAAATATTCTGAATGTAATTATTTGTTTCCGTTTTACGCAATCATGGTAATAATAATATATATATATATATATATACGCAATAAATCTTTCTGCATAATAACCAACATTGTGCGGAAAGATTTATTGCGTAATGATCGCGAAAAAAGTATGAGCTTTATGAAGTTTCTTCAGAAATGTTTAGAAAATCTGTTATTGGTGGCAGAAAGACCTCAGGTTGATAGCCCATGGCAGACTACTAACCCACCAATATGTATTGTAAATATAAATAATAATAATAATAATAATAACTTTATTGCCCAACACCCATTACAGGACAAGAAAATAATAATACAGAATTTGTAAAGTTACTTAGTATATATAGGAACTAATACCTATTTAAGGATTAATTAGTTTACATTAAGAAGAACCATAATAATAATAATATAAGCTTTATTGTTCAACAGGAAACCCTATTACAGAATAATACGAGATATCAATAGAAAAACATACATAAATACAAATTAAATAAGAGTAAAAAAGGACAACGTTATATTTTGAGTGACGGTGAATATATACATGTAGCATTTAAATGAAAATATCTTCGCAATACTCTTCTGAGCACTTGCACAGTACATGCACTGGTGAACGTTGCAGGACATTTGAGTTGGAGGTCGATAATCTAAACGTGGAGGCAAATCTTGTGTGATTTGCAGGCACGTTAAAGAATTGTAATTCTGCTGTCTGAATAAAGATGTTTGTATCTGTTATTGGTACGATTTAAACAAAACATTTCTATCGAAGATATTTAAAATTTTCAAACTCTCCACAATTAAATATGTAAGAAGGAATCGAAATGTACAAAAATTGTAATTAACTGCATCGATCGCTTAACTAAACTCCATACAGTATTATAATAATATTGTTTATCCTCCAAATTCTTTATGGCACTATAAATTTAGGTTCTTTTCGAATAGATCGATAGTTTTAACTCCAATTAAAAATTCAAAAAAAAATCAAAAAAACACTATAGGGCTGATTTAAATAAATTAATTGCTTAATTAGACTCCTAACAGTAAGATTGTGTCAATTTTTTATACTCAAGACACCCTCGAAACTATCCACAGCACCCTCAATTTAGATTATTTTCGAATAGGTGAACAATTTTGGCTCGAATTTAAAAAAATCTTAAAAAAAATAAGAAAACTGCATTTTTAATTACATAAATAGGTGAACATTTTTGACTCAAATTTAAAAAAATCTATAAAAAAATAAGAAAACTGCATTTTTAATTACATAAATTGTTTAACTAAGATCCGAGCAGTAAGATATTGTTAATTGTTTGTACCAGAGGCATCCTACGGAAGAACAGATTAAACTCCAATCGATAAATAACTGTGACCAAGTGAATAAATAGGGATTGAACGAATTTTATTGATCATTGCCAGAAATGTTCCTTCTTTAGTTTCATTTTATATATAAATATATATATATATATATATATATATATATTCAATGACTCTTTCACCCATATGGGTGTAGGGTTTTCCATTTTAATTAATTAATTAATTCTTTATTTAGGGAAAATCACCTTTTTACAATTAATATACTCTTATACAATTAAATACTCTTCTCTATTTAAGTTTTACATTTATGGAATATCAATGAGTGTTAGTTGTTATTTATACCCAGCCTATATCACAAATTAATTGGTATGGTTAGAAGTAATTTGCTGAAATTATTTAAATAACTGCAATAAAGCGAATAAACTCCTTTCTACTACAATTTGCTAAATTGATATTGGTAATATCAACAGTTAATCAAACTAAAAATTCTAATAATGTGGACGACTAAATTAACTGCAGCATAACGCTGAAGTAATTACACGTAATCACGGAATCACCATCATTTATAAATCAATAAATTATTGACAGCGAGCTACACTTACTCTCAAACACTTTTACATGGGAAATCACGAAAGGCAAATAAATACCACGCGGACAGTTACAGCAATAACAAAAACTGCGCAATTTTCACGATTCTTAACAGATAACGATGACGTGACACGTGTACCGCAATTTTGCATCCTGGAGTAATTAGTCCACTTGCGTAATTAATCGCAACGAGAGCAAACATCCGATGCCGTCGATAAATTTCGAGCGGCGAAATAATTTCATAGACACGCGCTCCGGTCGCACATAAATTTGTTTTAATTATGTAATCCGGAGGAGGAATGCCGTGGAACTGGACTACGCATACACACGTATAAAATGGGTGCATATTATGTTATTAATCTCATTAGTTGATGTTGAAGTCATGTTTTGGTTAATTTATTTATTGGATGAATCTTTCTGGTGGTGAATTTTTATTTTCTTAAATTAATTTCTCTAACAAAAGTACTCGAAAAGAAGGGGATATCATTCAAAGAAGCAAAGGAAAAGGCTAGAAACAAAAAAGAATGGAAAATTATAGTACACGGAAATGCAGAAATAGAAACGCATATAGAAGAAGAATTTTATTATTGTTTTGTTAAGAGTTATATTTAGTTTGTATTTATAACCCTACACTCTTATGGGTATAAAGGTTTTTTTATAATATATATATACAGGGAGGTTTTTTATCAGTATACATTAGGGGAAGTGTATACCTGCAAAAATGCGATTCAAACGCATTGAACCGATTAATGTGTGTATGTTTAATTGATTATTTGGCATATATGTGTTCAGTTGAGTGTTATAGGCAACCAAACATACATACATCAATGCGTTTGACTCGCCTATTTTGCATGTATACATAGGGGAAATGTATACTGATAAAAAAAGCTCTCTGTATATATATATATATATATATATAAATTAATTTCTCATGTAGTACTTACACCAAGTACAATTACAATTGTAATTTATATTACACAACATTACAACATACTTGGTTAGACCACTTTTAAAGGAAAATTGTTTAACAAACCGAAACTAGTCGGAATAAAGTATAATTTGTGAAACAATTCCATACCAAGTGTCTTTCATTTAGATTACTTTATATAGTGAATATATATAGTTATTAATCAATAAATAACTTTAATTAATCTCTCACTTAACCCGTGGTGAAACATTTTGACTATAAACTACTGATTAAAAAACACTTTGTTTCACTGATCAATGTATTTTTATTGGTTAGTCCCGGGACTTCTTGACCCATATGTTAGCTCAATATTGACTAATCTTCAGCTTTAAATAACTATAGCTCACTGTCGTTGAATAAAAAAATCAATATTGGATGGTTGAAGTCATTACTTTGTGATACATGTTTAAATCAATGATGTAATTTTGAAATTAAACACTTTACTGGTATAACGTATACGTGATATCAGCAAAGTGTTTAATTTCAATTTTGAAATTAAAACATTTTGCTGGTATAACGTACACGTGATATCAGCAAAGTGTTTAATTTCAAAATTACAGCATTGAAAAAAATCAATCATCATTCACTTTGTATAAATAAAATTCTGAATAACTTTTAATTTTCAAAAAGTGTGTTTATTTTCACAACAATTAATTGTTTCGCAAATTTATTGCTTCTTTAGGTGAATGAAAGTTTACAGTTGCAATTGTTGTGAAAATAAACACACTTTTTGAAAATCAAAAGTTATTCAGAATTTTATTTATACAAAGTGAATTAGGATTTTCAACATCTCAACGCCTTATCAATCAACCTATTACAATCATCATTCATCCAGCGTTTGTCATTTAAAATAAGAATTAATCTACGTCTACCATTTGCAACTCCATAAATTACCGAGCAAACTCGAATAACCAAATAAAAACCATTAACAGCAAACGAATGAATCATTCCTGTGAAAATTATATTACCCAATCTAATTTATTCACAAATCAATTGCTTCATTAAAATAATGCACATTATAACACTTCCTCGCGCATTAAGCGACTTTTATTACTGCGTGTATATTTTTTTGGTTCAGTTTGTTATTTAAAACCATTTACGAGTAACTGTAAAATTAATTTTATGCGCAGTTAGTAACTTTGTTGTGCGTGTTCAGTGAGCATACATTTAATTCGTAAGTTAATGCGTTTTTTATGATAAAAATTTAATGGAAATTAATTTAAATTTTTGTGTTCATGCGTTGTTATGATTTTTTTAATTACCAAATCGAGATTATGTTTATTAATAATTTCTATTATGCTTAACTTAAAGCGAAACAACAAAAAAACACAAGGATTTTACCCTATTAATTATAAAATCGGTGTTTTTGTTGTTTCGCTTCAGGTAATTGCAATTATTTTTAAATTATTCAAACCAATGTTTATTAAAAACTTTTTTTTTTGTGAATACGCGAAATTTAATTTGTTTCCTACCTTAATGCTGCAATTGTGAAAAGAATCCAATATACATTATTTTCGCAATTGCAGCATTGTGCTGAATAGAAGTAAGAAACAAAAAAAATATTTAAGGGTGCGGTTTAGACGAAAGAGATAGCTATATAAATATCGGCAATCACTAATTCGAGTTACATTGCTGTTGTGATCAATGAACAATATTGTAGTATATATTAAAGTAATCTTAAAATAAGCAGGAATTTCATTAGATGCATTAAAAATAATTTTAGTGTTTAGTTTGTGTGAAAAACAATTATGAAAAACAATGAATATTGATCAAATTTATAGCAAATTACAAATTATATTTTTGCTAATAAAAACTTGTGCAATGAAAATTTAAAGGATTTCACTAAATTCTGCATTCAAAAAACTTAGCAGACACGACCTATTAACTTCATTATATCTTACAATGTTCTTTTCTAACTTGAACTAGTAAATTGGCGTAATACACGAAAATTGACGATTTATTTTTTATTTAGTCCGATACTTAATACTTGGTAGATAAAAAATGTAAATACATATTCATATTATTAAATCCAAAAGAATGGCTCTTTTTTTAAAACGATTATTTCCATTTTACTCTATAGCTATCTCTTTCTACTAAACCGCAACCTTAAAGAAGATATTTATTACGAAAAAATTAACAACAGAGAAAAATCCACTATTGCTCATCATATATTAATATTAGTGTTGGGCAAAATCGAGTGAATTTAGTAATCGAGTATTTCTGAATAACCAATTTTAAGTAGCTAAAGTTATTAAATAACAATAAAATTGTGTTTATTAATCAATAGGTAAAACTTTCCTATATTAATATTATTAATAACACGAAGAAAATTCATTTTGCAGGGACAAAAAAGATCGAAAAGATCGGCTTTGCCCATCTCTAATTAATATGTATATATGTATGGTAACAATTTATAGGTACGAGTTAAATTTTTTTTTTTCTTTACTTTTATCAAATCATGACTGGGTTGATGACGATACATTAATGTATTAAAGCTGCAGTTACCGAATAAACAATTTTACTTCGAGAAAACAAAGTAAAAACAGTATTTTATTTGTGATCAATAATATATATCGGAGTAGAAGCCTTCATTACTGAATTATCAATTATTTAAAAAAATAATGAAAAAAATTTGTTGCAGTATGCAATATTTTCTTGATGTGCAACAGCAGGTGTACATTATGTAATTCAATGTCCGGCGTGGGTATTTTCCCGGGAAGTAGTTGTTTTAATGTGCATTTATTTAACGTACTTACGTAACGTGAGTCATAAGATACAGAACAAAATGTGAAAATAATTTATTAATTATTTTGAAATCATTTTTGTTTAATATATTTAAATAACTATGACCAAGTGAATGAATACTCTTTTCTATTTATAAAATACAATGTTATTATATACAAAAAAAAACAAATTTTTCGTGCATAAGTGATTAAAAACATTTTTTTCTTTGTAGTATATAATTTTTCTTTTTCTTTGAATTTGGTATGGATTATGTTGGCGTGAAGAGTTATAATTTATTATTTTTATTATTAATACACAGTTTACATTATTTCTGTTTCATTATTTATTCTGTTTCTTCATTGAATAATAAATTAAAACAATAATGGTCGAAATCAACGTGATGTTATTTATTATTATTATTTTTTTTTTTTTTTTTTCGTATTTCTAATTTGAAATTCATTAATTGAATTTTATGAGTTTATAATTTGCAATTCATTCATTAAATGTTCTTTTTTTGGAGATTCAAATACGTAATTCATTCATTAAAATGCTCGATTTGTATGCGGATCCAATTTACGCGGCGCGCAGAACGGCGAGAAAATTAAATTTCGCGTAACTAATTTTCGGTGTAACTATCGCGTTGTCCTCCCGGCGATTTGAACGATTCGCCGTGCTAAAATGAGCGTAAATACTCGCTGCACGTTGCGAAATACTTTGTGACACAAAAAAGCGAGTTCTCTTATTATTGTTTATTACTTTTTTTTAATATGCAGCAATAAAACGGCAATACGCGCTGAAGTGTATTAAATCCAGGGTAATAAAGTGCACCTTTTTACGAGATTTGTGCATTTCTAGATTGAAATATTCGTTGTGAATATGGAAGATAAAAAATATATGATAATTTTCCGAATGGTTAAAATGCCCAAAAAACAAGAAGTCTCGCCTTCGGTTCGGTTTGTTGTATATAATGTGACAAAATGGTAAGACGAACCGAAGACAGGGCTTCTTATTTGTCGATTTAATTATTTATTTAACGGAATATACCATTTTTGCAAATATAAAACATACATGTAAAATGCAATAAAATTATATGTATTACTAACTAAATTTAAATACAATAGTAAACGCAAAAATTATTGTAACAATTCGCAAAAATATCTTATTCTTTTGTCATTCGCGTTCACAGATGATTTATATGTACAGATTTATTTGATACAGTCAGGTATTTGTCGATTATTGTAACCATTCGTAAAAAATATCTTTTTTTTTTTTTGTTATTCACATTCGCAGATGACATAGGTGTACCGATTTACTTGATTCAATGAGGGATTTGTCGATTATTGTAATCATTCGCAAAAAATATCTTTTTTTTTGTCAGTCACATTCGTAGATGGCATACGTGTATCGATATATTTGATCCAGTGAGCGAAGTATACAGTTGCAGACAAATAAATCCGACCACCGAAGTTATTTGGAAATTTTGTATAACTTACTATTTCTTATCAAATCACGTTTAAATGCAAAAAAATGGTTTACATGTATGTAAGTGATTTGTGTCAAACGCAAAAGTGAACAGAATGTGCAGTGTGTGAGATGCGTAAAAACGAATATTTTAAATCGTTCACAAATCACGTTTAAATGCATAAATAATGATTTAGAAGTGTTTAACTGGTTTGTGTCAGACACAAAAGTTGAAGAGTGTGCAGTGTGTGAGATGAATTAAAATGAATATTTTAAATAATGCACAAATCACAATCCTAAGGATTGGAATTTATAGATAATATTTCACTTCTTGTAATATAAAAACAAACAAAAAATAAGAAATGTTTCTTATGCTAACAGACATTTTCTTTAGTGTCCGACATTTTTTATCCATGAATGTATTTTTTTTTTTTTAATAAATAAAACCTTTTTTACTTCATTTATATAACTTGGATCAAAGTTATAGAAACAAAGTAAAAAGTGTTTCATTTATTAAAATTGAATGTAGAGTAGAGGCATCAATAATTAACAATTGGGTTTGTACGAAATTATTAATTTTATATATTTTTTTTTTTTCAAGAATACGCGATTTTATGTTGGCGTGAAGAGTTATAATTTATTATTTTTATTATGAATACACATTTTAATAAATTAAAGACGACGCAAGCGCCACCTTTTGCCTAATTTCAAGTGGCATCGTCAACGATTTGTTTCATTATTTATTCTTTTTCTTCATTAAATAATAAATTAAAACAATTATTAGCAATAATCATATTGCCCTTGCTCGTCTTGCTCGTTCCATCAATATACTTCAGTAGTTTCTTCTTCTTTTGATGTAAATAAAATACTTAAACTTTTTATTTATAAAAGTGGTTTATTAAAGTTAAGTGTTTTCTTTACATGCAAATTGAAAATGTACCACAAAGTGAACGCCCCCAAGATCAAAGATTTGTTACTTCTTTTTTTATTTTCATTTATTGAAATATTCAGCCACCATTCATCTTTTTTTAATTTATTTTATTTTTGAATCTTGTTAATTTTTTTAATTATATTATAAATATTGGTACTCACCTACGGCAGTAGAACCCTCTTCAATGACCCTAAATCCACTGGGCAAAGGAACAGCGACCCCCTGGGTCCTCAAGAAGCGATCCACCCTGGTCTGCACGAATCTAATGAACTTGTTAAGCTCGTTATTCCCCGGAAGCTTCCTCGCCTCTGGGAAGAAGCTCTCGGCATCGTCGGGATCGTTAATTTTCACAAACTGCACTGTCGACGAAGAGTTCGTAACAACCACATTGTCCAAGCTCGCCTTATCAATATACTTCAGCAGCGTGTACTTCCCGCAGGAGACAACATCCCTCGTCTTCTTGCAGTACCCCTCCGATTCATTCAGGTACTCATCGCTACTCACTAAATTTATCACCGACACGAGTACTATACTTAAAATAAGCGCCGACATTGTTCTCGAAGTGCGCCAAGTGACTATCGCCTCAAAAATGATAGTACCCCCGTCCGGGAAGGTTGTTTTATAGATGTGCCGGATGTAGGGTAGTAGGAGAATTTGATAATTTACAAAAAATGCTAGAAGTGGACTACGATGGCCCCTCCTACCGAATTTCAAAAAGAGGAGATTGGAATATTTGAAGAGCTTTCCGGTACCACGGCGGCGTGTGTGTGCTGGTGGGGTTACCAAACGGACGCGGATATTGGTACAAGCCACCGCTTACAGATCTAGTCGTAAATCTGGCCGCTCAGTTACATGTGCTCCGTAATTAGAAAACCGCTCTTCATTTCACTCTCAAGGTCTCTTGATTTTTTTGTTGTTGTTTTGCTCCTGGATGTTATTTATTGTACAGTAAAACGAAAAGTGATGCAATTCTGTATGGAGTTTTTTTGTAAATCGAACAAAAAATGTATTACGCGTTTTTCGTAATCTCTTGAAAGTGCAAAATCTATTTACAAATACTTCAACTTTATATTCCATACGAATATATATAATACAAAACAAAAATTCTTTTTAGTTTTTTGAGTTTCACAAACTTTTTTTTACTGCTACAATTATTTCGCTACACAGTAGCTTCATCAAGCAAATATTATGTGTGTTTATAATAATGTTTGTGAAACTCAAACACGTGTGTTTTTCTTATAAGCCATGAAGTTTCATCAATAACATCCACAACGATAGAATATTTAAGAATCCTTGCATTAGTACATTTCTGGGAGTTTACAATTCAGATTCAGTAATTTATTGTTTCTGCAAAACTCTCAGAAGTTATCAAAATCAGTCTTGTTTTCTTTTTTATTTATTAGTTTTTTATAAATGAAATGATTTTAAATTAAATTCTGAACACATTTCAATTATTTCAGTTTTTCTCTAAAAAGAATTGGGAAGCAGGATTTTGCATAAAATTGTTTTTACATAAAAAATCCTGATCGCGTCAACACCCGAAATAGAAGATTTATAACATATACTTAAATGATTATTTTCGAAGAACAGTTTCTTTAAAAAAAAAATACAAAAATAAATAAAATGAAATGTATATTGTAAAATGTAAATTCCGTAAATAAATAAATAAATAACTATTATAAAAACATATAAGTATAAATAAAAAATATTATCTTTATTAATTCTTGTTTCATCAATTAAATATTTAATTTTTAAAACAACAATTAATAAAAACAAAAGTTATTTCTCATTTTTTAGAAATTGCTAAAAAGTGTGAATCATCTTTGTTTTCAACTCTTGTTCTGTTGGTTCGATTTATACAACACTTATAACTAATTAAACATTTTTATTCATGTAAACGATACTTATATTTAACAATAATTGTTAAATATTAATAATAATAATCTTTATTAACAGATATATACAGCAAAAAATACTAAATAAATGTTATGAAATTACAAAATCAAATCTATATTTTATATCTGTTAATTGGCTATCATTCCGCCTGTAAAATATTATTTTTACACAAAGTTTCAAACACGCATTAATATTAGTCTTCAACAGATTCTGTTTGACTTCAATTTAATACTAACTTTTTTTTTAAATTATGAGTTTTGTACCATTATGAAATTCCTCTAAATGCGAATTAAATTTTGTGAAATCGAGAGAATATTACTTAATACAGATTTTTACCTGATCAAATAAATATCCCACGCTCTTTCTGACATCTTCAAGGGTCTTTGAGAATTTTTTTCAGATTTTTTCGGAAGAATTTTTTTATCGAAATTTGAATATTTTCTGAAAAAAGTGGATTTTGTTGAAAAATCCGAATCTCGCCGAATAACATCTAATTATACCAAAATGTTCCCAATGAATTGAAGCATTAACTGTATAAATTTAAGTACCGTAAAACAAACAGTTTTCATACAGCAGGCGTGTAAATTTTGGCTTTGAAAAATTCGTAAAAAAATCGTTCAATTTTTGGAATTTTTGTAAACCAACTCAAAATCCCTATTTAAATGATTTTTATATGAACTATAGATAATTTTTTTCTGATTCGTATGCTTTAATTCCCAAGATTCTATCTTAACTTTGAACAAAGTTATCTTAGTTTAATCAACGTCACGTCCAAAAACGTCGATTGGCGCGTCTCGCTTAAACCATCTCCATAAGGCTCCATGTAAATCGGAATTACCAATTTAAAACGGCCTTAATGAACCGAATATGATTTTTTCTGACAAAATATATATCCCACACTCGTTCAGACATCTTGAAGAGTCTTTGAGATTTTTTTCAGAATTTTTCGGAAGAAAACAATTTTATCGTATTTGTATATTTTTTGAAAAATCCGAAACTCGCGGATTTACTTCAAATTATACCAAAATGTACCCAATGAATTGAAGCATTAACTGTATAAATTTAAGTACCGTAAGACAAACAGTTTTCATACAGCAGGCGTGTAAATTTTGGCTTTGAAAAATAAATAAAAAAATCGTTCAATTTTTGTAATTATTATAAACCAGCTAAAAATCTCTATTTTAATGATTTTTTATATGAACTATAGATAAATCTTTTCTGATTCGTATGCTTTAATTCCCAAGATTCTATCTTAGGTTTGAACAAAGTTATCTTAGTTTAATCAACGTCACGTCCAAAAACGTCGATTGGCGCGTCTCGCTTAAACCATCTCCATAAGGCTCCATGTAAATCGGAATTACCGATTTAAAACGGCCTTAATGAACCGAAAATTATTTTTTCTGGCAAAATTAATAACCCATACTTGTTCAGATATCTTCAAGAGTCTTTGAGATTTTTTTCAGATTTTTTCTGAAAAAAAAAAATTATCGAATTTGTATATTTTTTGAAAAATCCGAAACTCACGGATTGACTTCAAATTATACCAAAATGTTCCTAATGGATTGGAGCATCAACTGTATAAATTTAACAAAAAGTTTTCATTCAGAAGTCGTATAAATTTGGACTTTGTAAAATGAGTAAAAAAATAGACGATTTTTTTACTCATTTTACAAAGTCCAAATTTATATTTGGGAATTTTTGTAGACAAGCTCAAAATCCTAATTTCAATGATTTTTAATGTGGAATATAGATAAATCTTTTCTGAATCGCATTCTTTGAGTCCCAATATTGTATCTTATTTATGAACAGAGTAATCTTAGTTTAATCAACGTCACGTCAAAAAGAGTCTATCGACGCTTCTCGTTTAAATCGTTTTCATAAATCTGCGTGTAAATGGAATTCATTAAATTAAAATAGCCTTAATGAGCCGTAAATGATTTTCTCTGGCAAAATAAATTTACAACTCTCTTTCTAATATATTCAAGAGTTTTTCAGATTTTTTTCGGAAGAAAAAGATTTTTATCGAAAAATGAATATTTTATAAGCGATCTCTTTGGAAAAAGTGGATTTTCGTAAAAAATCAGAAATTCGCGGAATAAATTCAAATTATATCAAAATATTAATACTAATGATTAGGAGCATCAAGTGTATAAATTTAGGCAATGTGGTATAAATAGTTTTTGTACAAGAGGAGTATAAATTGTGTCACCAGCATTTTAAATAAAATAAAAATTAATAATTTTGGTCTTTGAATTTTGCTCGATTTTATATTAAAATGTGTGGACGTGGCAGGAAGACCTATGGTCGGTAGCCCATGACAGACTACTAACATTATTGTACATATTGTTATAAAAAAATTGTAAAATTTTGTTGTCATATTGTCTGAATAAAGATGTTTGTATGTGTGTGGACGTCAGAAGAAATTAATTAAAAATGGTTATACTAAAAAATTAAAAAATAAACTGTTTTAATGGCTGGGATATTTCTAAGGACTCCAGTAACACTCTAAGAAAAGAAAATCGAAACTAAATTCAGAGTATATTAAATAAAAATGATTTGAAAATAATTAATAAATTATTTTCACATTTAGCTCTGTGACTTTTGACTTACGTTTTATTTTATCTAAATTCAGAGCTTTATTTTTTTGTTAAAAAATAATCACTAGTATTTTAAATTGTGAACGCACCGTAAATTATTTCATACTCTACTAGAAGATCTTAATTAAATAAGTTTATTTATTAAAGCGTTAATAATTAATATATTTCCTTGTTTTCAAACTTGATTAAAACGAATTATAACAAATTGTTGCACACTACGTTTCTGAATAACTCGTAATTTGTAATTCGTTTCTGCGAATATAAATGAATTCGCTTGCGTTAATTAACACTAGGCAATTCCGTAATGATAACATATAAACCTATATAATATTTAATCAGGTAAATATTTCTGGGAAATATGATCATCTTGTTAACGCACCAATAAACATTCCATTTCACATCGCTCGACATTACGATACGTACAAACATGCAGAAAACCTGTTTGCCGATTGACAAGAAATTATTTCTCGAGTGAAACTAAAGAAACCAACAAAAAATTTGTTACTCGATGAAGTCATTGACTTAATTAGAAAACGTGTATAATTCTCATTCATGATGCTCGTTTTTTATTAATGTCTTTCTTTATTGCATTTCTTTGTTTTTATAAGTTCTTGAATATTTTCTGCAAAAGGTTCCTTCCTTACTCTACTAAAATAAGTTAAGTATAATATATATATATAGAGAGAGAGGTTTTTTATCAGTATACATTAGGGGAAGTATATACTTATAAAAAACGCGAGTCAAACGCATTAAACCGATTAATGTGTGTATGTTTAGTTGATTATTTGGCATATGTGTGTTCAGTTCCGTGTTATATGCAACTAAACATACATACATCAATGCGTTTGACTTGGGTATTTTACATGTATACATAGGGGGAAAGTATAATGTTTACTGTTATCCCTTTAGTTAAGTATAAATAAAATAAAAATGATTTGAAAATAATTAGTAAATTATTTTCACATTTAATTTATTTAAATAACTGTGGCTAAGTGAATGAATACACTTTTTTGATAAGTTGACTATGTTGGGAAATATGTTTGCTTATGTATTCTCCAAAAAAGTAGCTAGGGCAACAATAAATTGTATAAAAAAATATCCAATTGAATACATTTCCAGAAACCATTGCTGGACTGTTATGATTTTGCGAAAAAAGTAATTATATTTAGAAGGGATTTCGAGGAATACAAACTTTTATGACAAAGAATATTTTTTATATTTCTATAAATAATAAAAAAAAATTCCTTTTCATGACATAAACATTTATAATGAATTCAGGATGATTTAATTAAAATTAAAACACTTGGTTTGTTTCACTTATTTATATTTTCTCCAACTAGTTTCGAGCATTGGTCATCTTCAGAAAGGAATTTAGTTTCAATTAAATCATCCTGAATTAATTCAAAAATGTTTCACCACGGGTTAAGTGAAAAATTAATTAAAAAAAAAACATTTAATGACTTAATTAAAACATTTATAAGCGATATTTACCGCGCTTTTAAAACAGCATTTGCGCAGAAACGATTTTACGATATTTTATTTATTTAATCACAATCGCCTATTCGACACGCCGGAATGTATAATTTAATCTCCATTAGAACGTTCGGTGGATCTTGAGATCCCGACTCGCGCTGATTAAAATTAAATTAAATCGAGGCGCTGAATTCCGCGCATTATGTACACGACAAATGGGACATTAATACATTAGATTAATCGGTGGATGTTAACCTGATATCCATTAATTAATCAAAATTCAATTGATTACTGCGTAGACACACACGGATCGATTCAATTACGTTCGTTGTATATGGAAAGCAAAGCTATAATCAAACATAATTCGGATTAAGACTATTTTAAATCAAACTGTACTCATTTGATTAATTTATTTGTAAAAAATATAATTTTTATAATAATACTATTTTAAATAAAACTGTACTCATTTGATTGATTTATTTGTAAAAAAATGTAATTTTTATACTAATGATATTTTAAATCAAACTGTACTCATTTGATTGATTTATTTGTAAAAAATGTAATTTTTATACTAATGATATTTTAAATCAAACTGTACTCATTTGATTGATTTATTTGTAAAAAAATGTAATTTTTATAATAATGATATTTTAATTCAAACTGTACTCATTTGATTGATTTATTTGTAAAAAATGTAATTTTTATACTAATGATATTTTAAATCAAACTGTACTCATTGATTGATTTATTTGTAAAAAAAATGTATTTTTTATACTAATGATATTTTAAATCAAACTGTACTCATTTGATTGATTTATTTGAAAAGAAAATGTAATTTTTATAATAATGATATTTTAAATCAAACTGTACTCATTTATTTGTAAAAAAAAATGTATTTTTTATACTAATGATATTTTAAATCAAACTGTACTCATTTGATTGATTTATTTGTAAAAAATGAAATTTTTATAATAAATATATATACGAAGCGGAAAGACCATAACTCTCTATAGCCGATTCCAGCTAAGTGACTTTTATTTTTGTAATATATTGTTTTTTTTTTTCTTTTTGTATTACATGTGCAATGATTCTATCTTGGAAGGAATAAAGATCTTAATATATATACAGAGTGCTTTTTTATGAGTAAACATTTCCTTGTGGAAAATTCATTTTTTGTTTTTAATTTGCATACATTTTCGATGAAATATTTCACACAATTTGAAGTTTAGCATTTGACATACAACACAACATAAATTGTAATTAATTAAATAAAATATTTCTCCATTTCCCTTCTTAATTATATAGTTAAGCAAAACAAATAGTAGAAAAGAAAATTATTTCATTTGATTAATTGGTTATTTGCAAGATAATAATTCTATAAATTAAATGTTAAATTATTTTTATCATCATAATCTAAGCAGATTCATATATATGCATAGAATGTAAATTTAACTAATAACGTACACGTTAAACTTAAGATTTCCCTTACGAAATAGCTCCGATTATAACATATCAATTCTCCTAGGTTATATTTGCTTAAATAATGCATGAAATATGTTTTCCGAGGAAGCTACAAAAAAATTGTTTGTGAACTAAATTAAAATAAAACGCTTCAATGAGTACAACGGATACGTGTAAATTGAAAGAAACGTGTATTTCCACCTTTACCTTTTGTTTACAGCGACAATTTAAAGAGGTAACGCAAATAATATACTATCTACTTTTTCTCATAATATAGTATACTGCATACATTCTCTTCTGATATTTTTTATCATCCAATTTAAAAAAAAAACAGGTATTGTTACCAATACATAAGTAAATGGCTCCTCTGTAAATTATTAATACGTGCGCATTTAAATAATTTCAGCGTTGAATAAAGGCTTCCAATAAAATAGCGTTCCACTATTTACGTTTCCTGAAATGAAACCTTGATTTAATTCGCGTAATAGAATTTCCATTCTAGGAAACGCAAACAATAAATGTTATACTATATAAGTAATAAAGTTTCGTATATTTACGTTTGTCGATGCGAAACTTTTATTTCCCCGTATGGAAATTTACATCTGTGCAAAATTTCAACAGCGAGCGCGCATTGTGTGTTATAAAACAAACAATAGGGAGGGAATAATGAAAGTTTTAAGTAAATCTAAATGTCTTATCTTAAAATATTTCATACATTAAAGCACGGGATTTGATTAAAAGTTTGTTTGGTTAAATTAAACGTAATTAAATTGGAAAAGGATTTTTAATCACTTTCTCACTTGTGGTGAAATATTTTTTAATAATCTTGAGTTATTATCTTTCCTTGATATTGACTCAATATCGAAACTAGTTGGAAATTAAACAACATTTTGTGACACAAACAAAGTGTGTTTCTTTTTAAAAATATCGATGATTAAGGATTTTTAAATTAATAATAAAAATAATTATTTTTTCTCAGATCAAAATTTGTAGCATTATGCAATATTTTATTGATATGCAAGAGCAGGTGTACATTATGTAATTCAATGTCCGGCGTGGGTATTTGCCCGGGAAGTAGTTGTTTTAATGTGCATTTGTTTAACGTACTTACGTAACGTAAGTCAAAAGTCACATAGCTAAATGTGGAAATAATTTATTAATTATTTTCAAATCATTTTTATTTAATTATTTTTTCATAAAAATGAGACTTAATCACAGATACACAGATTACATAAAATAACTTTAAATTATCGTCTGGTTTTGAGCTATTAGCCCATCCTCAAATGAATTTATAATTGAAAATCAGCTAATAACTGAAAGTATAAATTAACGGATGGAATGAGATAAAGTTATATTATCGTTTAGTACATTTTTTTTAAAATTTAGTTAGATGCCATTCATGAAAAGCACTTTGGACCTCTCCTATTTTTGCTTTTCATGAGTATAGCTAAATCTTTGTGATTTTATGAATTTTATTCAGGATTTTATGTGTAAAATAAATATATGTCATCATGCAAATGTAATTCTGAATGAAATTCATAAAACCACAAGCTGTACTCATATAGTATAATTAATTTTCAAATTTTCATTATTTTCGGGAAAATCGAGCACGCACTCTTAATGAGAAAATATTAAAAAACGAAATTATTAACTTTTAATAATAATAATAATAATAATAATAATAAAGGAATTTAAGTACCCAACAGGCAAAAAAACCCAATTACAGAGCAATAAGTACAAACTTAATATAATGTGCTATTAAATAAGACGTATATAAAAATATAAAGAATGACATATTTAAATAAAAATAAAATAAGAATTAGAATACAATTGTGACACAAACTTTTTTTTATTTTTATTACAAAAAATAACTAACTAAATAATAAATTAGTTTCTTTAAATTAGTTTAAAAAAACTTATTATAAGATTAAATCGTCAACAAAACTGGCAAAGAAAATGAGTCTCATTTAATCGAATCTATAAAAAATAAACGCGCTTGCGAATAAACAACTTAATTAATATATGTTACATATTTTATTCAGAAGTGTTTATGATTTAGGTCATATTTATTTACACCATACAAATTCTAACCTTAATTAAGCGTGTTTTTTATCAGCAGCGGCGTAAAAGAAATTACAAATCGTTAATTTATTCGACGGCGTAATAATTTCATGTTTTTCGCGCGAAATAATTGAATTACATCAATATATAATTACGCGTGGACTAGAACCTCGATTAACGAGATCTTTTTGCTTTTAAAATGAAAATGCGTGTTAACGTGAGGAAATGCGAAATAAAGGGGACGTTATAAAAGTAAATAAAATTCACAACAGCTGATACAGAAATGTAGGATTAGTGTAGTTATACAAATTATCAACTGAAATAATTTATATGTTCTTTTTTAGTATTCACAAATTTAGGCTACTATGTATGCGTAAGAGTTTAAAATGCACCTAAAAACCAACACGGAATTGTATAAGATATTTGGAATTAAAATGCACTTGAAATCATGAATGAATTTAACAAAACCATTAAGTTTTATTTACTACAAAACAGGTTCTACCTTTAAATTACCATATTCGTTTGTTTATTTGTTAAATAATCAGTGAAGACAAATCACATAATGTTCAATTAATAAAAAAAAATGCAACTAATTTATTGCTCCATAAAAACCATAACATAAAATATATCACGCAATAATTAATCGATTAATCGCTTCGAGATGGTATAATATATTTAATTTTTATTGGTACGGTTCCGCCGAAACGGTCGTAAATTTTATGTGGATGTGAATACGACAAGAAACATCTGTTGTTTCAGACTACTGTTCGCACGTAATTCATTTTAAAAGGCGTTTTAGATAATAATTGATTTGTATACATTAATTTGATATATTAATGTATACAAATCAATGTTATGTTATTTATTATTTGATGCAGCTGTGAAACAGAATTTGTAAACACAGGATGGTCAGGAAAGGTGCGATAATCTTCTGATGAAGTGATTCATTTACAAGATTTTAAAAGAAAATAGTGTGCTGTTGCTTATAACTCCTTACGAGCCAATTTAAAGAAGTGTAAATTTGGTGAATAATTAAAATATTAACAATTAATTAAAATGTAATAAATCATGTGTCATATTTAAAGTATACATCAAAAAGTTAGGTATCAATAGTTACGAGATCTATGTTTATTCAAATCCGAAGAAATTATAAAATTGATTAAAAAATTATACGAAATGCCAGACTGATCGATAGCCAATTAACAAATATAAAGTATACATTTGAGTTTGTAATGTTTATTATTTATTTATTTTGTATATTCTTGTATATATAACTGTTAATAAAAAAATATTATTATTATAAAATTGCTGAAATTTCTATATCAAATTATCAGCATATAAAAGTTTTATGTTTACATTCCTAAGATTATTTAAATTTATATGAATCAGAAAAAAAACACATCAAACATTTAATTTTAATATATGTGAAAATAATTTAATTAAACCATGAAATCACGAAATTAACAATTATTGTCATAAAAATAAAACCAATCAAGTTATTAAATCCCGTCGTGAAGAAATCATCTCATCGATTATCGTTTTCGAGTGTCATTATTTCCAAAGTGGAACGACGCGTGTGTCCAGAGAGAGACGACCAGGCAGGAGAAATCCGTTAATATCCCGAGACGAAAATTGCGTTGACAGTAAACGCAGGCAAAATTATACATTAGGATCTCCGGGCCCGAAATATCAGAGAAAGTCCATCCGGTTTCTCCCCCGAGCCCGGCAATGACATTTGATGGGAATTATCGTGTCTTCGCATTTGCATTGTCTACGAGCGTGTGTTTTATGAAGTTTCGCGGATGCATGAATTATATGGTTGAAGAAAAATATAATATTGGGTTTAGATGATGGGATGTTTGCCTTAAGCGATTCTAACCGATTTTTTTTTACTAGAGGCGGATTAAATTGACCTCAATGGTTTATAAATGAAATTAGTGTTTATGTTGACAACCATTTAAAAAAACTAATTTCTCACTTGACCCGTGAACCACCACCACATTTATATATTAATAAAAGAGCTAAGATATTCACATAAAACTATTGAAAAAGAGCACGTTGTGCTTGAAATGTACATATAGTGATAAAAATAAAAAAGTGAAGAAAGGAATAAAATATTACTACACTATATCGAAAAAGGTGTTGAAAGCCATTCCAGAAAATGATTATTTAGAGTGCTTCGATAATTGGAAAAAAATCGTTGGAATAAGTATGTTGCATCAAATGGGGAGAACTTAGAAGACGGTGAAATAGATTTTGAAGAATAAATAAGGTAATTCATTTTATAACAAGATTCCTGTATTTTTTTAGTCATAGTATAGTTAATTGCATGAACTACTATGCAATTAATTATACATGCAGACGAAGTAATTTATTAATTCAAGCCAACACAACCGATTTTACACAGCAGTAATTTCGTTTCGGACGTGAATAAATTACCAGCACCATTAACAATAATAATAATAATAATAATAATAATAATAATAATAATAATAAGTCTTTATTGCCCAATAGAAAATATACATCCCAATTACAAGACAATATACATAAATCCATAGCTATATAAATATATAAAAATGGCTGATACTAACAAATTCAAAACTAAAACAACATTTGCTTATGAACCAATAACAGAGAAATTAACCCAAACAGAGAAATTTTCCGGAGCAAGAATTGATTTGATTTGTTTCTGTTGAAGATAAATTTTCCAAAAGCAAAATTGGTATTTACCATACAGTAAAAAAATATATACCTCGAAACCCAATACGGGTAAGAGAATACGATTAAAAAAGAATAAAAAATATATTATTTATATAAATAACCGTTCAAACAATATCAAAATAATAATCATGAATGATTTCTCTTCCCTTCCCAAATTCTCTATATTTGGAGGATACGATTAAGAAAGCATAAAAAAATATATTATTTATATAAATAACCGTTTAAAGAATATCAAAAAAATATATTATTTATATAAATAACCGTTCAAACAATATCAAAATAATAATCATGAATGATTTCTCTTCCCTTCCCAAATTCTCTATATTTGGAGGATACGATTAAGAAAGCATAAAAAAATATATTATTTATATAAATAACCGTTTAAAGAATATCAAAAAAATATATTATTTATATAAATAACCGTTCAAATAATATCAAAATAATAATCATGAATGATTTCTCTTCCCTTCCCAAATTCTCTATATTTGGAGGATACGATTAAGAAAGCATAAAAAAATATATTATTTATATAAATAACCGTTTAAAGAATATCAAAAAAATATATTATTTATATAAATAACCGTTCAAATAATATTAAAATAATAATCATGAATGATTTCTCTTCCCTTCCCAAATTCTCTATATTTGGAGGATACGATTAAGAAAGCATAAAAAAATATATTATTTATATAAATAACCGTTCAAATAATATCAAAATACTAATCATGAATGATTTCTCTTCACTTCCCAAATATAGAGAATTTGGATTAAGAATACTAATCATGAATGATTTCTCTATTAATGATTAGTATTCTTAATCAAAAGAAATGTATGAACCAATAAAAGATTCTTTCTTTTATTGGTTCATACATTTATTTACACCATTAATTAATTAATTCTTATTTGCAGCATTAACCATTCAAACAATATCAAAACACTAATCATGAATTGATTTCTATTCCCAAATATGGACCACGTTAATTAGTTATCGGAAAGAAAAGCAAAAGTAGACACAAATTCATTTCGAAAACGCACACTGGTGGTACGCACGCAAAAAAAAAGTTGTTTAGAAAAATTTGATTCACTTTTATGTGAAAGTGCGCGCATGTGTCGGGATACGTCGTATTAGGAGTAAAAAAAACAACCTTTACTTTTACTGGGATTGAAATGTAGGTCTACCTGAACTTTTTTTTTATAATCACGAATATTTGTGCGTCGAAACGAAAACAGAAAATATCTACAATTCGCACGGATATTATATACATATAAATATTTAAATAAATAAAAAATGTGAAAAATTATTGATAACTTCTTTTATTTGTGGCTATTCTATAAAAATGTTAGCATTAATATGTGCAATATTTTTTTTATAATTTACGTTTTTGTAAATTCTTGATGTTGCGTTTTTTTGTCACTGAGTATATAGATATATAAAATATGAATATATTAAATAAAAAATGATTTAAAAATAATTAATAAATTATTTCCACATTTAGCTTTGTGACGTTTTTAACGTACTTACGTAAGTAAGTCAATAGTCACAAAGCTAAATGTGGAAATAATTTATTAATTACTTTCAAATCATTTTTTATTTAATATATTTTAATTATTGTGACCAAGTGGAATAAATACTGTTTTCTATTTATAAAATATGAAGTTAATTAATAACTTACATGTTAAACTTAACATTTCCCCCGATTATAAGAAGTCAATTAAATCTAAAAAAAAAATATCAATTTTGTCTTGGTTCATAATGAACCAAAACCAGTCCACCACCTCTAATATTCTCCTACGCACATCCAATATCTATTATACGCTCAGTTATGTTAATCCCCAACCTTTGTTCAGATCACATATCAATTCAATTTGACCTCGACATTAATACATTCCTCGCCTTATATAATTGCATATATATGTTATCATATAACCCTTATACCCTTTCGAGTGTCGGATCTTACAAATTGTAATTATATAAGGCAGAGCTATACTGATGAGGCATGAAATCCCGAAACACGTGTCTGCAGATAGGCTTATATTACGTAATTTCTTATTTTTAATTTTGTTTTTCGCATTAAATATTTTCGAATCAAAAAAATGTTGCATTGTATGATATGTTATTGTTATGCGACTGTTAATGTCCATTATTGAACATTTGTTTTAAGTACTTATTTAACGTAAGTCAAAATGTTACAGTAGGTAAAGAGGGAAATAATTTATTAATTATTTTTATTTAAATTATTTAAACAGCTGTGACCATGTGGATGGATATTTTTTTCTATTAATATTATTTATATTAATAATTAAATAGAAATCGGATTTTTATTTGTGTCACACATGAAGCTGAAGGCTTCAATTTCTTGTCGAAAATCATTAAATAATAAATATTTTAATCACAGAAAAGAAACACGTTGCCTTTATACATTAAGATTAATTTATATTTAATACAAATCCCTCATAAAACTCTTTTTTTATAGTATGCGCCGCTCATAAAAACGCGTTATATTTAGAAGATACGTTTTAGGCGGATATAATAACTGTACAATAAATTAGATTTTCCTTAAATAATTAAACCGTAAAAACTATTTTTGCGCTTCGCTTGAAGAGAAATACGCGAGCATTTCAGACACTCGAATAAATGTACCTAGAGCTGTTAAAATTTTGAAAGGTTGCGCGCAATATTTTTGTAATTCCGAAAGCCAGGGATTTCAAGGGGCTGGAAATAACTTTTTATTCATTCAAGCAGAAACATTTTTTTTATTTAAGGCTAATATACGCTCGGATATGGGTGGATTAGTAAAGGTATTCGTTGAAAGGAATGTGCAGTGGGTTATTGAGATGTATTTTTGTTAATTAGGCAATAGTTATTATTTAGTGTATATTTTAATAGCATACAACTAGAGATAAGAAATTTTGTAAAATAAATTTCTGTGGTTGTATTACAAATAAATAAATGAGTTTCGTAAGGATTCTTAGGGAGGATCTTTCGACTACTTGAAGGTGATAAATAGTGAAGAGGATAGCACCGTAATCTAACAGAGACCGGCAAATAGATTTGTAGCAATATTAATATTACATACATAAACATCATTATTTCTGAGATTGGAATATACAATTACTATACAATATCTAACAATACATTAAAGTTCACAATATATTTCCAACTCTGAAACTGGCGGGACGATGCAATTTCGTCCAAGCGCGGATACCTAAGGAATACCCCCCGGCGAGAAACACAGTAAATTTTATTCAAATCGAATGGAACATTTGATTGTTATCAATAAAATATTTTTTATTAATTTTTGTATTCATATTTTGGTCTCAGCAAACTAAGGTTAAGCTGTTTCCAAAAATTGGCAGGACGTTCTTTATATAATTGTTTTGTTTCACCAAAATATGATTATTTTCTCCGACAAGTTTCAACTTTCGTCGAAATTATCCTTGAAATTGATGATAAAATTAATAAAAAAATCTCCTTTTTACACAATATTCGTGTTAAACACTTAAGGGATCATTTCTTTGAAAAAGCCGTTTGGACGAAATTGTAAGGTCCTAAACTGGCTATCGATATTAATATTATTTAATAGCATATTTATTTAATATATTATTATTTTATTAATAATAACCATAATGATAACGAAACAAAGTATCTATATATTAATCATAATAAATTAAAGACGACGCAAGCGCCACCTTTTGCCTGAATACTTTTGCTATCACTAGTTATCCATACGCTAGATGAATGGTGACTGAACGTTTCATTAAATGTGTATCTATATATTGTTTGATACCATCATTAAAATTTACGACAATATAAAATAATTATACAGAGAGAGGGAAAGATACGAAACTACGGCTTCGTTTTCACTGTCCAGATTAAATACCCGTAATTAACTTGTTATTAACACACATAAATTTATACGAACGTCATGAAAAGACAATTACACGCACACTATGAGAATGTCGCTTTCATATGTCCATTGATATGAACAGCTTTTTGTTGATTCACTTAATTACTCGCCTCAATTATAATAATTTTCGTAAGTGTCCTGTTATCTTAAGTCTAATGGGATGTCGATTTTCTATTAACTCTCTCGATACACAGAGGAAGTCGTGGTGATTTTTGTCTTTCTCGGAATATATGCGGTTTGTTTTATTTTTTGTTGTTGTTGCGGAATTGGCTCACATTCACCTGTGTTTGATTATTTGTGCTGATGTAATAATTTCTATCGGGAATATTTAATTGGCCTCGTATCTCCTGCTCGCGTGATGATAAATAATAAATTAATGTAACCAATTATTTTATGTTCTAATTTATATTAAAATTATTGAGTTTTAAAATAAACTTTGTTTTAGATCGAAAATATTTTGCCTGCCCCACAATTAAATTAAATTAAAATTTAAATAAAATCAATATATCTATTTATGTAAATATCCAGGGAAATTTTAATAAAACAAATTTTAAATACTCTTGAGCATGGGCTAATAACCCGAAATTAGTCGAGAATTTAAAGTTATTCAATCTAATCTGTGTTTTATTGGTTGATTTTTAATAATTTATTCATATTTATTTCATACAATATGAACTGCCAATGTCTAAATATTAATTATGTTAAATAAGACAATATGTCACAGTAGCTAAAGAGGGAATAATTTATTTTCAAATTATTTTTACTTAATTTATTATTGAATTGTGATCAAGAATTTTTCTCCTCTACAGTGCTTTGATTTTTTTATAAAAAAAATATATTTTGGCAATAAAAGGAACCACACGCTATAGGGTTATATTATTCAAACAAATTGTAGACTTTGATTGAATAAATAATGACTCATGTGACGTTTCATTTGTTTTTATTCACTGGTTTCAACAAAATGTAAAATAAAAAATCAAAGCGAGAATTTTTCGATCGTATTGTATTAAAAAAAACACTTCCTCTTCGAATAACACAATTGCTTCAAAATGCAAAGTAAGAAAAATTACAACATGCAGACGGAAAGACTTTTGATCGATAACCATTTCCTAAAATTATAACATATAAGTATTATAAATAATATTTATTTAAATTGCTAATAACTGAGCTTTCAACTTAGTTATACATTTAAATAGAAAAGAGTATTTACTCTAAATAGAAAAGAGTATTATTCATTCACTTGGTCACAGTTATTTAAATATATTAAATAAAAATGATTTGAAAATAATTAATAAATTATTTCCACATTTAGTTCTGTGACTTTTGACTCACTTGGTTACAGTTATTTAAATAAATTACATAAAAAATATTTAAAAATAATTAACAATTTAGTTATACATTAATAAATTAAAGATGACGCAAGCGCCATCTTTTGCCTAATTTCAAGTGGCATCGTCAACGAATTGGGCCTACAATGTAGACGACCGAGAATCATTCTTTCGTCCACTAAAGAAAGGCGAACTTGTCCTGTTTAAGCAAACAAGGAAAACCTAATTATACATTGTTTAATAAAGTTAGAACTTTAATAATAACAAGTGTAAATTATTGAAACAATAGTCACTATAAATTAATTTTAGTGCTATACAAACAAAGTTTAAAGTATTTTATTTAATTAGTATTTCAATTTGCAAATATACACAAATAAAAAGCATACATATTTCGCGTGAATTATTAAATTTATGCTGTGAGAATGCAGATGACTTAATATCAGTCATTTAAAGTTGTGGGAATTGTTTTCGGCCAAAAGGTAATAAGCATTTAATCTCGACACGCAATTTTTAATATCCTATCATTTTCTCGATCCGTGTTTGGGTTTGAAAGAAATAATAATTTAATGTTATTATTGTTCTTGTAAGGGGGTCAGTCAAAAAAATATCAATTTCAATTTCAATTTACTTTATTAACGGAATCTCCATTTCCAAATTACAATTATAATTACAATCGACGTTTTAAAAACTTTTTAAAATCCATACTCAATTATTTTCCAAATGTGAAACATTATTCATGTACTTATACTTGTAGAGTTTGCATCCAATTTTTGTAACAGCTATAAATAAATACTTTTTATTGAATAAATTAAATAAAAAAGAATAATTAATAAATTATTTTTTCTTTTAACTCTGTGACATTTTGACTTACGTTACATAAGCGCTTTAAAAAAATACATTGAAAGAACTACTTCTCGGGCAATTTCCCCGTCAGTCATTGAATTGCACTTGGCATATTTATAGCATATTGATCATAACAAATGGAAGACGATGCAAGAGCCATCTTTTACCTAATTTCATATAACATCGTCAACGATTTGAGTCTAAATCAATGCCATATGAAATGCGATGCCAACTGACTGAGAATCGTTGTTTCGTCGACTAAATGAAGATGAACTTGTCCTGTGCATGGGAAACGGAAATTCCTTTAATAAATGGCGGTTAAACATTATAACACATTGCATCATCCAACATTTTGCTAATATAAATAGAAAAGAGTATTATTCATTCACCTGGTTGTTATTTAACAACATTTTGCTATTGTTCGACTTAGTAATCGAAGGTATAATTGAATCAAAACGTTACTACGTATTTTTACCACTGTTTACAATATTGCTAATATTTGGGGGATTACCTTTGCCCATGTTGATTCTTTCGCTGGTTGTCACAGATTCAACTGTGCTGATTTTAAAATATATTTATTGTTAATCAAATATGTTAAATAATTATCATTTGGTTTTATTTTACTGAATGATAATTATTTAATATCTTTGATTATTCATAATATTTTATCAAGTGATGAATGAGAAAATAGTATCAGAAATATATTTATTGTGTTGTTAATTTTATTACAAACCTCGATTTTCAGCAGGAATTTTCATCATTGTATAGTGGTAAAAAAATATTTGAAATTAACAGACATATTTTTTATAGAATATTGTGCCACTTCAATTCTATCAATCAAGAAACGAATATCCGGATTATTTAAATATATTGAAATTTCAGCTTTTTATAAAAAAAATGATTCTTCAAGTTTGGCTAATGCGGTAATTAATTAATATAACTATTCTATGTTGCGTGAAAAAAAAGTAGTTGGGTATACTTAATAAGTATGAATACATAAATTAATATTTGAAATATCTTCTGTAACATCCACAACATATCTCACTGAGAAAATGGAAATAAAAACTTGATTCGAAAAAAAAATCCGTACTAATTAGCCCATAATTCACACACACGTTTCAATAAATATGCGATAAAATTCCATAAAATTCATCCAATAAATAAAACCAGCTCATCCTCATCCCATTCGCATAGCTCCAGCGATCACATTGCGAATTTGTGGGTTAATGCGTCGTGTTATTAAATTGGTAATTTTCAGAACACGTGTGAGGAGGTGCATTTTTTTTTGTATAGGATCGGAGAGAAAACGTGGTTGGTTTTTAATTGGGTAAACGCGATTGATTTATGCGAGCACTGATGAAAAGAAACCTGTCTAGAAAATCCCGATCGGCTACTTTGGGTCAGCACCAAATTGAGACGGTCGACGGAGGTTTGATGTATAATTATTGTTGAGATATTTTAAATTGTGGGCCGTCGGTCGTTATTAGTCATTGATGAAATTTTCATAAATTATGTATGTGTGGATGGATGGATGGAATTTTTTTTGTATGTATGATTTTATTTTAAATTGTATAAATTATCATAAACCAACAAAATTATTTTTTTTATTAATATATCTGCATACATATACAAATTGATGTAAATTGCACAGAAATTAAATATATTTTTTTTAAATTGTTAATTGCACGGGCGGAAAGACCGTAACTTTCCGCCCGTGCAATTAACAATTTTTCGGAAGAAAAGTGTCACATTTGCCCACCCTTCATTAATTACTATGATGAGAAATGTAATCTGTTTGCATCTGATTATAAACATAAATTATATAAACATTAAATTTTCCTCTACTCCCATCTACGAGTCCATTAAAGCCAATAATCCTGAATTTGACGAAAAATAAATTAACGGACACAGACTCTTAAATACAACAAATTAATACAAAAATTGACAAAACGACCTCTGATCTATGGTTAGTTCGAAAATGGTATATATACTGTGTAATTTTGCATAATGGTATTGTATTGTAAGTATATTGTAGATATTAGTCCTGAATAAAAATTTCTGTATATATTTATGGAAATTGAAAAAATAGTTTTCTAAATCAATAAACTATATATATATATAAACATCTATTCTCTCTCTTTTTCTCTCTGCAAAAAAAATACAAAACAATACAACACAAATAATCAGATGTAGTTTAGTCCGAGTTATTGACCAGAGGTATTCCTGTCCTGTAAAGAATTTATGATGATGTCAAAAAAATCTATGGCTCTAGCTAGCATGGATTTTTGATCCTGATGATTCGCAGAAATACATAAATAAATTGATGAATGGTGACGGAAGTATTTGAATAAATATTTTTTATAAATGTTTCAGAATGGATTCTTCTGTCGAAATGGTGGAAGCGCCGGGAAAACGCCAAAAATCTATTATTAATTTCTGAAGAAGTCGTATATTATTCTCTAAAGCTGCGGTTCTCAATCATTTTAACTTACCCTTTTAGAATCAATTTCCGCGGCAGAATACCTTATACCTTATATTTATCCTCATATTTACAGATAAATAAAGTTCATAAGTAATGTTGTAGGAAAGAGAGTAGATAAAATAAAAGACCCACAAAAAATACTTCAAACTTAAAAGATTTAATGAGACAGAGTTTGATTTTCACACACTTTTCTGTTATTAGGTTCAATCGGAGATAATAGATCTTTCTTTTCTACAATTATTATCTGTCATAATAAATGAAGATAACGCAAGCGCATCTATTTGTATATTATATTATTATTATTATTATAAAATGACTGTTTACGATCATCACATTTTTATAATGCCTAATTTAATGTGTGTAAACGATTTGGGTCCTTCGTGTATTTTCTATAATGGTTTAAAATTTAGTTATACATACAAAATCTTTCTTTCTTTGTAGAGAAATACAATTTTTATCATAAAATAGGTATCGACTATTAGTCTTTCCATCTGTGTCTGTCTAGTTCTTATTGTTGTGTTTAATTATCGTGAATCCTGACGTCCTCATCTCATCTAAATCTTCCAAATAAGGCACAATGATTTGGGAACATTTTTATAATTTCCAATTAGCTTCAACTAAATTTATTGTTTTTTTTTAATATATATACACAAACATCTTTATTCAGACAATATAACAAGGTGAACATGGTTTTTCAACAACTGAATATGAAGCCATTGGATTTATTTTAGTTATATAAAATTTAAATAAAATACATTTCTATTAATAAATCCATATAGGATTTATATTTAAATATATCTTATTAAATAAAAATGATTTGAAAATAATTAATAAATTATTTCCACATTTAGCTCTGTGACTTTTGACTTACGTTACGTAAGTACGTTAAACAAATGCACATTAAAACAACTACTTCCCGGGCAAATACCCACGCCGGACATTGAATTACATAATGTACACCTGCCCGGGAAGTAGTTGTTTTAATGTGCATTTGTTTAACGTACTTACGTAACGTAAGTCAAAAGTCACAGAGCTAAATATGAAAATAATTTATTAATTATTTTCAAATCAATTTTATTTAATATATTTAAATAACTATGACCAAGTGAATGAATACTCTTTTCTATTTAAATATATCTTATTCTTTCCTTAAAAAAATAAATTTTCATAAATAAATTCATTCAGAACTTACACATAAATATATTTTATTCTTTCGTTTAAGCTTTGAGAGCTCCGCGTCTGAAGCAATTTATGATACCACTGGTGTCTGTATTATCGAATATTTACACGCGCGGAGAAGAGTGCATTAAAGTTTTCCGATGTCTGCGAAAACATTCGCCGTTCGTTCCTACGAGTATCATTAGAACAGAAATGCCGCATTCATGAAGTCTTACACAAATACAGGTTTCATACTCCCCGCAAATAGATTCAACGTGACAATAGCGATTTCTACTCCTCGCTTCATTAAAATCAGATTATATTTATTTAATACACACGTTGAGTTAATTTTAATTAAATTTAGATTAAATAAATTATTAATTTCCTTCAATTTTCTCGAGAAGTAATTGTTTCAATAGATAGTTAGGTCTAAGTACTTAATTTATACGTAAGTAATTTATTAATTACTTTTAAAATCTATGTATCCATTTTTAATTTTAAGTAAAACTAAAATGAACATTTTTTATTAATCTAGATTAATGAAACTTGTGAAACATGATTTAATTATCAGTTACATAATTAGGTATTTACCTTTTTTCTAAAAATACAGTTTCTATCAAGATTTTATTTTAGAGTAGAACAAAATGGAAATTATTTATCCCGACTAATTTGTACACAACAATATTAGGTTTCTATAAGAAATCAACTTTTGTAAAGTTAACCAATAAACGAAAATATAGATATTAATACTTAAACAAATATACAATTCACAATAAGATAACTTTAAAACCATAGCGTATAAATTAAAATACAAATAAATAGAAAAGAGTATTATTCATCCACTTGGTCACAGCCATTTAAATATATTAAATAAAAATGATTTGAAAATAATTAATAAATTATTTTCACATTTAGCTGTGTGACCCTTGACTTAATTCAATGGTCACACAGTGATTTACGTTACGTAAGTCAAGGGTCACACAGCTAAATGTGAAAATAATTTATTAATTATTTTCAAATCATTTTTATTTAATATAAAATACAAATTTCATATACGATTCAGTATTTGAACTTAAAATAATTTTCAGTGTTAATAGAATTCTGCACGAAATAAAATAATTAGTTGTGTGTTTGAGTATTATTAATTATTAATTTTATTACATATTTTTATTAATTCAATGAAACACAACAGTTTTTTAGTTCACAATTTTTTTTATTGTAGAACACGCCAACACAGTGAGCACATTTTTTTCCTTCACATTCTCCCTATATCGAAACTGTTCATTCTATGTAGCTCAAATTTATACAGTCGATGCTCCCATTTATTGGGAACATTTTAATGTTATTTAAAGTTGTTCCGCGATTTTTGGATTTTTCACTAATATCCACTTTTTTCCCTTAGAAAATATTAAAATTTCGAAGAATTATTTTTCTTACAAAAAAATCTGAAATATAGTTAAAGATATTAGAAAGAGTATCGCATATTTATTTTTCCAGAAAAAAATCATTTCCGGTTGATTAAGGCCGTTTTTTTAAAGATTCCCATTTACATAGGAGCTTATGGAAACGGTTTTAGCGAGAAGCGCCGATTGACGCTTTTGGAAGCGATGTTAATAAAATTAAAATAACTTTCTTCACAGATGCGATAGAATCTCGCAACATAAAGGATTGAATTCAGGAAAGATTTATCTATATTTCCCTTAAAAATTCATTAAAATGTAGGTTTTCTGCTTGTCTATTAAAAATTGCAAAGTTATTCAATTTTTTCGACCATTTTTCAAAGTTCCAATTTGGATGACTGCTGCACAAAAACTGTTTGTTGTATTCAGCTTAAATTTATACAATTGATACTCCTATTCATTGGGAATATTCAGGTATAATTTGAAGTTATTTCACAAATTTAAGATTTTCCACCAAAATCTACTTTTTTCCAAGAAAATTATTCAAATTTCGAAGATTTTTTTTTTCTTTATAAAAAAATCTGAAAAAAATCTGAAACATACTTTAAGATGTTAGAAAAAATGTAGGATATTTATTTTTCCAGAATAAAATCATTTCTGATTAATTAAGGCCGTTTATATTCATGATTTCCATTTATTTATATAAACGGTTTTAGCGAGACGCGCACCGATCGACGCTTTTAGACTCGATGTTAATTAAACCAAGATAACTTTGTTCACAAATGCGATATGATTTCTAAACTTGAAAAATCGAATTCAGGAATGATTTATCTACATTAACCTTAAAAAATTGTTAAGCTGTAAGATTTGTGCTTTTCTATAAAAAATCACAAAATTAGGCAATTTTTTCGCTCTTTTTCAAAGGCCCAAATTATATGCCACGCAAAAACTGTTTATAGCTTTTAGCTAAAATATATACAATTTAATTCAAAAGGCCCTCGAACATTAGGACAACTTAGTGCCTCTTAAAAAACAGGATTTTGGTAAAAAAATCCGAAACTCGCTGAATAATTTCAAATTATACCACAATTCTCTTAATGATTAGGAGCATTTTACCAAAATCCACTTTTTTTCAAGGAGCACCGTGTTGTCTTAACGTTCTAGGGCCTTTTACATTAAATTACAACTGAAAGAAGCAAAAATAATTAGTTTTAATTTATAATTATTTTTTTTTTAATTTCATAGGTTAAAAAATACTCTTGATCGACTCTCGTCATTTTCAAGGATTTTTTCACTCCTTGAGAATGACGAGAGTCGAAACAAGTGGGAGAAAATAAAATAAGTAGTGAAACACATAAAGCAAATTTTCCTACCTATGAAACTAAAAAAAGAAACTATTGTGCTTTATTTAATTTGTTAATATGCAATTCACCCCTACACCACCATTATGGTAGATGGGGATTTTAGATTATATATATATATAATAAGCAGTTTCATCAAGCGACCACTTCAACCACTAAATTTTTAAATTTTTCATACCTATTAATTTTATTAAAACGAATCGATCATGCCTTTCATATAACTAGTACAGACAGAAAATATGAAACTTTTAATGAAAATTGTATTGAATTCATGATTTTTGGTGAACGCTTACAAATCCATCTTTATATGATTATCAAACGAAATCATGCGTAACCCACAAAAGAAATAAGGCCAATCGACCGATTTGACAAAAAGAAAATCTAACGTGCTTTTTCCCTTCCACGCGTGCGAAGAAGAAAGTCCGGATGAAATTTCGCGGTCTGAGCCAATTATTCCCCGACAAACCTAAATAAATATGATAATATCCCGGCTGTTATTACACCCATTTTTTATGTATCTTTTTCAATAACACGCGGAATATTTGTGCGTTTCACTCGCATATCGAGTAATTCAGTAATTATCGCGAGCGCCTCGTATTTTCAAGCTCTGAATATTTTCGGCATTTTCTTCGTAATAATCACATTAATTTCGGTGTGTGTGTTTGTTTGTTTTATCATACGCATCGCTCGCGGGTTGGATTAAGGTCAGGTGTATTCCGAATGGTTTTAATTGAAAATTAATTCTTGCTTTCATTTAGTTGATATTTCTTTTTTCTTTAGTTATTAGAGACGTTGGATAATTTGGTTAATTGTTGTTTTAATTATGTTTTATTAGAGTTGATATGATGGAAGGTTGTTACGATTGAAATGGATTACAGTTAGGTTGGACGGGCAGAGGAAGTTAAATCAAGAAGGTATGTAATTTTATTTTCTTTATTTTTTGAATGGATGAATGTAAGCAGTAAGTGCGTAATAATAAATAAATATATAAATAAATACGCAGAAATAATAAAGACATTTTTATTATATACATCAGCAACATTTTTTTATAAAAAAAAAGAAATACATTTATTAATTGTTCGCCTTCCTTTAGTGGACGAAACAATGATTCTCGATCGTCTACTTTGTAGACCCAAATCGTTTTTAATTTATTATAATTGTTAAGGCTTTATACTTTCATACATATCAATTAATAAAAAAAACTTTGAACGTTATTTGTATAACTACAAATTTTAGTTATACAAATAACGTTCAAAGGTTTTTTTATTAATTGATATGTTTATTACAATACAATTGTTGATGAAATAAAGACATTTATTATTATTATTATTAATATTAATATCCATAAACATAAATTTTATATTTTAATATTACAAAATAAATAATCTGTAACAGGAAACATTTTTTATGTCAATGATTTTTTTTTTCGTGTTATTTGAACAATTTAATTTAACTGGAGCGGGATGATTCTACCTTCCCTGACAATCCTTGTAGGGTAAATCATTTTTTGTTTCTTATTTATGTCATTTTATATAAATGAAAATGAAAATGAGTAGTTAATTATTTTCTCATTTTATAAACACATTAAAATGAGAAAATAATAGACTCCTCATTTTGGTTTTCATTTATATAAAATAATACAAATAACAAAAAAATATTTACGTTACAAGGGTTGTCAGGGAAGATAGAATCATCCTGCCTCAGTTAAATTAAATTGTTCAAATAACACGAGAAAAAATCATTGACTTAAAAATGTTTCCTGTTGCCGATTATTATTATTATTATTATCGAGGTAAATATGTATTTGCTCCAAAAAAGTGGTTAATATCTTCAAAAAAATCATGATTTGTGGCATATGCTAAAGCACTGGTAGGCTGCATAAATTTTGTAAATTACACGCTAATCGGATTTATATTAGCGTTGCTTTTTAATTTTCATTATTTTTAACAGCACGGAAATTTTCAATTTTTGTGGCTCGAACTGACCTTTGGATAGCGCAAAAAAAATATCAATTTCGGCCCAGGAAAGGACAATCAACATTTTATTATATACATATATAATTCATAATCTCCTTACACCTAACGGTAGAAAGGAAAAAGATTAAATATATATATATATATAATTCATAATACAATATGCACATATAACAAAAAAATAATGTAATAGAAAAAAATATTAATTTCGTTACATTTTCTTACGAGAATTAGTAAATTACAGCAATTCACAATTAAATATCTTCTTATACATTATGATTAAACTCAGAGTAACTAATTCATTAAGTGAAATAAACGTAATAAAATACACCAAACTCAATACGTTGTAATTTTAAACCTAAATATTTTTTTTAGTTTGATTTTTTACATGCGTTTATTCTCCTAGCAGAATAAATCAAGTAAAACTTTCACTTTAAGTGCAAATTTCGATTTGGGCATCGTGCGTAGGTAAAAATCAGAATAACAAGTTCGGCAGCAGAGAAGGAGCATCAGTAATGTTGACATATTTATACGGGGCAATAAAAATGTTACGTTTTGAACGCACATATATCAAACAGAATATATCCATAAATTACAAAAAAACACATACACAGACATCGGTCATAAAAAAAATATGAATGAAATATTTATCAATGTCCGGATTTTGCTTGACCTATATTTTTTTTATTAATTTGTACTTAAATATAATAAATATAAACTAGTTTATGAAAGAGGGTTAATGAAGAATAAGATAAATTAGATTTATTTAAATAATTAAACACAGTTATATTTCCGGTGATTACTGAAGCAATTAATTTTTCAAAATTCGTAATTACTTTTTATTAAAAACAAATAGCCTTGCGAAACAATTATAGTGAAATTATTAAAGAGTTGAAATATTTTCTATTGTGAAGGCTTAACGAAGTAGAAGACATGTTTATTTGATAATAATAGTGTAGCGAAACAATTATAGTGAAATGAATTAAGAGTTGAAATATTTTCAATTGTGGAGGCTTCTACTTCGTTATACATGTTTAAATATGATAATAAAAACACTTCTAAACTTTATTTTATATAACACTTTGTTTTTACTTGTGGCTGCAGTTTCGGTAAAGTTAGCTTGCCCTTATCAAACGTTTCATGTACAAAACAAAGTTTAGAAGTGTTTTTTTATTAATAAAAATTTGAAAATCATAACATAAATTTGTTTTTAATAAAAAAAAAACAGTTATATTTCCAATTTGAATTGGACATTTCCTATTTTTATATTTTTGTATGGTATTATTTTTATTAACGCTACACCCATATGGGTAGAAAGGGTCATTGAATATATATATTTTCTTTATTGCCACTTTATACCACTTATTATTTATTATATATATTTTATACATAATAAATTTCACAAATTGGCTATCGACCAGTGGTCTTTCAGCCTGTCTCTGTCCAGTCTATGTCAATTATGTCTTTTATTACATAAAAGGAGTGGATAGATTTTTCAAAAATCTATCGATTCGAGACATTTCCTCACATCCACTCCTTTTATGTAAATCAATAGATTTTTCAAAAATCTTAAAAGCGATTTTTTTTTCAATTTACAATTAAAACTAGTGATGGGCAATATCGATCATTTCAAAGATCGATCAATCAATAATCGATCAGTTTAAGTATCGAGTCGTTTGTGCTATTTAGAAAGATCGAGCTGGTCAGAAAGATCGATCTGGTGGCGCTGTTTAGGAGGATCGAACAGATCGAGCCAATTGAGCTGATCAGAAAAACCCTGAAAAATGTCTCATGGAAAATCGCTACTTTAGAAAACTACGCTGTCTGGATAATTACAACCTCTGTCAAAAATCAGCCCTGCAAACTTATTATTTCCCGAAAAAAATAAAAACACCTAACTAAAATTTAGCTGTTATTCAGTAAGAAAAACTATCGCTATAAAATTATTCTTTCAAAATCAAATTAAATTAATCGATGATTTTTTAAGTAAATTAAATATTTTGAATAATAATGTTGAACATTAAACATTAACAAAATCGGCAAGGCGGCAAAAATGTGACAATGAGTTACTTTAAAGTCAATTTATAGTGAAAATAGTGACTTTAAATTCCATCTGTAACAAAATAGTTACTATAAATTACTTTAAAGTCAATTTTTTACAATAATAGTTGCTATAAATGACTTTAAAAACAATTTCTAGTACAAATGGTAGCTTTAGAGTCACTTTATAGTGAATATAGTGACTATCATTGACTTTAAAGTCATTTTTTATAATAATAGTGACGATAAATAACTTTAAAGACAATTTTTAGTACAAATAGTGACTTTAAAATGAAAATAGTGACTATCAATGACTTTAAGTCGATTTTTGATAATAATAGTGACTATAAATGACTTTAAAGTCAATTTCTAGTGAAAATAGTGACTATCAATGACTATACAGTCAATTTATAGTGCAAATAGTGACTATCAATGACTATACAGTCAATTTATAGTACAAATAGTGACTCTAAAGTAAATTTCTGGAAAAAATAGTGACTATCAATGACTATACAGTCAATTTATAGTACAAACAGTGACTCTAAAGTTAATTTCTAGTGAAAATAGTATCAATAAATGACTATACAGTCAATTTATAGTGCAAATAGTGACTCTAAAGTCAATTTCTAGTGAAAATAGTGAATATCAATGACTATACAGTCAATTTATAGTACAAATAGTGACTCTAAAGTTAATTTCTAGTGAAAATAGTAGCAATAAATGACTATACAGTCAATTTATAGTGCAAATAGTGACTCTAAAGTCAATTTTTAGTGAAAATAGTGACTATCAATGACTATACAGTCAATTTATAGTACAAATAGTGACTCTAAAGTTAATTTCTGGAAAAAATAGTGACTATCAATGACTATACAGTCAATTTATAGTAAAAATAGTGACTCTAAAGTTAATTTCTAGTAAAAATAGTGGCAATAAATGACTATACAGTCAATTTATAGTGCAAATAGTGACTCTAAAGTAAATTTCTTGAAAAAATAGTGACTATCAATGACTATACAGTCAATTTATAGTACAAATAGTGACTCTAAAGTCAATTTCTAGTAAAAATAGTGACTCTAAAGTCAATTTCTAGTGAAAATAGTGACAATAAATTACTTTAAAGTCAATTTATATTACAAATAGTTACTCTAAAGTCAATTTCTAGTAAAAATAGTGACAATAAATCACTTTAAGGTCAATTTATATTACAAATAGTGACTCTAAAAACAATTTCTGGCGAGAATCGTGACTATCAATGACTTTAAAATGAATTTTTGACAATAATAGTGAAGTAAGTTGATAACAAGGTCAATTTATAGCAAAAATAATGATTATAAATGACTTTAAAGTCAATTTCTAGCAAGCATAGTGACTATTAATGATTATTAAGTAAATTTTTGACTAGAATAGTTACTTTAAAGTCAATTTATGACAATAATAGTGACTATAAATGACTTTAAAGTCAATTTATAGTAAAAATAGTAGGTTTTAATGACATAAAATCAATTAATAAAAATTATTGTTTAACTATTATAGTGACGTACAGTGACATACATACTACTGTATTTCTGTTTATTAAATCACAAAATTTATTTAGTAAATAAATTAATAAAGGCTATCTCACTTAGCATAAAACAAATTAA
This sequence comes from Philonthus spinipes, assembly GCA_963082785.1. Taxonomy (NCBI): domain Eukaryota; kingdom Metazoa; phylum Arthropoda; class Insecta; order Coleoptera; family Staphylinidae; genus Philonthus; species Philonthus spinipes. The sequence continues at coordinate 4,816,256 of OY720310.1, read as the reverse complement.
CTTAAAGAAATAGTTTGATTCAGTGATCGTTCTTGCCTAGACCGATCGATCCGCTTCATCATTGCTCAAGCAGAGCTACATAACATGATCAATCCAATCCGAAAATGAGTCCGAGAAGATCGAGCCAATCATAGAGATCGAGCGGCTCGATCACCTGCAAGGATCGAGCACTCGATTTTTTTTTATCGATCTTGTCCATCACTAATTAAAACCACTTTTCATTCCTTACAATAACATTAGTTATTGATAATGAGTGCTTAGCACTCGAAATGTACATTTAACATATACAAATAAAAGTGAAGTAATGAATAAAACGTTTTTTTTTAATTGGGATTAAAATCTCTTCACATAACTCAAATTAATCAACTAGTGTATTTATTTGACTATCTCGGGAATTTCTGTATAGCCTGTATATATAAAAAATTAACTAGTTTGCAAAAGTGTGTTAATGCAGAATAAGACAAATTTGATATACTTGTAATTTATAATTAAATAAAATACACGCGTGATTTACTTGTAATTTATAATTAAATAAAATACACGCGTAATTACAATTTTTCTCGTCAACATCATTCCCACATTATCATTATTTTAATCCACTTAACATTTACCAAGAAGCGTCAACCCAGTGAATATCCCCGCGTTGCTTTCAATTAATACTCTGTAGAGTGGAACTGTTGAAGAAACCGTGATTCGTGCCGCATTCTTCTCTTTGGAAAATTGCATGTCTCCTCCTCGCGAAACGTCACCATCTCCTCTTGTTCATTATAGGGGACTGCGAAATTGCATTAATTTCACCTTCTTAACTCGCTCCTTCCGTCGATTTCGCAAGTGGCTTGCGTGTTTCCGAACCGCGTATTTGTCTGAAGAAAGAAATGTCTGGATGCAGCGCTCCTCCTTCGTTTGCTTAATTAAATGACCGTTGAAGCTGGCTCATTATTGGAATTGCGGGCTCGTCGTTTAATGATGGACTGTTTTTGATCTAGATGTGCATTTCATGTATTTTATTTAGGATACTATTTTATAATTTGTTTAAAAATAAGACAACAATTGGCAGAAAGACCTCTGGTCGATAGCCATTTAGCAAGTAATTAATTTTTGTGTGATATACATAATCAATGTTTGTTACCTTATTGTAAACTTAATTGTTAATAAAGATTGTTATATATAAGACAACAATTATTGAAAAATGAAATATTTTGTTATTTCGCTGCTTTGGTTTCAGATCGCAAACTTTAATTAACTTTTCGCCCAATTCGGGAAAGTCAACTTTGCGAGCAGATTGGTGGAAAACTAATTATTTGACAAGGCTCAACTTTTCATAGGTTATTCTCATATTCTTTAGCTACATTTTAGTATAATATAAAGTGATTTGGCGATTTTCGCCGATTTTCACTTTTTTCTTACAATTTTTTTCAATTTTCGCTGAATTTTTTTCTCTCCAAAAAATCTTGAAGACACTTGGTTATACTACTAACAACGTTGACTATGTAGTTTCTCCCAAAATAATCGTTTTCAATCATTTCGATCCATTTCACATTTCAATTTAACATGGAACTTTATGGGAATGGTTTAGTGGAAACCCTGGATGTTTTCGTATTCAAACCAAAATGGCTAAATTCACAGATATATTAGAAAAATCGAATTTTTAGCATTTGATTCTTAAAGAATTCAGCTTCATTTTCATCCAAATTAATATCTTTGTATCGTTTGAAAAGGCCAGAAAAAAATGTCAAACTTTAATAAAAATTTTCGCCCAATTTGCGAAGGTCAACTTTGCTAACAGATTGGCCGAAACCTAATTATTTATCAATGCTCAAATTTTCACAAATTATTACCCCATTCTTTAGCTACCTTTCAGCATAAAATGAAGTCATTTGGAGATTTTTTAATATTCGATGAAATTTCATTTTTTTATTTATTTTCATAAGTTTTTTTCATTTTTTAATCGGCTCGATCCTTTAATTTATTTATTTATTTACGGAATACCATTTACAACAATATAATGCAGATTCGACTTATAGCTAGTTAATCTAAAACTAAAATAAAAGTAAATTAATAATAATAATAATAATAATAATTTTTATTTTCCAGCGAATGAATCCAACAAGGGAAAATATACAATCAAAATCATAATATAATATGTACTCTTCTTATATTATGATTACATATAATAAATAAAAAAAAAACGCAACACAATTGATCGATTTTTGAGATTATCACCATTATTTAGTAATTGTATTCTTTTCATTTTCACATAATTTTTATCATCATATTAAAATAATAATTTCTGACATGCGTCATAAAATATTACTGCACCCTCCTACATTCTTTATTTACCGTAATACAACATTTTCTCCGAATCACAAACTTACACATTATACAAAACAAAGCGTTGATGATTGTTGAAACTATTACCGAAAACATTAATAAAACACCAATAATAAAATTTAGATTTATACCCAATTAAAAACTAATTATTTTGGCAGTATACACGTGTTTAATTACGATTTCGGTCATTCAACGGAAATCATTCTTTACGGTTTTTGGCCATAACTGTGTGTTAATAATTTGAATTACAAATAATTCTAGTACCTTATGGGATAATTATATAAAAATACATGAATATTAAAGAGAACTAATTTTTTGAAACGATTTTTTTTAATTTATTCTGAGTGATTTCTGTTTGTTGGATCAAAGGAATATTTGTATACAAATTTAAAAAATCATGAATTAACTGAAACAAAGAGCGAGTTACGTTTATATATATAAGGATAAAGTTTTTTTTAATAAAAACGCTGATTCACGCTGATTTCACTTCTCATTATCAAATTAAGAGTATTAGTTTGATAATGACAAGTAAAAATTGTTGAAACTATAGTCACTAAAATAAAATTAAAGTTATACAAACAAAGTGAATCAGCGTTTTTATTAAAAAATATTAATTTGTAAATTAAATTCACTTGGTTTTGTTTCACTTATTTGTATTTTATTTTCTACTAGTTTCGACTTGATGCCATTATCAAGAAGGAATTCTTAATTTTAAAAATTAATATTTTTTTAAATAAATATGTTTTACCAAGTGATTAATGAGAAAAAAGTGTCCGATATGTTTTTATTGTTACCGGCGCTCATATCGCGAACGCCGGTCCCTTAGATTTTAATTGTTTTATATTCGCGATCATCGGTCACCACGTCATTTCATTAATTAAATAATTTATTTTTCATAATTTCATTCCGTGTTTGCAGCATAATCGCTCGCACAAGTAAAATCCTTTTGTTATAAAATATGTTAAGTTTGTTTGAGGCAATAAAATTTGTATAATCTCGTTTTTGTCATAAACAAGGTATTACGGCGCATCCGAAAGCGGATTATCGTCCCTTTCAGGCATGGGATTTTTAAACGGTTTTGGTACAGAAAAATTTGCACATCTGTGCCAAAACTTTGGATTTCCAAATCCCTCGAAAAACCCATGCCAGATAATTGCGCGCCGTAATGCTTTGTTCTCGATTGCGGCCCTAATAGCTTTTTCGCCGCACCGCGCCGGCCGCACCGCCCGAAAGGTACAGACTTGTAACAAGATCAGGTAAAAAGGAAAAAGTACAGTTCTTGATAAAATTGTTAATTTAATCGAAATTATTGCACAAATAATCAACAACAACAACAAAAACTAATAAATAGCGAGTGCTATCTGTCGCTGGATGCTACAAGGAAATTGACTATATTGTATTTCTATGGCCAAGCAGGAGTTTGGTCATCAGAACTGATTTGTTTATTTTATATTTATATATTTTGTTATTCAAAAAAAACAAAAACAAAAACAACACAACAATATTCGGCAGTATTGTTATTTAAAAGCGACGATAAAGTCCAGTAGCATCCAGTAAAGTATTTAATGATAAACTTACCGTGCAATAATTTCGATTCGCGGACTAAATATTATGTTTTAAGATTTAATTTCATTTCGTTGTTTTTTTTTTCTTTTTTTTTGCAATTACCTGATCTTCGTTATAAGTCTGAAACAATTGTAAATAATATAAATATGTAATATTATTGCGTATCGGGGTGACACTCAGCCGTCCACGCACATCCGACGACTGAGCGCGCTGTTACCCCCACTTAAGGGATGTTGAGCGCGCCCTTAAATACTGGACGCGTTCAACCCCTAAGTCAGTTTTCCCTTCACTCTTCGGAGTCGTAAGTTTCAATCCACTCTTCGGAGTCGACAGTTTCCCTTCACTCTTCGGAGCAACAGTTAGTTTTCGTCCATCGGACACGTACAGTCATCGGTTAGTTTTTCGTCCATCGGACACGTGTACAATTCTTGTAAGTTTTTTTTTTTTGTAAATTTTTATATTTTGCAAAAATATTGTTCCATTTAAATTTTTTTTTGCCTTAATTAATTTTGTTTGATAGTCTTTTAATATATTTATTCTTGTCTGTGCACTATTATTCATTTTGTCTAACCCCATCACGTTTACATGAAATTAAGCGAGAACCGTAAATAACACCCTGAGCTAAAGTTCTCATGCCGAGCTAACCCTTATTACCAAAGCCGTCGTGTTTTCACGAGCGCAACTTGCCACCTTTTTTTTTATATATATATATATAAAAAAAAGGAGCAATAATAGCAGGGTCGGTTGTGCTAGGCTAGCATCCCGCGGATTTTAATTAAAGTCAATCACTTAAATTCAAAATCCAACCGCGTGGATCGCCCCCCCCCGTAATATTATTAAAACTTAAAACAATGTATAACGAAGTAGAAGCCTCTATTAGTAATAAAGTATTTTTTATAACTATTTTTTTTATAAAAAGTTGACCAAATATCAAGTAAGAAATTAACACAAAAACAATTTATTTCCATCCATAAATCTCTCAATAACAATTCCAACGAAAAATTGATCAGAATGAAGCATTCGTTCCTACTTTTTTGTTTCCTTAAAATATTGTCCTTTCAAACTGTCTTCCGTCCATTCGGAATTACTCGCAACATTTTTTTTTTTTTTTCAAATCGACTTCCGTCCATTAAGAATTTCTTTTCAAATTGCCGCCTGTCCATTCAGAATTCGGCTCGAGGTTTCGAGCAAAAAGTAAATTTAATTAAAACATCTTACTTTTCTTCAGTAAGTTTGTTTTATTTTGAAGCAAATAATAAGCGGAATGTGAACGAATATTCCGACGAATCGACGTGACTTTGCATGCTCGGATGATTTGCATTGTGAATACACAAAAAATTATAAAATGAGAAATATTGCTTATTTACTCATGACAGTCGCAGTAATTTCAAGAAAGTAATCATGAAATGGATTTATTGATATTGATAAAATTATGATGATTTTATATATAATATTGCAAAGGTGCCCCGACACTAATTGGTAAAAGGGGACATCGATTATGTATGTATTGCAAAGGTAGAAAAAGAAATATGTAAACCTATTCATTTGCATCAGATTGATCATCGATCCTAATTCGCTTCCATTTTTAGAAAAGTAGAGCGAATCACAACCGCACGTGACAAATATTCGGCACACATTTTCGATTCGAATCCTCCGCGGCGCGCCTCTAACTACACATTCTTCCTCGTGTCACTGAAAATTAATTAAATTTAAATAAATTCTATTACGTATTTTTCATCTCAATTGACTTCTCCCGCAGCTAATTATGAATCAATAATTTGCATCCGAAAATTTGATGGATTTCATTTGATATGCATAATCAAATGAAATCCATCAAATATTCGGATTAATGATTCATTAGTAACGTGTGTGGTTAACTCGAATTTTAGTTAGATTAAAAAGAAATGTTTCTGATTTTTTAGTATTTTCACACATACAAAGTTGCCCAAGGAACGATTTCGGGTTGAATCATGCGGAAATTCGTGGCGTGAAAGCGTGAAAATGTATTTTTAGATCAATGAAAGGATATGCATATCGATTAAGGTTGATGGTCTATGACGATTTGAATATTTGGATCGGAATAACGATTTACGTGATTCCATCACTCGTCTTAAAAATTATTTCAAAAACTGGTTCAAGTAGTAGAATGATAAAATAAGAAAATATTCATATAATAATAACCATTGAATATGAAATTTATATAATATTCACATCCAATGATAATAAAAAAAAGAGAAAAGAATCGTAAGGAACATAAGAACATTTTCAGTTTAAATATGAAATTAGAAATTTTTACAGATTCAAAATTTCTAATTTCATATTTAAACTGAAAATGTTTTTTCGTTCCTTACGATTCCTTTCTGTGTTTTACAGATTCAAAATTTCTAATTTCATATTTAAACTGAAAATGTTCTTTTGTTCCTTACGATTTCTTTCAGTTTTTTACAGATTCAAAATTTCTAATTCCATATTTAAACTGAAAATATTCTTTTGTTCCTTACGATTCCTTTCTGTTTTTTACAGATTCGAAATTTCTAATTTCATATTTAAACTGAAAATGTTCTTTTGTTCCTTACGATTTCTTTCTGTTTTTTACAGATTCAAAATTTCTAATTTCATATTTAAACTGAAAATGTTCTTTTGCTCCTTACGATTTCTTTCTGTTTTTTACAGATTCAAAATTTCTAATTTCATATTTAAACTGAAAATGTTCTTTTATTCCTTACGATTTCTTTCTGTTTTTTACAGATTCAAAATTTCTAATTTCATATTTAAACTGAAAATGTAATTTTGTTCCTTACGATTCCTTTCTGCTTTTTTTTTATTATCGTTGAATGTGAATATTATATAAATTGATTTTACACTATACATTTAAATTTTCTCACTTCGCCTTTCTGTATCAATACCTTTTTTTTACCTTTTCTTCTATTCCTAAATTCATCGAGTTCGTTATTTAGCATTCATACACAATCCTCTCTTATGCATATATTTCTCGACTTACTGCAGCATCTCTTTCATATCTCGCACTAAAAGCAATACATCATCCGTATACGCTAAGATCCGCACTTTCATTCTAATTACCAGCTTACCCTTTTCTCAGCACTTTACGCAATTCACTAATATTAAATAGCAACGGGCTTATTATTAATATAATTACCAGAACATAATGATTTTTTTCGCATTACCGACATTTTCCATCGTAAGTGTAATGATTTTTTAAAACAGCGATTATTGAAATTAAATTATATAAAATAAATATGAATGGATTATTTAAAATCAATCAATAAAACACAGATTAGATTGAATAACTTTAAATTTTATTTATTTTATACAATATGAACTACCAATTTTGATATAAAGAAAACACTTAACTTTTTTATACCACTTTTATTTTACTTTAGTGACTAGTTTCAATTACACGGTAATCATTATCAAAATTGAAAATGTACCACGAAGTGAACGCCTCCAAGATCCAAGAATGAACTACCAATGTCTGAATATTAAAACTAGAAATTAAATTAAAATAAAAATTAAAAAATCAATATATCCATTAATGTAAATATCCATAGAAATTTTAATAAAACAAATTTTAAATTCTCTTGAAAATGGGCTGATAACCCGAAACTAGTCGAGAATTTAAAGTTATTCGATCTAATCTGTGTTTTATTGGTTGATTTTTAATAATTTATTCATATTTATTTCACACAATATGAACTACCAATATCTAAATATTAAAACCATTAATTATACTAGAAATTAAATTATATTGTAGCACGTACAATTTAATTTAATCTTAAATTGTACGTGCTACAATTTTATTTCATTCATTTCTTTTATTGTATAGTTAAAACGAATGAATTAAAATCTTTGTAGTAAAACAATTATTCAATATATTTCATTCTGCTACGTGCAGATTATATTAATAATAAAAAGCAGTTAATATCCTTTCTTCATTGTTTTTATTTTTTTAAAATAACCGCTTATATAATATATAAGCAACAATAGCTTATAACAATATTACAAACAAATTTTAAAGTGTTTTCAATTTATGCATCAACTCTTTATATTCTGCTAATCACTTCACACATTATTCCCATCGCATTTGATTCGAAACGCAGACTCGATTTCGTTATTAAATTAATTAATTCCAACGGCCAATAAATACGTTAACGACCAATAACAGAAGAAAAAAAAAGGAACATTAATTCGGGTGTCGCTGGAAAGTGTTACGCGAGTGTTTGGCGTTCGTTAATAACAATTCCGTGTGTTAGTAATGGGACGTGAAAAATGGGATACACCGAAAAAGGAACCGACGACCAAAAACGAGCTCTAATTAGGTTTTGGGGAGTAAAATCTGTGGTTTATAATTGGACATAAAAAACCAACAACAACAACAATCGAAACGCAGTTTTGCTCGATATAAGTGCATGATTGTAATTGAATAAATGTTGCTTTTTATGAAGTAATTAGTATTAATTGGGTTATTGTAAAAGCGACTTTATGAGTTGTTTAGTTTATCTAGTTCAAATTAAATGAAACAATACAAAACATAAATGAAAAATTAACTTTATTCATTTTAAATTGAAAATAAACAAAAATAATTTCAAATTTATTGATTTTGTAACCAAAATCGCCCATTGCTGCTTTATTAACCTTTATGATATGTGAATTTAATGTCATAGTATTTCCCATTAGTACATTAAATTACAAAAATAACTTTCTTAATAACTCAATACCATAAATACAAGAAAAATTGTTTAAATAAGGACGTGAAGGAAGGTTAAAGATAAAAATAATCTTTTATAATTAGGTAAAAATTAAACACGTGGTTTGTTTCACAATAAATTTAAAATAAGTATATTATTATATAGCTTTACACTGAATGATAGACAAGGCAATCGATTATACATAAATTATTATATACAAGTTGGATTTTATATTTAATTCTGACTAGTTTCGATTTTTACACATGTTTCACCAAGTGCTGCCTTATTAACCTTTCTGCTATTGGTAACAATTTATATGGAAAGTATGATAATTAAACTTTGTTTTGTATAACACTTTATGTTTGATAATGGCAAGCTGAATTTTCCGAAACTGCAGTCACAAGTAAAAATAAAGTGTTTTACAAAACAAAGTTTAGAACTGTTTTTAATTATCATACATGTATAACGAAGTAAAAGCCTCCACAATAGGAAATATTATTTTTTATTAAGCGGAAAGATCACTGGTCGAAAGCCAATTGACAAACTTTCACAATATACATTGTAATATTTTATGTTACATGCAGATGTTTTATAACGTTTGTAAATAAAGATAATCCGGTCTATCCCATAAGGAAAATGTTAAATTTAATGTATACGTTATTAATTGATTTCAAATTTTATAAATACATATATATAAGAAAAGCTGCTTAGACTGTGATGATAAAAAAATAACGTACGCATTAAACTTAAGATTTTCCGTAAGGAATAGCCGCGAATACATATATAAATATTTTTATTACTATTAGTTTTTTTTTGTTTTAAATTGCAAACAAATTATTAAAATTCTTTTCGCGAATGAAAGCGACGCAATTATTGTATCGTAGCTAAAAATAATCTCTCCAACGATTAAAAAAAAAACACGATAAGTAGACCATTGATATTTTTTTCATGCGGACATCAGTTTCATTGATATTAAAAAAAAGTGTATATTAGAAAGTGCTCTCGAATCCATAATTTTAACACTTGGGCCGTCCACTAATTACCGCGTTGATATATTAATAAATACATTCATGTTTCCGATGTTTTAATTAACGTTTTTAAAATCAATTAACAATGCATATGTCAAAATAAATTGACACGGTAATTAATTAAGGTAATTACGTTATTTATTTGTTTAATTATTTATTAATAAGGGAGCTGGGTAGAAGCTGTGAATTTTATTTATTCATTGATTAAAGTATTATTGTATTCCTTAAGGTTGAGGTTTAGTAGAAAGAGATAGCTATATAGTAAAATAGAAATAATTGCTTGAAAAATGAGTCATTCTTTTGGATTTAATAATATGAATTTGTATTTACATTTTATATCTACCAAGTATAAAATATTAATTAATCGCTAATTTTTGCGTATTACGTCAATTTACTAGTTCAAGTTAGAAAAGAAAATTGTAAGACATAATGAAATTAATGGGCCATGTCTGCCAAGTTTTTTGAATGCAGAATTTAATGAAATCCTTTAAATTTTCATTGCACAAATTTTTATTAACAGAAATATAATTTGAAATTTGCTATAAATTTGATCAATTTTCATTGTTTTTCATAATTGATTTTCACACAAACTAAACATTAAAATAATTTTTAATTCATCTGATGAAATTCCTGCTTATTTTAAGATTACTTTAATGTATAATACAATATTGTTCATTGATCACAATAGCAATCTAACTCGAATCAGTGATTGCCTATATTTATATAGCTATCTCTTTCGTCTAAACCGCACCCTTAAATGACAAAATTTTTGTTAAAATTAGTTTAAAAAATTGAATTCATTTGGTTTTCATTATTAAAATATATGCAACTCACTAAAACATAACATAATTTTAATTTAATTTAATTTTTTAATTTTTTATTTATTTACGGGAAAACCCCTTTTTACAAAAACAGTTTACAAAAATATTTTACTTATTATCTTAAATTCTAAATTAACTCTAATATTATATTACACAAGAAGTACATGTTTCTTTAAAACGCGCTTAAATGTATATTTACACGAATCAAATAAATTAAACCACTCGTACTGATTTAATTTATTAGCCGATCTTAATATACGACTAACAGGGCTGTTATAAGAATGGTTGGTCTTATGTGTTTGGACATAAAAAATATTTTAATTCATGTAAAAATCTTCATTAACAAAATTTAACTATTAAATTAATAATAGTACCCGAAGCCCTAAGGGGCAACAAGATATAGCAAAAGAAGAAATTAATAATAGTAAATAATTGTAACATAATGAAAAAACGAATTCACGTGTCTATATTAATTGTGGTGAAAAGGCGTGGAGAATTAACGCGAGTAATATACGATAATGGGCATTTCCCTAAAGCAAATAAACCGCGAATAATTGCAGTTTCTATAAATCTCTTCTGCGAAATTTATACTCTCGCCCGAGACCCAGATCTCCGCGACAATAATTAACCAAACAGGAAACTTCACTTTTATGAGTGATTGTAATTAATAACACTCGAACGACTTGTATGCAGATGAACAAGAGATGAACAGCCCGTTAATCGTTGTGATGAATGAGAATCGATATTAAAAATGTTTTAATAGAAGTTTCTTTCTGTATAAGAAGTCTCCCCCTTCTCGATTAAGTAAATTAGAAATTTAACTAATAGCACGATAAAGGTCAATGTCAAATAAACGGAAATTTGTTGTTTTTTTTGTGATTAATATTTCTAATATTGAGTGAAAACCCACTGGTCGATAGACATTTTGTAATAATTATTTGTAATAATAATAGAGACTTCTACTTCGTTATACATTATTTTAAGTTTTAACAAAAACACTGATTCATTTTGTTTGATAATGACAAGTTAAAATTCTTGAAAATATAGTCAATTAAAGTTATAGAAAATTTTTTTATTTAAGAAATAAATATGTAATGTTTTGTAAACTAAATGTAACTACTAAATATCACAATAAATACATATTTATATATTTATTCACGGTGCGCATTATTATTGTTATTGTGTTTATTGATTGATTCTGATTGGAAAACTCAATGGTTATACTTGATCAAGTAGTTATTAGTCTAACTTTTATCAAATCAATTGAATATATTGTTGTATTTTGTAATTACAGATTGTCATTAATTGCAAAAAGCTGATTTTCCGTAAATAAAGTATTAATTAATAAAGATGAGTATGTATATATTTCCAATGTTTGAATATTGATATTTCATATTATGATAACAAATGTTCTCTCGAGGGTTATAAATTTAAATTGAGTATCCCCAAGGTAGCAAAGAGGAGGAAGCTATCACAAAATTCATGATGGTCAAAGAAAATTTTTAATACAAAAAGGAAAGGTTAGTACGTTTTTTTAATCGGAAAATTGTTCTATAGTAAGTTTGAATGGATGTTAATTAAAACTGTGAGCAATACTCGCTTAAAAATATTGAGGGTTAACAAATTATGCGAATGTATGATTTTAATTGAATAAATGTTGCTCTTTTTTTATGTAATTATTATTAATTGGGTTATTATAAAAGCGACTTTATGACTTGTTTAGTTTATCTACTTCAAATTAAATGAAACAATACAATACACTACTAACATAATTAAAAAAAATAAATAGAAAAGAGTATTCATTCACTTGGTCACAGTTATTTAAATATATTAAATAAAAATTATTTCAAAATAATTAATTAATTATTTATTTTCAATTTAAAAGGAATGAAGTTATTTTTTTTTTAATATATTAAATAAAAATGATTTGAAAATAATTAATAAATTATTTCCACATTTAGCTCTGTGACTTTTGACTTACGCTACGTAAGTACGTTAAACAAATGCACATTAAAACAACTACTTCCCGGGCAAATACGTAGCGTAAGTCAAAAGTCACAGTGCTAAATGTGGAAATAATTTATTAATTATTTTCAAATAATTTTTATTTAATATATTTAAAAAAATTAACTTCATTCCTTTTAAATTGAAAATAAACAAAAATCATTTCAAATTTATTGATTTTGAAACCAAAATCGACCATTTGCTGCTTTATTAACCTTTCTACTATGCGAGTTTATTGTTAACGTATTTCACATTTAGCTCTGTGACATTTTGATTTACCGTAAGTACTTTTCCCGGGAAGTAATTGTTTTAATGTGCATTTGTTTAAAGTACCTACGCAACGTAAGTCAAAATATCACAGAGCTAAATGTGGAAATAATTTATTATTCATTCTTAAATAATTTTTATTTAATTTATAAGAAATCATAATGGAAATACAAAATTGTTTATAAAAACTCACGACGCGTTATCCGACGGAATAATGCAATTAAAATTATTTCACCAACCTCTCCGTTCGAAAATGTTCACAGTTAGGAATCCGATTCGAGTTGAAAATATATGTAAAATGAATTTCAGCGCGCACGGATGCAAATCGAAACTAATATTAAAGATTTACCGTTTGCTTAAACAGTTCGAACGGTGCGTTTAATGAAAATTAATTTACGTACGCGCCGGCATTTTTGCCCAATTCGAACCCAATTATTCTAATCGAGTGTAAAATTTACATTAAACACACGGTAATTACAAATTAGCCGTAATATATGTTTATATTATGTAATTGACGCGATGATTCCGTTTGTTTTATGTGTATTAATAATTTAATTGCGTTGCTGGTTCCAGAGAGTGGCTGTTTGAATTATTGATATTTTTTAATCAATAACAAAGTGCTTAATTAAATTTGATCCTTTCTATAAAGGTGAAATTTATGTAATTTAATTTATTTGTACCTCGACACCCAATACCATAGAGAAACTAGTATACATCCTCTTTGCCAATACGGTTAATAGAGGATAAGATTAAGAAAGAAATTATTTGTAATGAAAATCTCATCTTTAACACTGAGTTTACTCTTTGGTATAAATATTAATACACCCCTACACCACCATTATGGTAGATGGGGATTTTAAATTATATATATATATATATATATATATATATATATATATATATAAATATTAATAAAGAACACTTCGGTTTGTTTGTAAAGATTCAAATATTTTATTGATAAATTACAATCATAAAATAAATAATAATAGAAGAAAAAATATTTCTACTCATTTTAAATAATAAATACATTAATGTGTTTTGAATTAAGAAAATTGTCTATTATTCATATGGTTTATTAATATTTCATTACTCAATACCTTTAACTATTTTTTTCATTACTCCATGTCCACTAATTACATGAGAAATTTTCCATTACACAATTTCTATGCATTCCGATTTTATAAAATGATATCCAGTAGCGATTTTTGGTAATAAATTTAATTTCAAATGTAAAATATTATTATTATTGTTTTTAAATTATAGGTTTTGAAATTTACAAGTAAATGTATCAGTCTGTCATACAGTCTGTCATACTTGTAAATTTCAAAAATTTTAAAAATATTAATGTATCAGTCTGTCATACATTTACTTGTAAATTTCAAAAGCTATAATTTAAAAACAATAATAATAATATTTTACGTTTGAAATTAAATTTATTGCCAGAAATTGCTACTGGATAATATCATTTTATAAAATCGGAATACATAGAAATTGTGTAATTGTGTAAAAAAAATATTTGAAATGCCAAGTAGCATCGGACATCTCTTACATTGAAAGACTATACAGGGTGTAGGCGAACAACTCATCATAACCCTGTATAGCGATATTTAATATAAGTAACTTATTTAAAGTTGCAATCATGCAATTTTTGCTGATTGTTTGAATGATTATTTTTCATTACACCTAAAAGTACAAAGGAAAAGGATTATAAAAAAAACTAATAATTATTTACGATTTATTTTAAAATTAATTAGGATTTTTAATTAATAATACATAGATTGGTATTATTTATTAGAAATCCAGGTTAAATTTGTAAAATAACTTATTTAATACGTCTCACCCCTAAAAAGTAGAAAGGAAAAGGATTATAAAAAAGCTAATAATTATTTACGTTTTATTTTAAAATTAATTAGGATTTCTAATTAATAATACATAGATTGGTATTATTTATTAGAAATCCGAGTTAAATTTGTAAAATAACTTATTTAATACGTCTTAACTTTAACGTTGATTAATAAATGTCATAACAACATTTTTAAATCATGAAAATTATATTTTTTTCTTCTGATTATTAATGATTATTTACGTTTTATATTAAAACTTTTTTCTATCATTAATAAGAAATTCGATTGAAGGATTTTTTTTATTACGAAGAAATTTCTAATAAATCACACAGATTCCGCACATCCATACCCGTCATCAAAAACTCAAATTTCTCACCCGAATAATTAAAAATAATTGATTCTCTCAAACAACCGTTACTTTAAATCCGTGAAATCTGTATTCCTTTGCGCATTCCCGAAACCTCATCATTAATCCTTATCATCTCTCAATCAATACAAAAAATCCATCACTTTTATCCAAAACCGATTTGTTAAAATGACATATGCTAACGCTTTTCTTTTCTTTTTCTTTATTTCGTTTGTTATTTTAATTGTACACGAATTAGCATTTCGGAAAAAACGGGTCGTTCAGCAGTGGCAGATAAGCATCGTTGGCCTTGATTTTCGCCGGACTTGAATCTATAATGAGGCCTAATTGCGGTGGATGATGATCGCGTCTGATCATTAAATACGAATTAGAAGTGAGAGTAACGCGGGTGAAGATAAGTTTTTGGAATCGGATGGAAAAAGTGAAGATGATGGAAATAAGAGTGTGCGCACGAGAAATATTTAATTTATGTGTATTATTTCCGTAATTATGATCTTCATTTTTGGGGGATTTCTTTGATATTTTAGACTTTGTTCTGCAAAAATTACTTTTTAGAAATTCTAGTAATTATTGTTATTTTCTTTCTTGTTGCACATTTCTGGTAACGAAGAAATTAAATTGGAGTAAAATTAAATAGAAAAAATAAGCAGTTACAAGTACAATAATTACAATGAAATTAAACAAGGAAAATTTCTGGCAATGATCAATAAAATTCGATCAATTCCTTTTTTACAAATGTGTGAATCATCTTTGTTTCATTTTATTTAAGTACAATAATGATGGAAATGAGATTAAATTACTATTGCAGTTATTTAAACTGACTAGAATGAAGGAACAATTGCGAAACATTCAAAAGAAAACAAAATTTAATTTTATTAATTATAAGCAACAATTAAAATATAATTATATTGGGCAATTAAATACATACGCATATAATTAGACAAATAATACAACGAATCAAATAAAAAAGAGTATTCATTCACTTGGTCAAAGTTATTTAATAAATTAAATAAAAATGATAAGAGGAAAACCAATAGAAAACTAGGAGAACAGCGTATCAAAGGCACTACAAGAAAGAGGAATAAACATAAGAGAAGCAGAAAAAATGGCTAAGGACAGAAACAACTGGAGGAGAGTCATTAAGAAATAGACAATGAAGAAAAACCTCGACACCAATTGGTAAAAGGGGACATCGATTATATATATATTCAATTTTTAATTCTAAGTTAGTTACTTAGAATTAAAAATAGAATTTCTTGTTTCAATGTGGAGATCGCAATAATAATAGAACATAATTTAAGGAAATGTCTTAATTTCAGATATATATGTGTTATAATAATTTAAATTATATAATAAAAATGATTTGAAAATAATTAATAAATTACTTAAACATTTAGCCCAGATATTTGCCCGCGAAGTAGTTGTTTTAGGTGCATTTGTTTAAAGTACTTACGTAACGTAAGTCAAGATGTTACAGTGTAAATGATTTATTAATTATTTTCAATTAACTTTTATTTCATTTACAACGAATCGATATGACTCATTCACGAATCAATGTAACTCTTTCACATTGATTCGTTGTAAATTAAATAAAAATGTGAAAATAATTAATAAATCATTTCCACATTTATCTCCGTAACATTTTGACAGTCAACACAAAATATTTTTCGTTTTGATTGATCGATCAAAGTGTATAGAACATTTATTACGATTAAACGGGTATTTCAAATCGTGCACAAATCCTGTTTAAAATGATTTGGAAGTCTCCCAGAGGTTTATTTGAGACACAGTGAACCCAAAATAATATTTTTTTTAATGAACTAAGTGTGTAGAAAATTCATGAGGGATTTACTTTTTTCTTCTTTCTTACTTTTTTCTTTATTTATTTATTTTTTTCATAGCAAATGAATCATATAATTAATAATTGCCATTAAAATATCTCACCGTAAAACGCAATTATAATTTAATTTACGAGCGCTTTCCCAATCGGTAATTCACATTAAAAAAAAGGAACACCATCATCAATTTCCTGCTTGATTAATTACATTTTTTCAAAGGCGCACAAATTCGGCCTTTTATTTATTTCTGGGTCACGTTGTAATTGCGGAATCTCCACTATCAACTAGTTAACAGTAATCCCCATTACCGGGGATCATTATGGACGCGCATTTCACCTCGCATTCGGAATGACTTTTTTTTTTTTTTCGAAAAAAAAATGTGTATTTGGTTAATAGTTTCGTAAGTTACCGTAAATATTTATTTTCTTCGCTAAGCGCGCTTTTTATTGTGATAATATTTACGCGGATCAGAGAAATGGTCGCGTCGTAAATTTTTCGGGAAAATTGTGCATCGTTAATTTTTGATATTGGCCGTAAATTCAATTTGGCGCCTTTTGTGCGTTGGATTGATGTTGTAAAATGTTTGATGGAGCGTGTAAACAGGATTTTATTGAAATGAAAAAAATGCTTCTACAAATTTAATTCCATGTTTTTAAATTATTTATTTATTTATTTAAACCCAACAGCCATAAAGGCCAATTACGAGATACATTTAAGTTAATCACAAAAATAGTAATAATTATAACAATAATTAAATAGCCTACAATAAAACATATATAGAAACACCATGCATTGTTTTATATCAAATGTTATCACTCCTTATGTGGAGCTTTTGATAACACCTTGCGGGTCATATTGACAAGAAGTCAACAACAATAACTCTGAACTCAAACTTTAACTTATACTTGTATTCAAACTTTACACAATTATTACATTTTTTCACTATTAACGAAAAGGCAAAGACATCTGATCAGCCCGAAGGCCGAATCAGTTCTGCTTCAAAAACAATTACAAACTTAAACACAGTGATTATAACGAGAGGACGAGACGTGTACAAAATAAGTCCTTTTGTCCTTTTGTATGAAAATATTTACACAGCCATTAGTCAGTTGAAAGCATTTCTCGGATATCAAAAATCTAATTACTTCTCTTCAAAATATTTACTTTTCAATATTGTTCAAAACAAGAATTACTGATAGATAATTTTATCTGATAAATATAATAATATCGAATAAAACAACGAAATTCTAAGAAATGTTTACAACACAAACATATCAAGTAATTCAATTAACAATATGGTCTCCCTATTAATTTTCTCACTTAACCCGCAGTGAAGAATATTTCAACTAATCAACCTGATTGGGACAACAAAACAAAATGAGAATATCGTTTAGAATAGGAGTGAAAATAAATTAAAAAAATGGTATATTTAATTAAAACACTTGGTTTGTTTCACAGTGAATCCGTAATCCACAAATTTTAAATAAAACCCCATGGAGTATGTTTTTGGTTATAAGAGTTTAATCTGCATGAAGTAAATACGTAAATATATTGATTTTTAATCGTGCTAATTAACTGAATTACCGCATTGGCTTTAATTCGTTGATATTATGTAAATATTTCGCAATGATCAATGGCATTGTCAATGTTTACGATGTGATTGAAATGTATATTTGTAACTGTAAATAATTAAATCGGAAATTATCCCTACGTTTTAATTAACTGTGCAATATTATTAAGGTTTACGCAAATAAATCGGTGATTATATAAATTTTATAGTTATTATTAAATATTATTGTTATTATAAACTTTCTTCTTTTTATTTTTCTGTTTAAATTTATTATCTGATAGCTTGTATTTTCTTATATTATTTGTATGAAGACATATTTTTTTGCATAATGTTTAATTTTGTTTGCTAATATTAATTTATACTTTGTTCTCTTTTTTTTCTGTTTAAATTTAACTAACTTTGCTTGTACTCTTCTTATATTATGATTTTGATTGTATATTTTCCCTTGTTGGATTCTTCCGTTGGAAAATAAAATTATTATTATTATTATTCCTGCCACACACCCGAATGGGTAGAGCGGCATTTGATTATATATATATATTATTATTATTCTTGTACCCTTTCGGTTGTCGAAGATTATTAAATATTTTAGATAATAATATTAAAAAAGGCATTGTGTTGAGGGAATAGAAAATCAGCACAGTATACATATTTATGTATTATTAATTTAAATTAAATAAAATGAAAATTCACACATTTGTAGCTATTTAAATTACAATGAAATTAAACAAGGAAAATTTCTGGCAATGATCAATAAAATTCGATCAATCCCTTTTTCCAACTGCAGTTTTGCAGTTCCTTGTTTAATTTCATTGTAATTAATACTGTAATTATTATTAATTTATTATATTTTTTGTTGTCATTTTTTAGGTTATGTCTTTTTGTGTACGTGAAATGAAATGAAAGAATATGATTTAAAACATGAATGCGGCAACAAACCCTAGCAGTCAACGCCGGTAAATGAAAGGGATCTGTTGGTCGTAGACTAGGATAAAACATTTTTGATTATATGGTATATATAACACACTGGTCTGATAAGGTCTGATAGACCGAAATAGCTAACACCATTTATCCAAAACAGATGAACAAACAGTTTGAACAAACTCATTTAGCGAAATTTATTCTTTATGTAACGATAAAATAATTAGAATGAAATCATTTCACAATAAAATATTATTAAAAGTCAGAAAGACCTCTGGTCGATAGCCATTTAACAATTAATTAATTTTTGTCTGATATACATAATCAATGTTTGTTACGTTTTTGTAAACTTAATTGATAATAAAGATTGTTATATATATTATTAAAATAGTTTTTCAGATATCTGTATTTTTTTGCGTACGTTTTCTCTCTGTCTCTCTCTCTCTATCTTTCTCTCTCTCTCTCTGTAATTCTTCTTTATCATAAAAAGCACAAAATTGAAAAAAATATATTCTAAATTTTAGAATATATTGCGATAGTGCTCATTATGAAAAAGAAGAATTAAAGAGCAAAAAAACGTACATAAAAAAAATACAGATATGTGAAAAACTGATTTTCTTCTAATTATTTTTTCGTTACATAAAGAATAATTAAATTTTTCGCAAAATATATTTTAAAATTTTTAGAATATATTTTTCGCAAAATATTTTTTTTTAAATTAAATAATTGCGTATAGTGCGCATTATGAATCCACAGCACGAGTGATTGAAACGTGCGCTATGCAATCAGTACACAGAGAGTAATAATTATGCAAATGTTTAATCCCTACTTAACCAAATGGAACGCGTCGATGGCTTGCTGGGACGTAATTACACGTTTTAATCCGACGCGTTTCAGTCCGGCCTCCCGGATTGCTGAAAATATTCAGCGCGCCATTTTTCGCCGCGTTTTATTTATGGACTGAATCCGGAGGAATTTGCATTTTCTAGGATGTGCGTCTCAACTTCACGAGGCAATTTTCGTAATTGTTATTATTTCTCCCGAAGCCATGTGGATTAATTTTTTCTTCTTTTTCTGGAATAGAAAATGTTGAACGGGAGATATAAAGAAATATTCTTTGGTTTCTCCAAGGTATACGTGAGGAGCTAATTATATGTATTTAATTAGTATCATTATGTTGTTTGTATTATTTTATTATTCGTGGTAATAGTAACACCACAGACCCAAGAAATCGAAGCCGGAAAGTGGGAGGGTTTTTTTTAGTCGGTAGTCTCTAGGATTTTGTCCGAGAAGATTTTGATACTAAAACTAATCCTAATGAAAGGCATTTGAGCACTCCTGCCCTTAAATAAACACAAGTGTATTAGATCCATGTGTACCTATTCCATACAGGCCGCCAGAAAATTTATCAGGTGGGGAAATTTTTTTTAAGTGTTTATTTAAAACGCCCGGGACCGAGGTCTATCCTGTAGATAAGCCTAAGAGCTGCGATTGAACAAACAAGGGTAGAATTTGGTCCTGGCAAATCTTGTAGAACGCATGCCAAACCGCAATACCTATTTAGGAATAAAATCCAGGGAGGGGCGGTAGTTCATGTTATAAAAATAAATATAAAAAAAATTATATAAAAATATTAAATAGTTGTAGACATGTCTTTTTTGTATAAAATTTTGAATGGATTTGTTGTATGCCCTACTCTTCTTTCACGAATAGGTTTTTACTTTAACACTGATCATCGTGAATTAAGCAACTCAACACTTTTTAGCTTGCCTTTTCATAAAACGAACTATGGTTACTATTCTCCTATTACACGATTCATGCGGACAGCCAATGCTTTGAATGTAATGACTAATATCGATTTATTTTACAACTCCTTAAGTGAATTCCTAAGTATTGTTAAAAAAAAGGAATGCGATCATAGTACATAATTGTAGTTAATTACATTATATATTACTAATTCTTTATTATTATTATATTTTTTTGTAAAAGGTGTATTCCGTTAATAAAGATTTATTTATTTATTTATTTCTGTGAGTTACATTAAATAACGTAACAATATTTACATCATTACAATCAATAATTAAAATAATTATTAAATTATTCTCACATTTAGCTCTGTGACTTACGTTACGTAAGTACGTAAACCAAATGCACGTTAAAACAACTACTTCCCGGACAAATACCCACGCCCACATAAATGTAGATTGAAAACTGTAGACTATACTGTAAAACAAAATAGATATTTTCATTTTTAACCGTTAATTGGTGTTCATTAAACATCATAAAAGTTCATTAAAGCTAAATTGGAAACTGTTCCCAATAATTAAAGTCCGTCTCAAAACAACTACGAGTATTTCCCAATTCCAAAACATATTAATTTAAACACCATCAGTAGGACATTTTTTTCTGCGAAAAAACGCCTCCAGCTTTCAATAAAACATAATTCATCGTAATCTGTTTTTCACCTGAAGCGCCAATAACTCAAATTATGAAGAAAAAAAACGAGAACACTTGTTTGAAATTGAGAATACGTCGTAGGATGGAGTAAAGAAATTTTCTTTACTTACGCATACTTCAGTAAAAAAAAAATATTCCACTTATTTTTGGATTTGCACGCGAAATTATAAATTCGAACGAACACTTTGTTGTTTATTTTTATTCATAAAAATTGAATGTGAACTAAAAATTGTGTTAAATAAAATACGAATGCGATTTTTACTTTCCCCGGACCCCTGTCTTAGGGAAAGTATTGTGATCGTAAAAAAAATCGAATCACCAATTTTAACGAATTTCAACGTTTTGAAGTTCCTTAAGTACATTCCATCGAGTTTTGAAAAATGTCTGTGTGTGTGTGTGTGTGTGTGTCTGAGTAAAGAAATTTTCTTTACTTACGCATACTTCAGTAAAACCCCTACACCACCATTATGGTAGATGGGGATTTTAGATTATATATATATATATATATATATATACTTCAGTAAAAAAATATTCTTTACTCAGTGATCAATGGTGTTTCATTTCAAAAACATGTGAAATCACGCAAAAAATTTAATCGCCCGGCTTCGTTTTCAATCCAATAAGTTCCTGTTCTCAATTAACGTTCCCATCGGACATTTTATTAATTGCGCCTTTTTTCTCTCTCTTTTCAAATGCGTGAGGTTAGTAGGGGTCACATTCACCACACGTCGAAAAATTAACAATTTTTGTAATGGGTCGTTCACGTCCGCGGATTAATCCGTCAATGGAATGGAATTATTGCTTGTCATAATTAACGTTTTCAAATAATGGAATTGGGCAGTTCTGTGAGATTTTTTTCCGTGACTTCGTGTACCGTTAGTGTGGAATTATTAATGTAGTTTTTCAATGGATCGATTTCACTGGCGATTGTGTTTGTTTTGGTGCTTTTAATAATTGTTAATTACTCGGTACGAAAGGGGAAAGTCGAGCGGTGTTTTATTAGAAATTTATTGAGAAATGATATTGATAAAAAAAATGGGAAATGGAAATGAAATTCAATAGATTTGTTTATATAAATAAACATATATATACAAACATCTTTATTCCCAAAGAATACATACATATTTAATTCAATATACAATACATGAAACAATTAAAAACAAATATATATTATTAAGAGAAACGGCTATCGACTGGAAGTCTTTCGGCCTATAAATAAACAATACTCCATTAATAGAAGTTTATAAAAATAAAACAAATAATCATTAATGTTTAATTCTGTTGTTTGTATGCTTTTTTTTATTTTTATTAATTTATTTATGGAATTTCACCATATATATATATATATATATATATATATATATATATAACATCTTAATTCAGACAATTTTTAATACAATTTTCTTTACAATATTTAATAACAATAATCTTTATTAACAGATATATATGAAAACATTTTGTACACTTTTCTTCACTTATAAATGAAGAAAAGTGTACAGAGTGTTTTCATATTTCTTTCAAATCTTCACGAAACTCACATTTAATTAAGTGTTTAACAGATATATACTGAAAAATATACAAAATAAATAATAAAAATTACAAACTCAAATGTATAATTTATATCTGTTAATTGACCATCGAACCTCGACATGGGTCATCATGGGAAGTCATTTAGCGATTTCTGGATTTTCGCCGAAATTCCACTTTTTTCCTTACGATATTTCGAAATTTTCAAGAAAAATATTTTCTCCAAAATTTTAAAAAAAATTCTAAATTATTCTTGATGATACTAAAAATAACTTGGACTATTAAGTTTCTCGAATAAACGAAAGTTTCAATTATTTTGAACCCATTCGAATCGCTCTGTGAAATTAACACGGAGCCTTACGGAAACAGTTTAAGGCGGCCCCGTCGATTGGTCATTTTGGATGCAACTGCAGTTAAGCTTAGATTACGGCTTTTACGGAAGAGATAAACGAACGCGGTTTTCAGTGTTGCATTCTTAAAGAACATAGTTATATTTTTGCCAAAGGTAATTTTTCTAGTTCATCCACGATCGACAGAAAAAAATCGCAAAATCGAACAAAATTTTCGCTCAATTTGCGAAGGCCAATTTTGGCAGCGGATTAATCGAAAACTAATTTCTCGATGAAGCTCATTTTCTCACAGTTTATTCCCCCATTCTTTCGCTACATTTTGGTACACTATGAAGTCATTTGGAGATTTTTGCATTTTTGCCGAAAATCGACTTTTTTCCATGCATACCCCTTGCGATATTTTCAAATTTCGATGAATTTTTTTTTTCTTCCAAAAATTTTGAAAAAAATCTCGAATATTCTTGATTATACTAGAAATAACTTGGACTATTAAATTTCCCGAATAAAAATTATTTTAAATTATTTTCAGCCTATTTTAATAGCTCCGAGAAAATAACACGGAGCCTTATGGGAACGGTTTAAGGCGGTCCCGTCAATTAGACATTTCTGATACATCTGTAGTTAAGCTAAGATTACGGCTTTAATGGAAGAGATAAACGAACGCGGTTTTCAGTATTGCATTCTTAAAGAATATAGCTATATTTTTGCTAAAGGCCATTTTTCTAGATCATCCATGGTCGCCAGAAAAAAATTGCAAAATCGAACAAAATTTTGACCCAATTTACGAAGGCCAACTTTGCTAGCGGATTAATCGAAAACTAATTTCTCGATGAAGCTCATTTTCTCAGAGTTTATTCCCCCATTCTTTGGCTACATTTTGGTACACTATGAATTCATTTGGAGATTTTTGCATTTTTGCCGAAAATCGACTTTTTTCCATGCATACCCCTTGCGATATTTTCAAATTTCGATGAATTTTTTTTTCTTCCAAAAATTTTGAAAAAAATCTCGAATATTCTTGATTATACTAGAAATAACTTGGACTATTAAATTTCCCGAATAAAAATTATTTTAAATTATTTTCAGCCTATTTTAATAGCTCCGAGAAAATAACACGGAGCCTTATGGGAACGGTTTAAGGCGGTCCCGTCAATTAGACATTTCTGATACATCTGTAGTTAAGCTAAGATTACGGCTTTTATGGAAGAGATAAACGAACGCGGTTTTCAGTGTTGCATTCTTAAAGAACATAGCTATATTTTTGCTAAAGGTCATTTTTCTAGTTCATCCAATATCGACAGAAAAAAATCGCAAAATCGAACAAAATTTTCGCTCAATTTGCGAAGGCCAATTTTGGCAGCGGATTAATCGAAAACTAATTTCTCGATGAAGCTCATTTTCTCAGAGTTTATTCCCCCATTCTTTGGCTACATTTTGGTACACTATGAATTCATTTGGAGATTTTTGCATTTTTGCCGAAAATCGACTTTTTTCCATGCATACCCCTTGCGATATTTTCAAATTTCGATGAATTTTTTTTTCTTCCAAAAATTTTGAAAAAAATCTCGAATATTCTTGATTATACTAGAAATAACTTGGACTATTAAATTTCCCGAATAAAAATTATTTTAAATTATTTTCAGCCTATTTTAATAGCTCCGAGAAAATAACACGGAGCCTTATGGGAACGGTTTAAGGCGGTCCCGTCAATTAGACATTTCTGATACATCTGTAGTTAAGCTAAGATTACGGCTTTTATGGAAGAGATAAACGAACGCGGTTTTCAGTGTTGCATTCTTAAAGAACATAGCTATATTTTTGCCAAAGGTCATTTTTCTAGTTCATCCACGATCGACAGAAAAAAATCGCAAAATCGAACAAAATTTTCGCTCAATTTGCGAAGGCCAATTTTGGCAGCGGATTAATCGAAAACTAATTTCTCGATGAAGCTCATTTTCTCAGAGTTTATTCCCCCATTCTTTGGCTACATTTTGGTACACTATGAATTCATTTGGAGATTTTTGCATTTTTGCCGAAAATCGACTTTTTTCCATGCATACCCCTTGCAATATTTTCAAATTTCGATGAATTTTTTTTTTCTTCCAAAAATTTTGAAAAAAATCTCGAATATTCTTGATTATACTAGAAATAACTTGGACTATTAAATTTCCCGAATAAAAATTATTTTAAATTATTTTCAGCCTATTTTAATAGCTCTGAGAAAATAACACGGAGCCTTATGGGAACGGTTTAAGGCGGTCCCGTCAATTAGACATTTCTGATACATCTGTAGTTAAGCTAAGATTACGGCTTTTATGGAAGAGATAAACGAGCGCGGTTTTCAGTATTGCATTCTTAAAGAATATAGCTATATTTTTGCTAAAGGCCACTTTTTCTAGATCATCCATGGTCGGCAGAAAAAAATTGCAAAATCGAACAAAATTTTGGCCCAATTTACGAAGCCCAACTTTGCTAGCGGATTAATCGAAAACTAATTTCGCGATGAAGCTCAATTTCTCAGAGATTATTCCCCCATTCTTTAGCTACATTTTGGTATACTATGAAGTCATTTGGAGATTTTTGCATTTTTGCCGAAAATCGACTTTTTTCCATGCAATATTTTCAAATTTCGATGAATTTTTTTTCTTCCAAAAATTTTGAAAAAAATCTCGAATATTCTTTATTATACTAGAAATAACGTGGACTATTAAATTTCTCGAATAAAAATGATTTTCAATTATTTTCAGCCCATTTTTAATCGCTCCGTGAAAATAACACGGAGCCTTATGGGAACGGTTTAAGGCGGTCCCGTCAATTAGACATTTCTGATACATCTGCAGTTAAGCTAGGATTACGGCTTTTATGGAAGAGCTAAACGAACGCGGTTTTCAGTGTTGCATTCTTAAAGAATATAGCTATATTTTTGCTAAAGGCCATTTTTCTAGATCATCCATGGTCGGCAGAAAAAAATTGCAAAATCGAACAAAATTTTGGCCCAATTTACGAAGGCCAACTTTGCTAGCGGATTAATCGAAAACTAATTTCTCGATGAAGCTCAATTTCTCAGAGATTATTCCCCCATTCTTTAGCTACATTTTGGTATACTATGAAGTCATTTGGAGATTTTTGCATTTTTGCCGAAAATCGACTTTTTTCCATGCGATATTTTCAAATTTAGATGAATTTTTTTTTTTCTTCCAAAAATTTTCAAAAAAATCTCGAATATTCTTTATTATACTAGAAATAACGTGGACTATTAAATTTCTCGAATAAAAATGATTTTCAATTATTAGGTAAAAATTTATATTTATATACAAATAATGATTAATATTTATTGTTAAACTATCTGTGCTTTCGACTAACAGTCTTTCAGAAATTTCACCATTTTACTAAATATTACATTATCATACAATATTTAAAAAATATATTTTTATTATTCCTCAGCCCTTGAGAGTACTCTTAAATTTGACAATGACAAGATAAAATTGTTGAAACTATAGTCATTTAATTAAAATTATACAAACAAAGTGAATCAGTTTATTAATTGTTGAGGCTTCTACTTTGTTGTACATTGTAATTAAATTTTAATAAATGAAACAAATTTTTACTTCGAAATTATGTTTTGATATGACACGTTAAAATTGTCGTCAACAATAAAACAATCCGAGTTATACAAACGAAGTACAAAAATGTCTCATTTATAAAAAAAATAATCAGTGTTTTTATTAAATAAAAGAAAAAGTAGATTTAATTTACTTCCTCACCTCACACTGACAAGTAGAGAGAAACATATAACGATGTTATATAAGACTAAATAAATAAATTTCCTACACCAATATGTGGTAGAAGGATATAAGATTATATATATATAATAAATAAATTTAATTTCATTAAAAATCCGCTTTAAATACATATTTTTTAGACGGCATTTAATTTGAAAACTTTCTTATTTGTGAATTATTTAGTATCCAAAGTAGACCAGATTTCCACGCTGAATTAGATTCTTAGATAATTCAATCAGCGTGGGCCAAGAACAATACGCACCGTTAATTTTATAATCCGGACTTTCTGTAACACTTTAAATTCGCCTTAAGCTGATATCTGACGTTCGCTTTTTTCTTCTTATCTGTTGAAAAGGATCGTTTCTCATTCCTGACATTAACACGCCTTTAAAACGCTCCTAATTATATAAACAAATAAACGAATTTGTTTCGATGAGAATACATTTTTGTGATGATTAATTTGACAACCAATAAGTATAACAATGAAACACATAAGTGGGCAAAGATGTTGATTATTAAAGATTGGTTGTTAAATTAATCAGCACAAATATTTAAAATCATCAAAACAAACAAAATAAAAAATAATTCGGCGATATTTTCAAATTTCGATGAATTTTTTTTTCTTCCAAAAATTTTGAAAAAAATCTCGAATATTCTTTATTATACTAGAAATAACGTGGACTATTAAATTTCTCGAATAAAAATGATTTTCAATTATTTTCAGCCCATTTTTAATCGCTCCGTGAATTCGGCGGAGAAGAAGAATTTTATTATTAAAGATTGATTGTTAAATTAATCAGCACAAATATTTAAAATTATCAAAACAAACAAAATAAAAAAATAATTCGGCGGAGAGATGGCCAATTACAAGATATAAAATATACACTTGATTTTGTAATTTTTTAATATTTATTTAGTATTTTTTTTTGCTGTATATATATGTTAATAAAGATTATTATTATTATTAAAAAATTGAAGGAAAGACCTCTGGTCGAAAGCCATCGTAAAATTGTAACTGTATATTAACAGTGCTTCCCAAAAGAAACGGAAAAATTCTATAACATCGTAAATAAAAATATTTCAGAAAAATGCTCTGACCATCGATTTTTATTTTAAAATTATCATCCTGTCATTCACTTTTCAGCCCATCACCCCTTCTCCCCTGCGGAGTCGTAACTACAACTTTAAAAATTCAAATAGCAAAGTATCCCTTGCGATACCTAAATTAATAGATTTTTTTCATTCATAATACAACAATTTTTTTTATCAAAATCGGTTAATAAATATATTAGAATAGAATGGAATTTTATTCAAGTAATTAGTACCATACATACACATATACAAATTATAATAAATTAAAGACGACGCAAGCGCCACCTTTTGCCTAATTCTACAAGGTAGACGACCGAGAATCATTGTTTCGTCCACTAAAGGAAGGCGAACTTGTCCTGTTTAAGCAAACAAGGAAAACGAAATTCACATTTAATGAAACGTTCAGCCACCATTCATCTAGCGTATGGATAACCAGTGGCTGAACGTTTCATTAAATATACAAACTATATTGAATACGTCACTATATTGTAACGAAAGTGAAAGAAGTAACTGGAATGTTCCACCTAGCGCGCGACTGTAAACGTGACGTCATGGAAAGTTCTGGAAGATTCGAGAAACAAGCACGCTATATAAGCGCGCGCTAGCGGCGAGGCAGTCAATCACGAACGTCCGAATACTCAACATCTCGTTATAAATAAAAAGCGACAGTGTGTTAAGTGTACTGTAAATAAATAAATAGACATTGTTTTAATTATTTTCGAGTCTGATTAAACCCGATTTCATAACAATATATTTACCAAAATGTATTCAAAGAAGAGCCTCAATATTCGAGTTAAAACAATTGCAACTTGTTCTTACTTATGTCAAAAAGAATTCAAACTTTTTGGTGATTGAAGAAAAAATATCCAATTTTGGCTTAAAATGGACCTTACTCAATCCCATTTATGAAGCTCTTTTCAGATTTTTTCTCTCATTTTTCCGCTTCTTATAATATAGCTGGAACATCGAGTTTCGCTTACCCTGCACAACTAATGACTTGAGAGAATAATAGAAGAAAATGAAGCGAAATGAATTATTTATTTATTTGTGGCACAACTACAGAAATATAAACCTAATTTCTGTAGTTGTGCCATAAATAAATAAATAATTCATAACCGTTTGTTATAATGAAATCACTTGGTTTTGTTTTACTAAAATATATTAGATTAGAATGGAATTGTATTTTAGTAGAACAAAACCAAGTGATTTCATTATAAAAAACGGTTATTAAATATGTTTTACCAAGTGATAAATGAGAAAAAGGTATACAATATAAATAATTCATTTTCGCTTCATTCTCTTCCATTATTCCTAATTTCTGTAGTTGTGCCATAAATAAATAAATAATTCATTTCGCTTCATTCTCTTCTATTATTCTCGTAAATTTCTCGCTTAGTATACTTTTCAATGTAATTCCTTTATAGTTTCCACAACTTTGGCATTTCTTTTTTTTTAATTTCCTGATCACGTTTCATGTAAAATTGATGATAATTCATAAAAATTATATTAATTTCAGATAATCATGAGGTATGATTAGTTCGAATTGTTTAAAATTATTATCCACTTATTTTTGGATTTGAAGATTTACTGCACGCGAAATTATAAATTCGAACGGACGCGTTTCTGTTTGTTTTAATTCCTAAAGAATGAATGTGAACTAAAAATGAAATTCGAACGAACACTTTGATGTTTATTTTAATTCATAAAAATTGAATGTGAACTAAAAAATGTGTTAAATAAAATATGAATGCGATTTTTACTTTCCTCGAACCTCTGTCTAAGGAGAAGTATTGTGATCGTGAAAAATTTCGAATCGCCAATTTCGACGAATTTCAACGTTTTGAGGTCCCCTAAGTCCATTCCATCGAGTTTTGAAAAATGTCTGTGTGTGTGTGTGTGTCTGCGCTTTTGGTTAGAAGCAAAACTTATTAAGTGCAACTTTACTCATAATGTTTCTGCGATAGCGACCCTGTCCAAGGGAAAGTAAAAAGACAACAATCCATTTTTTTAATTATTATTTTTTTCTTTACTATTAAATGTTCATTCAAAAACGTATTTCACCGAATTCGGTGAAAAAAAGTACTTTCCTGGTAATTACCATGGGAAAGTACTTTTTTTTAATTTGTTTCATTAAAATTATTAACTACTCTTAATAACTTTTTAAGTTCTGTTGACAGAGCTGAAAAGCTGGGGCCATAAAATCCGCAACAAGAAGAAGAACTTTTTAAGTTGGCGCCACCTAGCGGGGATTAAATTACTTATATTTATTATTTTTGTCAATAATTTCATTCAACACGATAAGTTCTTTCATATGGCATAAAAAATATTGAAATCAGTTAAGCACAAAAGTGTTATTTTACATTTGCTCATTACAAATTCGAAACATCCCCCACCCTTTATTTCAAAAACAAAAATATGGGAGACTTCAATCCTACATTTTTGTTTTATAATCTCATCATTATTATAAAAAGTGTCATTTAATGATACCTTTGTTAGAACTTTTTTGAGATAATCGTAGTATCATAGGGTAACTAGTATTTCATTCTCTTTGGTAGAATTATGTTTTTAGTTTTCATTGCGCCCTCTACCGGAGAAGTTATAAATTTGAAAATTATTTGTAGCATTTTCTCGTGACTGATTTTGTTGACATTTTGTGTTTACTTGAAAGCTCTAGGACTTCCTGAGATATAGACTAACCGGTGACCTTTTTATTTGGACACCCGGTACAACTTAATTTAATTTAATAAAACAATATTCAACTAGAAGGCTAAAGAAGATACAATTTATTACTTATTTTCAATTTTTTATACTTAATTTATTTAAATAACTGTGATCAAGTGAATAAATCCCATTTTTCTATTATTAGAAATTTGAATTTAAAAAATAGGATCCAAAAACACGTGCCTGCAGATATACTTATATTATATTATATTATATTATATTATATTATATTATATTATATTATATTATATTATATTATATTATATTATATTATATTATATTATATTATATTATATTATATTATATTATATTATATTATATTAAGTTTTTTTGCTGTTTACATTAAATATTCTCGAATCAAAAATTGTTGCATGATGCAATATTTTATTGATATGTAGCATCAGGTTTACATTATGTAATTCAATGTCTGGCGGAGTATTTGCCCGAGAAGTAGTTGTTTTAATGTTTTTTAAAGTACTTACGTAGTGTAAGTCAAAATATCACGGAGGTAAATGTGGAAATAATTTTTATTTATTTTTAAAAAAATAGAATATTTATTAGCGGAAAGACCATAGGTCGAGCAAGCAAGAAAGAAATATTGTAAATATATGTAAAACAAATAACTTTGAATAAAGATATTGTAGTAGTAGTAGAATATTTAAGTAACTTTAGAACTCTTAATGAAAGAGTTATACTTTCATCAACAGCTAAGTCTAACAAAAAAAAACATCCCTCCTTAATTAATTTAATTTCAGGCTTTTCTTAAAAAAATAAATGGCTCGTGTTCCTTTTTTGTTCTCAACGAAAAACTCTCTTTTCTCTTTCAAGCAAACACGCGATAACACAACAAAAGTGAAAACCGTTTAAAAAAAACGAGATTCCCATATTTATAAACAATTTAACACAAACGGAAACAACAATTCAAAAAATATGTCACGTTTCAATTTCATCCATCTCGCGATAGCCATTCCCAAGCTGTTGGATATTAAAAACTAGTTAGCAGTCGAAAATTTCGGGTTAAACGATGTGTTATAACACATAATAAATTTGAATCCGTGCTATGTTGTCGCAATTACCGGCTGTGTATAGATCGTACAAGCTATAAAACTGTGAAGCCGGAATTTTCGTGCTTAATGAGACGGTTAGTGTCAGTTTTACGGTTTCGCGCTGTTGAAAAAAAAAAAGAGATTCGTCAGCAGAGTTGATTAAGGTTTTTTTTTATTGTTTGCAATTCCGGTGGCTTTGATGTGGAATTTGTGTGCGTTTTCTTAATAGTGGTAATCAATTATTTGAAATTTTGTATTCTGATAAATTGCTCGAATTAAATTAGAAATGTGGAAATTTAAAATTTATTGCATGATATGAAAATTGTTACTGCTTCGAAGTGTTGAAAATCAACATTCTCTATAAATTATATATATAGAGAGATTTTTTTATCAGTATACATTTCTCCTATGTATACCTGCAAAATACGCGAGTCAAACGCATTAATGTATGTGTGTTTAGTTGCCTATAACACGCAACTGAACACACATATTCCAAATAATCAACTAAACATACACACATTAATCGTTTCAATGCGTTTGACTCGCGTTTTTTGCAGGTATGCATTTCTCCTAATCTATACTGATAAAAAAACCTCTCTGTATATATATATATATATATATATATATATTCAATGACCCTTTCCACCCATATGTGTGTAGGGTTTATTCTCTATAAATAATATAGTCAAATTCCATTTAGATAGACCAATTATAAATTAATCAAAGTCGAAACAATGATTCTCAGTTGTCTACCTTGTAGACTCAAATCGTTGATGTTACATGTAATTAGCCGAAAGATGGCGCTTGCGTCGTCTTTCATTTATTATGATTAATCAAAGGCAATTTATCATAAAAACAGATAATTATTTATTTGTATCTTTACACTTCCCACCAAAATTTCGTAATTAATAACTATTAATTCAGGGAATCAAGGATCGGGTAAGGTCATTCTAGGAACATCTACATTAATTAAAAAACTTTTCAACTTCAAAATATTTTGTGAAGTTGAAAAATCTTCATGGGATATGATAATATAAAATGTAGCTTAATCATTTATTTAATATTAAACAAAATTTATATAAATGTTTGACCCGGAAAAAAAGGCTGATAAAAAAAATAAATTAAGGAATATTTGCCAAGTAATCCTTGACATGAGAAGGATCCAGCCTCTTAAAACCGCTGGCATCGCAAATGCCGACCTCGATATTGTCAGCCGTCATCTGACCCTCGAAACTCTCTTTAAGGGTCAAGATGGCTGTATGAACAGCGTCATCCAACTCCAAATCTTCACTATATCTGAAAATAAAAGTTAATTGTGAGTAAATAATAAAAAAAAAATTGCATATTAACATATTTTTACTCTACCACACAATAACATCGAAGGAAAAAGGGACTTTTAAGTGTTGAAGTGAAAAACAAATGAAATGCTGAGTATTCTCGCCGTTCAAGTGATGCGTCTTGAATATAAATGTACTTTAAACATAATTTATTTATTTAGTACCCCTACACCACCATTATGGTAGATGGGGATTTTAGATTATATATATATATATATATATATATATTTAGTCTCATATAACATCGTTATATGTTCCTCTCTAATTCTCAGTGTGAGGCGTTTAAACATAATACTAATATGAAAAATGTATTAATTTTAAAATTAATTAAGTTATGTGTTAATCTCTCAATCATACATATTCCTTGCTTCCAGGGTGTACATTTATTTATTCCTTCTCGATTCTTCTCACCTTTTCTCTAAGAACGTTTTTCCGTTAATAAAATTCTTCCCCATTGCAGTCGCCTTCCAAGCGAAGTAAGCCCCGGACGGATCACACTGGAACAGGTAAGGCCTGTCATTGTCCCACCCACATATTAAAAGAGACACACCGAACGGCCTGACGCCTCCCGATTGTGTGTACTCCTGCATGACGGCGGCGACCCTCTGCACCAACTGCACGGTCGGAATCGGTTCCCTGTACACCAGGTAGTACTGCTGCGCCATCTTACGCGCTTGCTTCACCAACAAACGGTAATCGGGACCCATTCCCGAGTAAACCATTCCGATATGCTTCGTGATCATCTCCACTTTGTTAACGCTGTGCTCGTCGTAGAGGATCGATTTGTGTTTGTTTTCCGTCGCGATAACGACTCCATTGCAAGCTGGAAAAAAATTTATGAAAATATTTATTTTTCATATTATGTTGGATATATATATTCATCATCTTTATGGGTTAACATTTTTGACAATTTATTTAAACTTTAAACAATGTTCTTGTAAGAATTGGCTATCGGCCGGAAGCCTTTCAACCAATTATGTTGGATTGTATATAATGTATTTTTTTCTGAAATAATAAAGATATAGTAGTAAAACAATTAATAACATTCAGCGCTATTTTATAAGAGAAATGTGGAGTTTAACATATACGTCAATTTTTTCTCATCACAGTCTAAGAAGCTTTTGTAATAGATATGTATACATAAAAAGTGAAATTAATTAATAACGTACATGGTAAACTTAACATTTCCCGTATGGAATAGCCCCGATTTGTTTGGTTATATTAATATTTCTTTCTTAATCTTATCCTCTTTTACCTGTATTGGGTGTCGAGGTATATTAATATTTAGCAGTCCTTAATAATCATTTTAAAAATACTTCTTCCATATCTTACTACTTTAAGCTTTCAGTAAACAAGAAATTGATGATTTTAGTGAATAAATCATTAATTTTACAATACCTTTAATGCCTACAGACGGGGCTCCAGCAGCAACCGCGGCCAAGGCGTACTCGATTTGCACCAACTTCCCCGAAGGGCTGAAATTGAAGCACAACTATTAATTCAAATTTATGGCCGGCGTTTTTCTACCTACCTGAAAGTTGTAAGTGAAAAACTGTATCTTTCTGTCGCCATAATTACTTGCAGAATACAAAACGACGATGAGAATTCTAAACTAATGGCGATGTCAAAAAATCGCCGGTCATGTCAAAAAAAGTCAGAGCTGCCAATAGAAATTTGTTGATTTAATTCAGCTTATATTTTATAATTATACATAAATAACATGAAAATTTAATAAAATAAAGTAATAGTTTTATTAATTAAACAATTGTATGTAATGTAAGTGATTAAAATAGGAAAATAAAGAAAATTTAATGGAAATATTTATAAATCGTTTCACATAGAAAATCCATTATTTCGAAAACCAGTGGCGTAACATTTACATAATTTCATTGAAACAAAATCATTTTTTATTAATAATTACAGAGCGGAATTAACTATAAAACAATATTTTAGAATCCGCTAATTAAATATAAATATTAAAAAAATAGTTACACGTAGGAAAAACCTAAAAAAACACACACACAAAATTAACTAAAATCGACCAATTTGACGATACACCAATGCTTTTCAGTTCAAACAATCACTTTCGATGTATTGACAACGCAATGTTTACCATTGAAATTTGTGAGGTTATTAATCGAAAACGTTAACAAATATTTATTAAATAATCGTTTAAATTCACATTTAAACATAATTGAAAGATCATTAATTAATAAGACAATTAGTGTGTGATTTTAATTTCCAAAAAAACACGGTATAAATTGTGTTATTTACAAAAATGTCGATCGAAATTGAATCAGCAGAGTAAGTTATACAAAATTAATAATTACATTCAACTTAAATCAGTTTTTGTAGTTAATGCATAATCTTTTCTCAGCTGGTTGTGGAGATTCTTCGATTAATTAAATAAAATTCTGCTTGAACTGAATATATTTCGGAAACTATGTTTTTATATAATATTTAGTTTTTATTGGTTGATTTTTAATAATTTATTCATATTTATCTCATACAATATGAACTACCAATGTCTAAATATTAAAACCATTAATCGGTAAAATAAGTTGGAGAAACAACAAGAATTTTATTTAATTAGTCGATGCATGTTTATATTTATCGCAATTGCTTATTGTATTTTCAGCGTCATCCGTCTGATACAGCAGTATTTGAAAGAATCGAATTTGTACAAGACTTTAATAACTTTACAAGTAAGTTTATTTTAATTATTTATCATTACACGGTTTGTTCTTTACATGAAGTACTTTTTTAACTTTCTGCATTGACGGTAATTAACTTACACTAACAATTCAGCAGATGCTCAAGCGTTAGTGGTTATAAACTTTAGGAAACCAACTCATCTTATAACTTATGTTATAAGTTAAGTTAAAATAACTTAACTTACAACATAAGTTATAAGTTATTTTCACTAATCTCAAAGTAATAATTAGGATTCTAATTAATTCTTTAAACCCCGACACCAATTGGTAAAAGGGGACTTCGATTATATATATATATATATTAATTATTTAATTATTTGTTTCACTAATTTTATATTTAAGTTAAGTGAAAGATGGCGCTTGCGTCTTCTTTCATTTATTGTGGTTATATTTAAGTTCCGACAAACATTTATTGGCATATATGAATTTTTAGCAGAATATGTGAGGATTTAATTCAAAATTGTCTCAAAGTTTTGGGGATTAAAAGACTTCCTCAGTAATAATAAATGAAATGTATATTTTTTAATATTGTTATTTCTATTTAAAGGAAGAAACTGGAGTGTCTCTAAATACAGTCGACAGTGTAGATGGATTTTGCTCTGATATAAATAACGGGCATTGGGATACAGTCCTCAAAGCTATACAATCTTTAAAGTTACCTGATAAGAAACTTATCGATTTATACGAGCAGGTAGAATTGGTTTTTAATATTTAATTGCGCCAAGTTTTATATGAGTTATTATTGACTTACAGATTGTGTTGGAATTAATTGAATTACGAGAATTGGGAGCTGCCAGATCCTTGCTAAGACAAACGGATCCGATGATTATGCTGAAGCAAAATGAACCAGAACGTTATATTCATCTTGGTAAGTGAAGAGAAGTGGCTGTAATATTTTGTGTTAGAGGTAATGAATCGACTTGATAAAGAACAGAAACGAAAACTTATAAAAATAATAATTCCTTGCCTCACACTGAGAAGTAGAGAGGAACGTATAACGATGTTATATAAGACTAAATAAAATAAATAATTCCTCACAGAAAATCTACTGGCCAGATCGTATTTCGATCCGCGTGAAGCGTACCCGGATGGCAGCAGTAAAGAAAAACGCCGAGCGGCCATTTCACACGCTCTCTCCGGAGAAGTTTCCGTCGTGCCGTCATCACGTTTACTCGCACTGCTTGGCCAAGCGCTGAAATGGCAGCAACACCAAGGGCTTCTGCCCCCGGGAACCACAATAGATTTGTTCCGCGGTAAAGCCGCCATCAGGGACCAAGAAGACGAGCAGTACCCCACGCAAATGGCCAAGCAGATCAAGTTCGGGCAGAAGTCGCACGTGGAATGCGCCAGATTCTCCCCCGACGGACAGTATTTGGTGACGGGGAGTGTCGATGGTATAGTCGAGGTTTGGAATTTCACGACGGGGAAAATTAGGAAGGATTTGAAGTATCAGGCACAAGTAAGTAGATAAAAATTGTTGAGGGTGATACTTGTAATTAGGCACGTTATGCTATCTTTGGCTACATCACCGCCAGCCTTGTCCACCTACGGGCGGGGGATGAGGTCAGTAACAGTGTGAGGAAACAACCCACTCACCACAGCCGACAGAGATTTTTCCCCAACCCTCTCCTGCTTTTCCTCTGACTTTTATCTCCAACCTCAATACTAAGAGAAAAAATCCCATCCTCATCGTTTGGGGGAAGTCGAAGAGATTCATACTGACGCACAGTAAGATTCTGTGGTTGAAAATATATCGTGTGTGAGTGGAAGCAAAAAAAATCAATTCTTTTTTTTTAGGAAAACTTCATGATGATGGAACACGCTGTACTTTGCATGGCGTTTTCTCGTGACAGTGAAATGTTAGTAACGGGTTCACAGGCGGGACGAATTAAAGTTTGGAGAATAAGTTCGGGGCAATGTCTTAGGAAAATTGAAAAGGCCCACACAAAAGGGATCACATGTTTACAATTTTCTAGAGATAACAGTCAAGTTCTCAGTGCTTCCTTCGATCACATAATAAGGTTAGTTTATTGGTTAAAAATAAAAAAAACAATTATAATAACAATTATAAAATTAAGATTTAAATTTAATTAATCATTTCATTCAATCATTCATTAACCATAAGTTTTCTGAAAATATCTATGAAGCATTAATTCTTTTTAAATTTAAATAACTGCAAAAGTGTGAATCATCATTTCCATCATAATGTGATTTGTTTTTTTTTTTAGAATACACGGACTCAAATCGGGAAAGTCTCTTAAAGAATTCAGGGGACATTCATCTTTTGTGAACGAGGTTATTTTCACGCAAGACGGTCATAATATTTTAAGGTAAAGTATGAAGAAGTTAAACAAACAAAACATCGATGCAAAAAAAATGTTTAATTAACATGAATGTGAATGTGTTTAACCATTAAATGTGAAGTTTATAAATTCCTCATTCAATGGTTTAACTTATATAAAATTTTTATAAATGAAACAATTTGATTAAAACTAGTGATGCGAAAAATCGATCAGTTTTAGTATCGTGCTGATTAGAAAGATCGATCAATCAAAAAGATTAAGCCCCTGATAGAGATTGAGCGGCTCGGATCACTTGCAAGGATCGAGCAGTCGATTTTTTTTATCTTGCAAATCACTAATCAAAACAAAAACCTTAATAATAAATCCCTCCAAACAAAATGTTTACAAATTAATCTTTTCTTAGCTGGCTGTAGAGATTCTTTGATTAATTAAATAAAATTCTGCTTGAACTGAATATATTTCGGAAACTATGTTTTTATCTTTAATATTTCGTTCGGTAAAATAAGTTGGAGAAACAACAAGAATTTCATTTAATTAGTCGATGCATGTTTATATTTATTGCAATTGCTTATTGTAATTACGTTGCATCAGCATTAAACACTAATTGATGCAATTGTTTTTGTCTGTTTGTTTAGTGTGTTAATTTTTTTTTTCAATTGTTTATGTCTGTTTGTTTAATGCGTTATTATTTTTTTTTTTCATTCGACTCACTCGTAATTATAATTAATCATAAAAAAAACAAAAGTTGAGTGTGTTGATCGTTTGAATAAATATACTTTTCTTATATTATTAACTTGATATTTCAGTGCTTCTTCTGATGGTACTGTGAAAGTTTGGAGTATAAAAACAACCGAATGCACTCATACGTTCAAATCAATCGGAGCCGGTGACACGACAGTGAACAACATACATAATTTTGCGAAAAATCCCGAACATTTTGTTGTTTGCAACAGAAGTAACACTGTGGTTATCATGAATTTATCAGGACAGGTATACATTTAAGATATTTTATTTATTTATATGTTCCTCTCTACTTCTCAGCGTGAGGTGAATACATTTTAATTTTGGCTTAAACATGATATAATTGTAAATCACGCTTCGATACATTTCACTAAATTTCTGATAAAGATATTAAATAAAAATGAATCACGCTTCGATACATTTCACTAAATTTCTGATAAATATATTAAATAAAAATGATTTCTGATAAAATTTTATTGAAATCATTAATGGGTTAAGAAAGATGATATATTTCTTTTTCATTACAGATTGTGCGTTCGTTTTCGAGCGGTAAAAGAGAAGGCGGTGACTTTGTTTGTTCGACTGTTTCGCCGAGGGGTGATTGGATTTATTGTGTGGGCGAAGATTTGGTGTTGTATTGTTTTTCGACCAACTCGGGAAAACTGGAGAGGACTTTGAATGTAAGTAACAACAAAATTGTTCTGCAACTCAAACCTAAAACTAATGAGCAAAATTATTTTTCTTGCATTCCAATTATTAATTACTGAAAATGTTTGTGATTAACTTTTTATTAATTTCAGATTCACGAGAAAGATGTTATTGGAATCGCCCACCATCCACATCAAAATCTGCTCTGCTCGTACAGTGAAGACGGCCTGGTCAGACTTTGGAAGCCTTAGTTTTATCTCGAATAATGTAATTTGTGTGTATAATTTTCTATGTCAAAGTACATAATGACAAATAATTCAAATAATCTTTCTTATAGCACCCCTTTCATAGCTTCATCACCTTTTTTTGAATTCCCCTTGTGCTAAATTAATGGCCCTGGATTTGAAGCTTCGTAACCTCCATATTTATTTAGTCTTATATAACATCATACCTCGACACTCAATACGGATAAAAGAGGATAAGATTAAGAAGATATAAACATCATATATTCCTCTCTACTTCTCAGTGCGAGGTGAACCTCCATATACCATAACTCATTATTGTAGAATCTAAAGAAGTTTTAAATAATTAATTGAATCGGCTGTTAATTGTTGAAAGTTCATATTCACTTTTAAATTGAATAAAACAACTGTTTAATATAATATTTTGAAAGTTAAACAGTTGTTTTATTCAATTTAAAAGTAAAGAAGTTTTTCTAAAAAATCAGTCACTATCTGCAACTATTTTGATGAGAGAAGAATCTGAAATCAGTCTTTTTGGGTTAAATAATAATTAATGTAAATTTTTAAGTTCTATTTATATTTTCAATCAATTTATTATCCTCTTTCTCAAACAACCCGAAGTCGTTAGCTTACAATCCTCATAGATATATATTTATGTACATACAAAAATCACAGCAATATAATAAGTACAACAAAAGCCCTAAGGGCCGCCAACACCGGTAAACAAGGGCGGCCCAACGTAAAATCGAAGAACAGATACGTTCACACGATCGAAAAAAAAATTAAACATGAGATAATACTAAATTCGATTGCACTTTGAAACTTTGGTATAGAAGGAGTCGCATGAACACAAATGCCTATGAGATACATTCCTCTTTTTGTTTTGTTTTGCAAAAGGTACAATACGTTAAGCGAGAAAATTTCACTAAGTTGAGTACGAAACTTAAAAGCGTTAGAGTAGGGTGGGTAGGGATTCGATTTCCCCCATTTCCGTCATCATTTCATCGTCGATCGTGTAGCTGATGATGAATTTCACTGACGCTTTCACTTGCTGGGGGTTCGCGATTAGCATTATTTGGGTTATGGCCGCTGGTGGTATGAAGGGATTGTACGGTGGAAGTTCAGTGTCGGACGCTGGTTGTAATTTTACTTTGCATTCCTACAATAATAATATAAAATTAAAATTCATATTTAAAAAAATGCATTTTATAAATATTAATAATCCACAAATATGTATTATCAAAAAATCCTAAGAGTATCGGGTGGTAATTCACAAAAATAATTTACTGAAAACACATGTTTTTATTTTTATGATATAAAGAAAACACACGGAAAATATAAATCGTGGGATTTACGTGTATCGAATCACAATCGCTTTGGAAAGTGCCTTACGAACTTTCTGTATATGATCCATGATCGCCTGGATGTTATTTGTTCTAAACATTTTTTATACCACTTTAATAATAATAATATAGTTTATTTCCATTTGTAATTACATACAGTATTAGTTAACAATATGTATACTCAAAAAGAAAACATCACAATTCCACGTAGGGGTGTAAATTAACTAAACTTAAACAAAAAATTCTTCAATTATTTTACTTTAGTAAAATAAAAGCTCAACACCCGTAAGGAGGATACAAGGGTTTTGATAATATATAAAATAAAAGCATTATTTTTATTTATTTAGTCTTATATAACATCGTCATATGTTCCTCTCTATTTCTCAGTGTGAAGTGATAAAAGCATTATAAAAATATATTAAATAAAAATGATTTGAAAATAATTAATAAATTATTTTCACATTTAGCTTTTTTCTATTTGCATTATAAAAAATTAAATGTTTTCATTCAGGATGATTTAATTCAAAAATGTTTCACCACGGGTTAAGTGAGAAATTAATTAAACATATTAAATGTTTTCTTTATATCATAATCGAATTTTTTTTTACCTTAGGAACGATGGCTCGAAATAGCACATTCTTCACAGCCAACTCATTTTTACTAACAATAGTCACCACAATAACAGTAACATCCTCGTGCGGCTTATCTCTTGCGAAATGCAACGTCACTGAAACTTGATTCCTTTCATCCAACACACTGACCGGTTTAATACTACTCGGCTTAATGCTTTTCAGATCCACAAATAAATCGGCCAGTTTGAGCTCAATTTTCGGCTTGGCCTCTTCACATGTTTCCTCCACAATTTTCTTCTCCTCGGGTGCGCCATCGCTTATATCGACGAGGAGATCGTCTCCGCTGTTATCACTCTTGCACTCGCTCAGATCGTTGCTCTTTGGTTTTTCTATCAGGCTCGTCAGGTCGAAGTTTAGGGGGTCGACGTTCGAGGACCATAAACTGTTTTCGTTCGGTTCGATTTCCGGTGTGGGGGTTTGTTTCGCTAGGAGATTCATGGGAACTTTTTCTGGAATTCTGCAAAAGAAAAATACGCCGATTTGTATCGAAATACAGAGCTTTCTAAAATTCGAAAGAAATAATAGAATTATTCACTTTGTTACAGTGATTTAAATAAAAAGAATTTCAAAATTATTAATATATAATTTCTTCTTTAGCTACTGTGACATTTTGACTTATTTTACATAAGCACTTAAAAAATGGACATTTGCTGTTGCATAACAATAACATATTGTATAATGCAACAATTTTTGAATTGAAATATTTAATGCAAAAAAAAAAAATTAAAAATAAAATAAAAGTTACGTAATATGAGGCTATCTACAGACACGTGTTTCGGGATTTCATCCCTCGTCAGTACAGCTGTCCTTTATATAATTGCAAAGTTGTTAATTAAATTTATTTATTTATTTCATTTAGTCTTATACAGGGTGAGTTTTTTTCGATGTTCTCTATGGGGATCTCGAAAACTATAAGAGATAGAAAAACGGTTAAATGGGGAAAGAAGTGTAGTTTTATAAGACGAATAAAATGACACTTTCAAAATATTTGAAAAAGTCAAGGGTAACTAGATATTTTGAAAAAAGTAAAATGTGTTAATTTTTTGAAATCAATATATCTCTATTATTATCATAGATAGAAAAAAACTGTAAAGGACAAAGTTATAGAAAATTTTACACAGATTAATAACAAAAAATCAAAAAAAATTGTACGCCCATATTTTGGGAGATATGACACAAACTTACTTAGGGTTTAATTAAATTAATTAAAAATTAAAATGTTTATGCAACAGCAAATGTCTATTATTAGACATTTGTTAAAGTACTTATGTAACATAAGTCATTATATCATAGTAGCTAAAGTAGGAATAATTTATTAATTATTTTCAATTTTTTTTTATTTAATTTATTTGAAAGAAATGTAAATTTTGCTTAATTAAAATTCGAATTACTTGTTGAATTGTGGTCCCAGTCTTCGTGAAGGGGATAAATTTTGCCTTAATAAATGCTCACCCAGAGCGTCCAAATCATCCAAGGCTTTCAGTTTATTCGCTTTCTCGTTATCTTCACTACTTTCTGAAAGAATTAAGAAAATGCATCAAACTGTGTAGGCTTTCACGAGCAGTGTGATTTAGAATTGTTGATTTTCGGGCTATTAGGCTCATTGGAGTTTAATGCAAACGTTTGCGGTCGGCATCTTCAGTGGTTCCGTTTAAAATTGCTAATTGTTAGCCCTGTGGTCTATTGGAGTTTAATCCAAACTTTTCGATGACAAACGCGGTCGGCATTTTCAGCGACTTCATGAACTGAAGATGCCGAAAGATTATAATAACAAATATTTACCAGTTACCCTACACTCTTATGGGTATAAAGGGTTTTTTGATAATATATGTGTATATTTACCAGTTAAGAGATCCACCGGATTCACGGCCATCGGTTTTAAAATATCCCCCACGTTGGTGGCTTCTATTAAAACCGGGGCGACAATCGGAGACGTCAGAATATCACATAAAATATCTACATTGTTGGAGGAAGATTTAGAAGCCTGAACCGGGGCTCCT
The DNA here is from genome assembly GCA_963082785.1 of Philonthus spinipes. NCBI lineage: Eukaryota > Metazoa > Arthropoda > Insecta > Coleoptera > Staphylinidae > Philonthus > Philonthus spinipes. Next base: position 4,772,058 of record OY720310.1, on the reverse strand, counting down.
TTCAAATTAACAGCGCCCAGTAAACCACCGGAGAGGTCCAAAAGAGAGTCACCGCCTCCTCCGGCACCGGAACCAGCCTCTTTTAAAATAATAGCCTTGAACTTATCGAACACTTGACCCAATTCATCATTCACCCTTAAAATTTCTCCTGAAATATAATGATAAATTTTAATTAATTAAGGTATATTTCAATTAAAACACTTGGTTTGCCAAAAAAAATTAATTAAAATATACCTTAATTAGTTCAAAAATGTTTCACCATGGATTAAGTGAGAAGTTAATTATTAATTTGATAAATTTATATATTTCAATTAAAACACTTGGTTTGTTAAAAAAAAAAATAATTAAAATATACCTTAATTAGTTAAAAAATGTTTCACCATGGATTAAGTGAGAAGTTAACTATTAATTTGATAAATTTTATTACTGAGATACATGATAATTATTATCGAAATCGGTGTGGAAAATAATAATAATATTAAGTTTGAATGCAGACGTTGAAAATAAATTTAGGCCCGCTTCTACAATTGATAGTTACAGCTTTGGTAATTTAACCCAAAGGTCAAACCTTGAGCAGTGATTCTACAATTGTCAGGTAAAGCATTATTGGGATGAATGGAGTTTTACCGCTCCTACGTGCTTGGAACATGAGATAAATCTGATGTGAGACCAAACAAACGAGGGTGCAGCCGCAGATCGTTCTTGGTCTGGGTTTTCGAAATCCCTCCATCTAATAAATGATCTCCGGATCGTTATTGGATTCAAACACATTCAAATCTGCCATTTTTGTATATATCAGGCTATCATTGCTAACTGTTATTCACTCACCACCTGTTTGTCGTGCATTTTGCAAACTGAGTGGTAAATTTGATTGTAGAAGCGAAAGGCTGTTTACCAATCGGTTAAACTAGAATGCACAATACCGAAGGTTTACTTTGCCAAAGCTTTCTTTCTTAAAGAGATCTTCTTTTACCTGTATTGGGTGTCGAGGTGTTTGCCAAAGCTATTACTATTAATTATTGAAGCGGCCCTTAGAGAAACAGCAAAAGAACAGAAAGGTAAATGAATAAAGGTAGCAGTGCCTATGAAAATTGAGTGGTATCAATTTTCATAGGCTATGTCAAGGGAAAAAAACAAAACTAATACAGAAAAACAAAGCAAAAATATGCAAGAGAATGGGGAAATTGAAAATATTTAGTCAAAGAAAAAAGTTCTATTTTTTTTTAACTTTGCGCCATCTACCAGCATTAACATTACTTATTTTTATGATTCACCAAACACCCGAAAGGGTACAAAGGGAATATTGATTTTGTATATATATATATATATATATATATATATATATTTATGATTGTTGTCAATCATATCATTCAGTATGATAAGTTCCTTGTAAGAATAAAAAATTATGTTAATAAATATTTTTTTTAGTTTGAAATAAACAAGCAATGATTAAATAGTTAATAAAACAAGTGATTTAAGGAAAAATCCACCGATATAGGATTTTTCCTTAAATCACTTGTTTTATAAACAATTTAATCATTACTTCTTTATTTCAAACTAAAAAATTATTAGCATAATTGCCTTTTATCAATAAATTTCTCATAAATTTCCTTTAGTACAGAAAGTACAGATTAATATAAACAAATTGCCAGAAATGTTACGAAACATAACCTTCAACTAATATCGATTATTAAAAAAATCTGCATCTATTGGCTCAATTTGTTGACGTTTAACATTTATATTTATGTGGATTAAGCTGAGATATGACTCAAATTTCCTCAATCTATTCCAATTGGATTTATTTTATCATAGGTTTTTGTTCCATAAGCGACGATATAACACTCATAGTTTCCAGAGCGAGTAATCTCCGAAAGAAGACTCGAATCCGCAGTAACCGTTCGGACACCCATTCCAATTGGATTATTTTTTCCAATCACTATTTATCGCATAAATTTACCGAGAATATCTTCATTTTGTTGTGTTTCCGACGCCAGTTTAACCACATTCGGCCTCAGCCTCTCGCAGCTTTCGTGCAGTTCTTTGATTAATTCGAGCTCGTCCTGAGATGAGATTCCTGTTTTGTAAGATTCCAGCATTTCGTTCAGGAGTCGAACGTTGTTCTGTATCGATTCCAATTCCGAGATTTTCTTGCTTTTCATTTCAGCCTTTCTCTCGTCCTAATATTAATTAGAGAAAGAAAAAAACAATTAATTAATTAATCGTATTACAAAATGGATTAAGAAAATATAACATTTTTCTCGTCTGAATAACAGATGTAACATAATAAAACCAAAAGTTATATATTTGGTTACATCTATTATTCAGATAAGAAAATTTTAAATTATGGAGACGATCTTTCATTATAATCGATTTACCTCTTTCACCATAGTTTTAATTAACCTATTCGCCGCTTGCAAATCCTCGGGATTCTTACTCTGCAGCAACTTCTTAAGTAATTTTGATTTTTCATCGTCCTGAAACAGGGTGTTGTTGACCCTATTCTCCTGCGGGCCGTTCCTCTCCGCGCAGACACTCAACGGCACATCCTTAATGACCCCCTGCTTCTTCAGCATATCGTACGCCTCCTTGATCTTCGTCTCTTTCGGATAATCCAGCGTCCACAAGTACATCAGCTGCAGCACCTTCTGCTTGACGGACGGCGCAGTGTAACAACCGAGGTACTTCGGTGAGACGAGCTTGATCATCTCGTTGAGGAACCGGAACTTCCCCACTTCCGACTGAAAGGCACTACCGCACTTCTGCATGCTGACATCGAGGATGTGCAGCGCTTGCAGGACCTCTTGTTCATGTTTGGAATGTATACGTACGGCCAGCAGTTTCACTCCAAGCAGGGGGCCTTCTTTTTCTTTGTTGATTAGTGCGCAGAACGCCTCGACTGCCGCTGTGTCTATGTTTTGATTTTGGGGATTCGTAGCTCTCTCTAATAAATAAATAATAATTCAATAAACATAAACAATGGTTCCATACTTTAAAAACTATACCGCAGAACAAACTACTACAATCGTTTTAATACACACTACCATTGTTAAGCTACTTATTAATCAGCTGCTTGATGATGATAGTAATAATATCCAACACCATAAATTTATATAAATCCTATTTACTTACGTAAAAGAGCTTCTAGGCTAATTTTCAATACATCCATTTTAATCTAAAACACGGTTTTTGTGTTTTGGTCCTGTTTTAAACTCACATCTTTGAACTTGAAGGGAATGTCAAAGTGACATTCTTGACGTTGATGGGAAGTCTCAATCTAAACCCTTTGTTTAACTATCTTTAATAAATTAATAAAAATTCATATTCAGGATCGCTTTAAATGTGTTTGAATTTATTCTACGAAAACGAATTTTGCATCAACAATATTTTTTATAAGGAAAATACGTCTTCAATAAATTTCTTGCATATAATTTGCGATACGTAGAAAATGAGTTTGCTCGAAAATAGTATCATAGAGGTATATAACAGAAAAATCAATTTTTGAAAAAAATTCATTCCTTTTTTGATTAAAAAGTAAAAAAAATGACGACTTGTATAGTGCTCTACATTTTATAGAATACGTCAAAACTTTATTGACAAAATTTGTTCGCACAGATTCCCTTTCTTATTCTTTAAGATCACATAAAACCTTATCTTATTGTTTGTTCAGAATCCATTTCTAAACAATCTTGAAGACTAAAAACCTACAATAACTAATTTATTATAACAGTTACGATAAACTGTTTCAAATTGGATTTTCAGCAACTTTTGTTCGAGATAGAGAACTCCGATTCGCTGTCACAATAGAGTTTCATTCAAAATCCCATAACTTAACACTGAACATATACTAGACTTGGCCGAAATAAGAATTATTTTGAATAAAAATAATGATAATAAATAAGTATACATTTATTGTGAAAATAACAAAGTGTTTATTTAAAAGTTTTTAATAGATATAAATCCATTATCTATGAATGAATTAATTTTATGTTATTAAATATAAACATAGAAAATCTTTATTTCTGAGTTACATTAAATTACATCGCAATATTTACATCATTACAATCATTTACACATTGTTAAGCCTCAAAAAATGGCTATCGACTATCTGTCTTTCTACCTGTTATTTAATAAAATTCCATTTAATCCAATACATCCTGAAAATTGGTTGCACATTTTAGTCATACTGGATATTGAAATTCACTCGAGATGATTTTTGTATAAGAAAATATTTATTAATGTATGTACACGTATAATAACAAATCAATCATTCGATCACATCACAAATGAATAAATTTCAAACACAAGTAATAATATAAATAATCAATAAAAAGTTATGTACAACTAGTAAATATAATTTTCCTTAGCAACAATATACAGTTATATAATATGATTGCAGGGCCCAGTTTGATATTCAAAATATCGACAATGTCTTGCTGCGTCAACATCAAGAAAGCAACGCCGTCGATTTTGTTTTTCGAGAACAGGTATCCTTTGTGTTTGCAGTGCGGTAAGGAAACGACGAAGTTCGCCACGTCCTCGGAATTCCAGTCTCTCGGGTCGCCGCTGTTGTGGATGTAGTTTTCGAGGTACTTCAGGTGTTTCTCCCGCATTTTGTATTCTTCGGAGTTGCAGTCTTCTTCGGGGAGTTCTTTTTTTATTCCAGGGAGCACGACTGTGCAGGGGAGTGGTGGTGACGGTGGGTTGGAAGGAAGCTCCATGGGTTCTTCTTTGCTGATGTGTGGTTCATGTTCTTCGTCTTCGGGGGTGTCGTTGTGGGACCAGGTCGAGTCGGGTTCCGGTTTGCGTTCGACGCGTGAGAGTTTCGGAGGTCGGCCCAATCTTCCTTTGCTGATATAATTCAAACGATCACATTATTAATAACCCCACTTTATTTTAATTTGGCTACACATAAATGTACTTAAATCAATCAAGCTTTAATATGGAAAGAATTTGAACAAATTCTTGATAAGAATTCAAACAATCATATCATTACATGATTATCAATAACTCTATTTTAATAAATCAACAAATATACTAACCCCGACACCAATTGGTAAAAGAGAACATCGATTATAAATATATATATATATATATATACACAAATATACTTAAATCAGTGCCACCTTTTTTTGTTGAAAGAATTTGAACAACCAGTGAAATAATGAATCGATATCAGAAATGTGTGTTTTGCATTGGGTTTAATTTAAATCAGAAAGATTTTCAACCTATAATATTTTATTTGTATTGATTATCAATAAGAAAAATATTGGCCACCTATGATCCTTTATTTGTTTTGCTTATCGATTAGAATGGGACTTACCATTAAATCCATGTAATTTATATATATATATATATATATAATTGATGTCTCCTTTTACCAATTAGTGTCGGGTTTTTTCTTCATTGTCTATTTCTTAATGACTCCATTATAATTTATTTAGAGACTAATTTAAGTAACTATCATCTCTCATTATCAAACTAAACAAAAAAACATCTGAATGTTGTTGACCGTTTCTTTGTAATCTTATTACAAATATAAACAATAAAATCATATTATTTTTAATAATTTTTGTGTCATTTTGTTTTCTGTCAAGAAAATACGTGTTGTTCAAATAATTCTCTTCTTTTTCATGTATTGAAATTAAAAACACTTACACTCTGGGCTCTCTACTAACAGGAACAACGGCTTCTATTTGACTGTCAGGTGATAATAACCTATCGGGTAAAATCTTCTCAATGTCGATATTTTCCTCGGCATACGGGCAATACTTTTGTGAGGTGTGTGTTGCTAAGCCGGGCCCTTTTATATGGCCTACGCCTTTGCATCCGACTGTAGCACATTCCAAGAAATCGTAAACATCATCTGGCGCTAAATCAACAAATAAAATAAATCAATAAAAATAATCAATAAAAATAATCAACAAAAATAATATACAATAAAATCTGGTCATGAATGAAATTATATTGCAGTAGATAAAAATTAAATAATTGATAGAAAAGATTATTTAATTGGATTAATAATAATTAAATAGGACAGGATATTAAGGTTGGGGAGTGATGAAATGACGAAACGAACAAAATTTTTGTATATAAGTAATCTATCTATGATTCGACGAATAAAGCATTAATAATCTATCTATGATGATGACAAACACAACACCCACAGACCCGGGACGAGTATATTTCCTTAGAAATATCTCTTGCCCCAATGCAATTCGAACCTGAACTCTGTGAATTACTAAATCCAATGACTTAACACATCAAAAAAAACTTACTTAACGGAGGTTGAATAGTATGTCCCGTTTTATGGCACCACCCGACCGGGTAGATTTCAGTGCTGTCGTCGTCCACGTAGTAGGAATACCGATCAGGCCACCCATCGAAGCTGATCCGAACTTGGTGATCCCTGACATCATCCACCGTCGCCACCCGGATCAATTGCGGCACCCTGCGATCGACTGCCTCCAAACGCATGCCCTTCCTGAACCCGTTGGCCGGGCGCGGTTTAAACGCCCTAGCTGGAGCCGCAGAGGATTTCGTTTCCTTCAGGTACCTCTCCCACGTGAAGGATTCTGGATTTGGATAATCTGCACGGTTAAGATTATTTAATATGTATAAACTCACTTTGTAGATTTTACTATTTATGATTGAAAATGACGGTAGTCAGAATATATAAGTGAACAATAAAGTGGACAAATAAAGTAAAGTGTTTTATTTACAAATTTATAGTCTGTATCAAAATTTAAAGAAAAAACATCCCATCTGTTGGTTTAGATTGCTAAAAAAAATCACTCAGTATTACCAATTATTTTGCTTGGGGTCTTTTTTTTATTTTTATTTTGATGCAAACTATATTTGTGTTGTTGTTTTTTACCATTAGGAGGAGTCAAACTGTGTCCATTCTGATCACACCAGCCAACTGGATGGATGTAGGGAGAGGTTGGATCGGCCCAATAATCGTAAATGTCGTCCCAACTATCAAAATGCACTAAAATCCTATTATCCAACAAATCCGTGATTGTTGCGACACAAACCAGCGAAGTGTTTTTCCTATCTACAGCCTCCAATTTCATTCCAACTCTAAAACCATTTGTAAATATTGCCTGTAACAAAATAGAATGAAGTTTTAATAAGATTTGCAAAAATAAAATACGTGAAATTGTTGTTGGCGATTATTAAAGTTTTAAACAAATGCAGTCCGTCTAATTTCCAACCCTGCAAAGAGACCATCCCCGACAAAATAAATTTCATTTATATACTTTTTTATGTAACCATTAATGAAGCAAATTTATCACATAACGGTCACAATGCAATAAATATTGTGAAGAAAGGTAACTCTATTCTTTAATCCAATAAATTTCAGTTCTACAAAGAAAATACAAAGCAAAAATATTTTTTTTACATAGGATTTTTTTCTAACGAAATTTTTTAAACCTAAGATGCACACAAGGGAGATAAATGATTCAACCCTCCAAAATTCTATTACTATCTCTTAATAAAAATTTGTAAATAGTATACAAAATTTTAAAGGCTGTTTATGTTGTATTATTTTTTATAGTTTGGTATTATTTAATACTTACATTGTCTGGTCTATTAGTGAAAAAATGCCGAGGTGCTGCAGGACTTTTTGTTTCCTTCAAATAAGTGTTCCAATTAAAATCCTTCCCGTATCCGGGAGGCGGGTGCAGGATGTGTCCGTATTTTTCACAAAAGCCTGTTGGGAAAATGTCCATGCTATCAGCATTCACCCAAAAATCATAATTATCGGGATACCCGTCAAAATGCAGTCTTAATCGATACCCGGTAACCGCCGCAACAGTCAAAATACAAAAATAAGAAGGATGCTGCGGATCGATTCCTTCCAATTTCATCCCGGAACGGAAGCCATTCCGATTATACGGAAACCCGCACTTGAAGAGCTTAACAGGAGCAGGCTCACCCCTAGGGTTGAAATGATGAAGGTATTTCGACCACGAAAACCCTCTCTTATCACAAACCCAAGGATACTTCTCGAGGGAGTTTTCCGTCGAAGTGTCTTCATCGGACGATCCGCCCGTTTTCACTCGTTTCACCTTCCTGGCCCTCAAGCGGGGCACATTCAGCTCTTCACAATCACGACTGCAGTATTTTGGGCTTATAAACTCCGACGGCATCCCGTAACACCCGCATTCCAAACAGCGCATTTCCTGCATTTCGATCTTCTTCTTCTCGACATCCTTAATTTTATTCTGCTTTTTGAATAAAATCTTCCGAAACTCTTCTTTCGTTAAATACTCCAAGAAACCAAATTCGTTGATGTGGAACTTTAAGTCACTCCCGGGGAGCGTCCCGATTCCGTCTTCCCAATCGAGCAATTTCGAAACGTCGACATCGTCGTATATCTCCATATCTTCGGGTTCTTCTGGGGATTTCGGTGGTGGCTCTTCGAGTTTCTGTATTTTCGATTCGACGATTTCGTCCTGGTAGTCCTTGCGGACGCATATCGTCGATTTCCGCCGCCGCCCGCCCTCCTTTTTCTTCTGCACTGGGGCTTCCTCGGCCGGCTCCGACGAGATTTTCACTTCCTTAGTGCTCGAATCTGAAATGGTCGTTATTGTTTTAAAATTCGTTTGCGGGTCGAGTAACTGTTCCTTTTTGTCGAGAAACGCACAGGTTTTTTTTAAGATGGACACACCGTGTTTCGAAAGTTTCGGGGTGTCTTTCAAGTCGGCCTTGTTGCCGTCCTCGTTGATGGAGATCGTGTAGCCGGGTTCCTGCCCCGCTGGGACATCGTCTTCGATGATGGAGATTTGGTAGCTCTGCTCTTCCAGGTTCTTTTCGGGGCTTTCCAAGTCGATCATTTCCATGCAGAGCAGGTTTTTGTCATCTTGACTGTTCTTCTTTTCCATCAGCGGCTCCATGGGGGTTTGCTTCTGCTCTGGTTTAATCTGCCCGTCAGCTATTTTAAAATTAATTACTTTGTGTTTATTAGCGTTTGGAATTGTTATTGGCATGAAGGAGAATTTCGGTTGGACCGAGTTAGTCGTCATTGTTACCGGTAAACGATTATTGGTGACTTTCGGCATTGGTGTGAAAACGATTTTTTGGTTGTTTGTTATGACCGAATTTCCGGATGAGGCTAGTGCGAGGTGTAAACCCGGCTCGTGTTTTAGTTTACTGACTGCGGATATAGGAAAGCGGTTTGTCGTCACGGCGTTGGTCTCCGCGCCCTTTTTCAGCATGGTTAAATAAGTTACACCGTTTTTCGGCGCGACCGGAATCGGGGTTTTCTGTATTATCAACGGTTGTTTGCCGCCGAGGAGCAAACTCTGGTGGTGTGTGACGGGTGTTAAGTTTAGGTTTTTGTTTTTTACTGTGGCGGGTGTGAGGTTTTGTAGCTGGTTAAAATTGAAGATGACATTGTTTGTGGATTTACTGTTGTTGATTTTTGGGGGAGCTTGTATGTACACGACGGGGAGGACTTGGTGCTTGCCGGAAGGAACTTGATGGATTATCTGCGTCTGTTGAGACGGTACTTCAGGTTGGTCCATCGTGGAAGTGATTATTATCGCACTGTCGGAGTTTTCTTGGTTGGCTGTATTATTTGGAAGAATTGATGCCATTTCTGGAAAAATACAAAACAAACCATAAATATTTTTTAAATAACAACCATATTTATCAATTAATGAAACATTTTTTAAATACTGAAACATAAAATATAAATAATCGGTGCTATTCTGTAAGAAAAATATTGAGTTTAACGTGTATGTTAATTTTTATTATCACATTCTAATCAGCTTTTTTAATAGATATATATTCATAGAATGTGAATTTTTATTAATAACGTACACATTAAACTTTACATTTCCCGTACAGATTATTATTATTTAATAATAATAATAATCTTTATTAACAGATATATATAGTAAAATATACAAATATAATGAAAGTTATAATATTTTTGAAATAAAATATACAAATATAGTGAAAGTTATAATATTTTAAAAATATAATTAATATCTGTTAATCAGCTATCGATCTGTGGTCTTTCTGCCTCATTATTTTTTAATAATGAGAAAGTCTGATGATGTTGAGAATTCTCATTATCTATTATGCAATGGCTGCAGTGGATTGGACGAAAACTAAGCAAATCACGGGTCTAAATAAATAAGAGAAACAAAATATTTGATTCTTCAATAAAAATAATATATATATATATATATATATATATATTTCTTGACAAATTTTTTGAGTTTACAATAATGAGAACAATATAAAAATATTTAAAAAATCTGAAAGTTACTTATCAATCGACTACCGACAATTGGCCTTTCTGGCTGTCTTTTACATTTTTTGTATTTTTTTTTCGAAATTATCATTGTTAAACCCTCTTTTTAAATTGTCAATATCAATTTGTCTTGGAAGGATGTATTTGAAAATGAGGAATATTTTATTTTTTTTGTTGAATATTAACCTATAAACGCTCAGTGGTATGTAAATAGATCACTGGATATAAATATACAGAGAGCTTTTTTTTATCGGTATACATTTCCCCTATGTATACCTGCAAAATAGGAGAGTCAAACGCATTGATGTATGTGTGTTTGGTTGCCTATAACACGCAACTGAACACACGTATGCCAAATAATCAACTAAACACATTAATCGGTTCAATGCGTTTGACTCGCATTTTTTGCAGGTATACACTTCCTCTAATGTATACTGATAAAAAAACCTCCCTGTATATATATATATATATATAATCAGTATCCCCTTTTACCATATGGTCGGATTTTGATATAAATTATAGTAAATAATATAAAGACATCATTCAGTCTTTCAATTATTACCAACAATATTTTTTTGTTGCATATATACAGATATGAAGTATTTAAGACTTTTGATTTCAAATGGGAACAGATAATGCTTCAAAAAAAAAACAAACTTTATTGGCATTTTTCAAATAAATACAATTTCTCAAAATAAATAAATACCAATAAGTAAAAGAGAACAAAAAACACATCAGTTTAACCCAATCCTCCCTCGTTTCATCTTGGCTTCCATTCCCGCATCAACTTCAACAAGAAAATGCTTCCAAATTACATATATTCATTAAAAAAAAACAAGGTATTAATTAAATACCTCATATGAATCATAATAAATGAAAGATAACACAAGCGCCATCTATTGCCTAATTTCATGTGGCATCGTCAACGATTAATCATAGTTTCTTTAAGGAGCCTAAAAGCTAATGTAAACAATTAAAAATTGCCTAAAACAAGCAAGGACTCTGTAAAATATCTGAAAAAGTGCCTTGAATGGTTTGAAATATTACAATAATGGCCGATAGATTAGTTCGCTGATACAAAATGAATCGATCCAATACATTAAATTTGTAATGGCCTACCTCGTTTATAACTCAACGGCAATGGGCAGGCTGACTGATGATGATCCGCGATTATAGCGCATCATGCCAATGAATAGCCGTTATGTTTTTGCAGTTTTGTATAACTTAATTAAAATAAAATATTTACGATTTTCAACATTTATTTATTGTTTCACTACAAATATTTCAGCAGAAATAACTTTTCAGAAGTCACAGCGTTAACTTCTTTAAGTGAAGATCTATATTAATTGCTTAAATTTGAGTTATGTGAAGTTAGTTAATCACAACTATGTGAAGATCTATAATTTTTTAATTTCTTCATCTGAAGGATAGGAGGTAAAAGGATAAGAAGGTTATGAATATGAATTGAAGATAATGGCTTTTGCTACTAAGGTGATTTAGACCCGTACTGCTAGTTTCAATATTAATTTAAGACGTAACAATACACCCATTGATCCTGAATGAAATTTATCTTACAAACTAAATATAATTTTTTTCCTTAATTACAATTCAAGAAAAATACATTCAATGTAAAAAAATTGTTATCGTTTCAATTTATTCACAAGTAACGCTAATTATCAGGATGATATCGATCGGCTTGTAGGTTTTCGCATTCTTTGGTTAACAAGCAAACTAAAATTAAGCAAAACACCCAGATCGGAATACACACACTGAACGAATACGTAGAGCTGTGTTTCCTGTATGAATCAATATATCAAAAAAAAATATATATATATATAATCGATGTCTCCTTTTACCAATTGGTGTCGGGGATATATCAAAATATATTGAAAATCGTAAATATTTCATTTAATTAAGAGAAATTTGGATTATCACAAAATAAACACTATAACAATGATTGCACTTATTTTAGTTTAATACGTAGAGGAAAAAACGTAAAAACGAGTGTTTTCAGCAAGTATTAAAATTCTTGCTGGAGAGTTAACGCTTAGCCGTAAAATACTCGAATGCGCACATAATAACAGGAAGAAACTGGAGAAGCCTAGATTGAGCTAAAAATAGAATTTATCCTTTTTTGTATTGTGCAGCCAGAATATTACTGTTTTTACGTGTGTGCTGAATAATAAGGCGTGTGCATGCTTTTTATGTGATGGGCCATCAATTCAATTCAACTGTACACACTAGTGAGCTATGTAAAATGACATTCAATAAATGTCATGGCTAACTAGATATTTTGAAAAATGCTAAAAGTGTTGGGCTGTCATTTCGAAAATGTCATAGCTAACTAGATAATTGGAAAAATGCTAAAAGTGCGATGGGCTATCATTTCAGTAATGTCATAGCTAACTAGATATTTTGAAAAATGCTAAAAGTGTGATGGATTGTCAATTCGAAAATGTCATGGCTAACTAGATAATTAGAAAATTGCTAAAAATGTGATGGGCTATCATTTCGAAAATGTCATGGCTAACTAGAAAATTAGAAAAATACTAAAAGTGTGATGGATTGTCATTTCGAAAATGTCATGGCTAACTAGATAATTAGAAAAATGCTAAAAGTATGATGGATTGTCATTTCGAAAATGTCATGGCTAACTAGAAAATTAGAAAAATGCTAAAAGTGTGATGGATTGTCATTTCGAAAATGTCATGGATAACTAGATAATTAGAAAAATGCTAAAAGTGTGATGGATTGTCATTTCAAAAATGTCATAGCTAACTAAAAAATTAGAAAAATGCTAAAAGTGTGATGGATTGTCATTTCGAAAATGTCATGGATAACTAGATATTTTGAAAAATGCCATTGCTTCAATAATTACTGGGCATTTAAAATAGCCATCGATTTTTACATACATTGTGTATTATTTTTTTACATGTTCTCTAGAAGGATTTCTGAAACTATAGGAGATAGAGAATAATTTAAATGGGAAAATAAGTGCAATTTCGTGAGCAAAATCAAATGATATTTAGAAGAAGCTTCGAAAAAGTCAATGTTAACATGATATTTTCAAAAATATCAAAAGTTTTCGGGAAAAAAAAATTATGTAAATTATGACCTGACGCCCTAAGGGGCAACAAGGGATGACGGAAGAAAACACTTGGTTTTCTTGTGTTTCACAGAAAAAAAAATAGTGATGGGCAAAGTCGATCTTTTATTGCTGCTAAATTAAGTATATTATAATTTTATGAATGTTACTTATTTAAAAAAAATCAAGAATAACTTCCCATTTATTAATAAACAGAAATTTGAAATCACTTTTACATTTTAAATACTTAAAATGACACATTTAGTAATACTCGATTACTAATATTATTCGATTTTGCCCAACACTAAAAAAAAAACAAGTGATTTTATTTTTAATCATTATTAATTAAAAAGTGAGACATTTTTAAGTGAGGAATTTATTCAGAATATGATAATTTTTAGGTTATTATTTTTTTTAAGGATAGGAGATGAAAGGATAAGAAAGTTAAAAATTTGAATTGAGTATAACGGCTTTCCTTACTAAGGCGATTTCTACTTATCGAAATCCTAGTTTTAATAATAATTTAAGGCGTCACAATACACCCATGGATCCCGAATGAAATTTGTTTTTCAAATAAATTCCATCGGGAATAGAATTCGAAATAATTAAAAATGTTTCATTACGGGTTAAGTGAGGAATTTATTCCGAAAATAATAATAACTGTTGAAAATGAGAATATTTAATTAATATAATTTGTAAATGAATGTCAATCAATAATAAATCTTTATAAAACAAAACAGCTACATTTTGTTTCTGTTTGAATTGCTTTAATTAAACAAATAACAAATGAAAATTTTTATTAAATCTTAAACAAATTTACACTTAATTAAATGTGAGTTTCGTGAAGATTTGAAAGAAATATAAAAACACTTTGTACACTTTTCTTCACTTATTTATTTATTAACACATGTACAAACAATTGTTTGTAAAGCATTGATAATGATCACATGGTGATCGAAATGTACATCTGTTAATAAATAAATAAGTGAAGAAAAGTGTACAAAGTGTTTTCATATTAAACAAATTTAATGCGGAATATATAAGAAATTAAAACATTATTAATTAATTATTGTAATATAATTTGTACGTTAATTTTTATGTTAAAAAATTCTTAACAAGCGGGCCAACTAAAATTAAGCAAAACACCCGCAATCGGAATGCACATATTGGATGAATACGTTGGGCTGCATTTCCAATATGAAACAACATAACCTCAAAAATAAAATTATGAAATTTATTTTTAAACTGTATTCACAATGGTGCAACCATTAAAATCAATGTTGATTTTAACAATTAATATTTTTTTTGATTTATTTCACACCCTAAAAGCATGCAGAAAGTAAAAGAAAATACATTTTCAACCGTTTTAATTATGCAATTTTAAATTAATGTTAATAAATGTTATTTTATTGTAATTAATAATTTTTATTAACAGGATTTTGTAATTAATCATAAATATAGTATTTTAAAGCTTATTTGAATTACGAAAACTATTAATTCAAAGTTACTGATATTATAAATAAAATCAATCGTCTATGAATATAGGATATAATTATCATTATAAAAACTATATTATTTGAATTAAATCACCTTTGAAGGGAAAGTTGTGTTAAATTAAGGTTTATTTCAAACGGTTTTTCTGTGTTGTTCATTTATAAAATTGAATTTTATCAGCTTTCGATTGTTCGGGATTATTTTAAGTTTTCGGATTGTAATATAAATTGAAGCGAATGGAATGTAGGGTTTAAAAATATTTTGAGTGGAAATAAAGCTGAAATCATCGTGCTTATGTCAAAAATGGAACAATATTGTTTTCGTTCGTAATTAATTTTAACCCTAAAGTGATGTATATGAGGAAATTATAATTTCCCTGGGTTTAATTGATGAAAAAACTTTTGGTTATCAAATAACGCGTTAGTTTTAATGTTATTGACGTTCTTAACAAGGTGAACGCATTTTATAACAATCCTTGCTACATTTTCAAGTACACTTTTCTAAATGAACAAGTTTGCTCCAGTAAGGCCACCGAATCATAACCTAGCCCTGGAAAACGATGCGTTTTCGCAGATTGTCCGCGAGTAACCCCCCAAATTGGGCGCATTCGGGAAAATAGATTAGAAAAATCCAAAATTCGTCGGTGGGTTTTTGTTATGTTGGGTTTTCAGTGTTGCTAAATGGTTGTCAAAGAAAAGTTGTGAGAATGCCCGTATTTTGAACGCGGGACGCGCTGGAAAACCTCGCGTCCCGCGGGGGAAAATTTAACTCATACCTGTCTACGTTTGCATGTCGCCAACGGGGGCCCGGACGTCCGAAATATTTATTTTTCCAACAACACCAAAACTATTACATGCATTCGTGAAATAAATACGCGAGTCGCGCAGACGCAAAAAGCGGGGAAACCGTGGGGCGACGCAAACGCCAAATGGCGCGTTTCGACACTCTGCACCCGTGTATATATTTATAACATTTTATCCACAGCTACACTCCGCAATATTCAATTCAGAACCTGAAAATCGGGGGGTTTTGTTTATAAAAAATATATATTGATTATAACCCCAACACGCCATTACCGATTATACCGTTACACTTCGCTGCTTTTCCTCCTTAAAATTCCTACCATAAATCAAAGCGCTGGAACTTGCACCCCGCGATCGAGATTACCCGCGAAAAAACGACTCGCTTTTAAAGAATTTCCATTTTCAAAAAGGGGAGAATAACTCGTTGGGAAATTCAAACATCAAGGCCGGAAAGAGCGCGAATTTTGAAATTTTGAATTACTCACCGAACAACATGGACACCCCCTTTGCGGAATCAACCGATCTTAAAAAACAATCAATTCGGCGAAACAAATTACAAACAAACTCTTATTTTTCAAATACAACAACGAATTCAAGCAGCTTCAATTGCAGGTGCTTAAACAACCAACTCCAGCGGACTTTTAACTCGAAATAAACACAGGTAAAAACAACCCTTGCGTAATTACAGGATTAATTAGCGAACCTCGGGAGAAAACAAGGTAATTTTTTACTGGGAACAATCAATTTATTATCAGATAAACAGCGATTTGTGTGAGTTTCCAAAAAAAAAAAAAATAACAAACAAACTCCCCGCGTGCATTCATTCGTTTCAACCGCGCTTTTCATTCATTTCGACCCTATTATTTAAACCCCACAACGTTGTTTTAGGGTTTGTTTTTAATAAATTAGGGCTGGAAATTGTCAAAAAATAAATAAAACCACTTACCCATTAATATGTGCTGGATATTAAAGCGCTTGCGTCTCGTCATGACCAAACAGTGCCACGCTGCGGCGTTGCCGGTTCGCTTTCATTTTCATCAAATTAGCGATTACGTTTCTTTTTTTCAGGAACAAATTTCGATTGATTTTATATTAATTCTAGAAATGTTACCCAATTGATAGGGTGAATTAATTATGCAATTAAAATATTTTTCGTAAATGACATTTTTAAATCGGCAGAAAAGTCGAAAGCCAATTTCTAAGGCTAACAATTTATAAATGATTGTAATGATGTAAATATTCGGGAAAATGTTAAATTTAACGTGCGTGCACGTTATTAATTATTTTCACATTCTATTTATTATATATCTATTACAAAAACTGCGTAGACTGTAATAATCTATTACCGTGCGGAAAATGTTAGGTTTAACGTGTACGTTATTTTTTATCATC
This sequence comes from Philonthus spinipes, assembly GCA_963082785.1. Classification (NCBI taxonomy): domain Eukaryota; kingdom Metazoa; phylum Arthropoda; class Insecta; order Coleoptera; family Staphylinidae; genus Philonthus; species Philonthus spinipes. The sequence continues at coordinate 4,755,017 of OY720310.1, read as the reverse complement.
ACAGTCTAGGCAGCTTTTTAATAGATGTATATATATATATATATATATATAGAATGTGATTTTAATACGTACACGTTAAACATAACATTTTCCTTACGAAATAACCCCGATTGTGAAGTATTTCAAAGAGTAACTTCAAAGAGGATGAAATACTACTATACTAGTTACTCTATGGTAACTTTTAGAAATAAAGATTTTTTATATACATATATTTTTAAATTAATTCTAATTTAAAATGACCTTGACTTATATATTCTATTGAATAATAATTGACAGGATCCTGTCAATTAGTTCATATTAATAAATCGATTTATTGAAATTAACACAACATTCACAACATTTTTATTATGTATAATAAAACTACGACATATTCATCAACATTTTAATGATTCCAACGATTTTTTTTATTTCAACTCAGCCCTACGTATCTCGATAAATATTCAATCTGCTCGACACACGTGATGTTTCATTTGTTTTTATTCACTGGTGCCAACAAAATGTTAAATAAAGAAAAAAATCGATGCACTCTATAAGAGAAAATTTCTCGATCATTTGGTATTATTGACATTTTAATATTAAAATATGCAAATGTCTATTATTAGACATTAATTAAAGTACTTATGTAAGTCATAATGTCACTAGCTAAATATAAAATAATTATTTTCAAATTCTTTTTGTTTTATTTATTAAAATATTATATTTAATAATGTCATATTTACATCATATGAAATAAATATGACATTATTTTGTCTAGATATTTGAAAATATGAAAAGTAAACTTTTATTATATATTTATATATATTTAATGACCCCTTTCTACCCACACGGGTGTAGGGTAAAACTTTTATTATAAATAAATATAAATTTAAAATTAACGCAATTACCCATTCAACTAAATAATATTTTATTTCAAGGACTAATAAGAATTACCTCGGTCGATGAACTTTTATTTGTTTATAATTTTAATTTTTTTCCTTTTATACTTTTTTATTTAATCACAATCAATTAAGTTACAATTTATACTCAGTTATTATTTATAGTCTAAATCAGTATAGATTGTAATTTTGCCTATATTAATGAATTAAAAAAATGTTTCTTGATTTTTTTTAGTATATTCTAGCTTTGCAATTGCATTAATTATAACTGGTTTATTAGTTGAATGTGATTATGATTCATTTTGCGTCCAGAAATAGTAATACGATACTATCTAATGTGATTAAATTGTTGGAGATAATGCATTTTTCATAAACAAGTCAATTCAGCAACTTGTTTCTTGGAATTACCACAAACTCCATGCTTCTTGTTGATAAATTAATAAACCGAATTACGTTCAAATAAACAATTATCGAATTTCGCCGTGAAAATTGTTATATTATGGAGGAAATAATAATCGGGGCTATTCCATATGTGTAATGTAACATAAAAATAAAAGCAAAGAGGATGAAATACTAATTACTCTATGATAAAAGGCGTACTCGTTATTTTTTTATCATCACAATCTATGAGAGTTTTCCATTTGATATGTATTCTTAGATTGAGAGCATAGAAAATTAATAGATAGATTGAGAGGTTAAAAACTGTTTTAAGCATGGAGTAATCTATTGAGTAATGAATACTCCTTCATTATTTCATATCGAATATTCCCGAATGATTAAATTCAGTAAATTCAGAATATAAAAGTGCGAAAACGACAGATTACTGATGTTGAAGTTATATCATTACTCGATGGATTACGTTAAATTTAACATTTCTTTATATGGAATATTCCTGAATGTTTGTTTTTTTTCCACCTCCATGACTAATGATGTAATTCAGAATATAAAAATCTTTTAGTGTGATATTGAGAGATTATATTGAAGTTATGATGATTACAGTTAAAAAAAATCTTCTTCTGCTATCCCTTTGCGTAAGTATAAAAAAATGCATGTTAAAAATATATTTTCTAATTATTTTTCTATTACATTAGAAAAACTAGTTTTTTTGTGTTTGTGTGTGTGTAATTTATGCTGGAATGTACGGTGTCGAACTGGCAACAGCGCGCGCTATCAGCTGTTTCGGTTCCGGATTTGACGTCTCGACGTTGTTTTGTTTTACGTTCCAAATCCACCGAAAGCAAACCGACAACAAATTAGGAAAAAAACCCGGCGTTTATTAAAATGTCCAGTGCTTTCGCGTGGACAACAACTACACGAAAATAAACAATCTACAGAAAACCAATAAACGTAAGCCTCATCAAATACATAGCACGAATCCAATCCTGTCATTAATTTTTTATTTCCCAAACACATAATGTCACTTTTTTAGATTAATCTTATAATAAACCCGAATAATGGTGCATTTTAATTTCGATTTATTATTTAAGGTGAGTGAAAAATGGGCGGAGCGGTGAGCATGGGGATCGACAACAACGATCTCACGGATAATCTCCGCGAAGTCGCCTACATCAGGACCAATCTGGTGGATCGTGTTTTCCGGGCGGTGGACCGCGGGGAGTACATCTTGCCCGAGTATCGCATGAACGCCTACAAGGACCAGGCTTGGAGGTGCAATCATCTGCACTTGTCGGCCCCGTGTATTTACAGCGAGGTTATGGAGGCTCTCTGCTTGGCCCCCGGGTTGAGTTTCTTGAATATGGGTTCGGGAACCGGGTACTTGAGTACAATGGCTGGGTTGATTTTGGGAAGTAACGGGATTAATCACGGGATAGAATATTATGATGATGTTATCACCTATGCTCACAAGAAGTTGGACGATTTTAAGCGGTATTCGGGGGCTATTGATGAGTTTGACTTTTGCGAGCCAAAATTCATGCAAGGTAAATAGACTTTATTATTTATTTAATTGGCCAACAAATATCTAGCATGTTTCTCGAGCGCCTTAGCTGCGGGTATTATAGGAAATCTATTTTCACATTTAAGGTTCGTTTTTCATACAAAAGAATTCTCTTGAATATGTTTATTATAATTAACAAACATACCATTTGGTGTAAGGCTTAAAAAATTAGCAGCAAATAGAAAGGAGTGGATACATTTTTATAAAGAAAAAATTCAAACCTCGATGCCCAATACAGGTAGATAAGGCAATGGTTCGCCTCCTGTTTCGGCACTTTTAGCCAGGTGGAATAAAGCGCCCATGAGAACAGAGAGATTATAAGGCTTAATTAAATCTTATATCCTTCTACCACATATTGGTGTAGGATCTTAATTTTTATATATGATTCTAAAACTATCTGTGAAAATGTGTATAAAACTTTCCTATAGTTGGAAAACAGCTGCTACATTACAAAAAAAAAAAAAAAAAAAAAAATAGAATCATCAAAGCTGTATTTTAAAAACGAGAAATGTTCCTTTATGATTCATTCATATATGCACATATATATTTTTAATAAACTGCATGTACAAACACTGAATGCATAGCAGAAGCATTACTAATGAGTTGATAATAATTCCATATCACTTAAATGTACATTTAGCTAATAAAAACCGATTTGTGAGCAACTTAAATGTTGATTTAAACAAAATTCAGGCCTTTTTAAAGAGAATTACAATAGAAATGTGTATTCATTCACTTACTTACATTTATTTAAATAAATTAAATAAAAATTATTTGAAAATAATTAATAATTTATTTCCACATTTAGCTCTGTGACATTTTAACTTATGTTAGATAAGTACTTTAAATAAATGCACATTAAAACAACTACTTCTCGGAAAATTATAATAATAAAGAAAAAGACTAAAATGGTGATTTATGCTTTATTTATTCATTCATTACGCAATATAGTTTTTATTTAATACTAGAACCCTATACATATTCGAAATCCGGCTCCAGAACTTTGTACAGAAATATTGTTACTTTTTGCAAATGTACGAACTTGACATACTCATAAAATAACAATAAAAAAACCTTTATGTCTTGCATTTCAAATAATTAATAAAATATTTTGTTTAATTTCAGGCAATTGTTTGTGCCTAACAAATGAGCGACGTTATGACAGAATTTACGTGGGTGCGGCCTGTCCGGAGAGCTACGATGACTACGTGAAGCAGTTATTGACAGTCGGGGGTATCCTCGTGATGCCCTACAACGAACAGCTCCTGCAAATAAAACGCACCCACGAGTTCATGTGGAATGGCTCGTCTTTGCTCTCTGTCTCATTTGCCAATTTGATTATGCCTCAACCGGATAATAGGGAACCATTGGAATTAAGTAAGTACAATCAGAGGATCCAAAACTATAGCAGAATTATACAGTGAGGATTTTATTTTATTGACAAAATGCATGCAAAAAAAAAAACTTAATTAAATTTGCTATAAAAATATTTCTTTATATAATGGTTGAATTCATAATGGTTAAACATTTTCGAAAATCGATTATTTTCGAGCAAATCATTTTTATCATATATATATATATATATATAACAAAAATGAAAATGGTGTCCATTTAGTACTTGGCCTTGGCACTTGGTCTATGGCTGCGCCACCGTCACTTGGATTTAAACGTGTATTTGAAAAGTGTTTTAAAATGTTTTCTACTGAGTCAGGCGTCGTAGTGCCGGAAAATGTGTCGATAAGTTCCCTTAAGATGAAAAAATATTTGAGGGCACTATAGAAAAGAAAAGTTTTCGGCCACTTGGCATATTTTATTAAGGTTACATAGGGTTTTTCTTGAATAAGCAAAATTGCCAAAAACATTTTATTAAGATTTTTTTGTATATTTGCAGATGTAACTGATTTGTATTTGTATTAATAAATAAAATTAATTTCAGTTCCAATCGATCCCGCACCTTTACAAGAGCTGTGCCGTTCTAAAATCCGCAATATTCTCCGACACAACATTGAAGTGGAGCTTCCCGACTTGCCGAAGAGCTCGACGACGGTGATCACACCAACGGCCCAAACAGCCGCTGCAGAAAAACGCAGGGCCGCAAATCCCTACGTCAAAAACGCCCTCTGCGTCACGAACGATACTGAACGGGAACAAGACGTCAGGCACTATTTGGGCCTTGTTTTTGATCGCGTCGTTGACGAGAGATCCGCCCGTTTGAACGGCAGACGAATCAACTGCCTGAATTGGTTCACCGAGCTGGGCTACGAGGAAGAAATGGAAACCTCGAACCAGAACGTCGGCGCTGACGTAGAGACAAACGAAACCGAATCGAGTGCTGATAAAGAGGAATTAATGGAAACCACCAGCGGGGAGAACGTCGAGAGCACCAGTGCCGAAAGAAAGACTGATGATGATGACGATGAAGAAAAACAAACCCGTCAGAAATTCGACAGCGGTTTAGGCGAGGAATCTCATTCGGATGACATGTGTATGTTCAACGATAACGATGATGTTGAAGATGAGGAAGAAGAGGATGACGACGAGACCAAAAAACAGGAAAACAAGAGAGCCAAAACCTACGCCTGGCACGTCTACGAGGGGGATACCAGCACTAGCGACTGCGAGGATTCCGAGGATTTAGTCACGCCTGACTTATACCAAAGGAGGACCGTCGCAAGTCCTTACACACAGCATATGCAGAATAAAATACAGCAGTTGCCTCTGCCGAACATTTTGAAGGATTACCTTAATTTCTACAGGAATTAAAAAAAAACGGATGCCACTGTTATATACCCTATTTTCTCTCTTTAGGTTATGTTAGTCTGTTGCTTTAGTTTTTCCAGATATTTACTATCTGCTGTGTATTTTCAGTGAGTGAGAATGCGATGTGATATGATTGATGAGTCGAATTTGTACTGGTGAGATATACGGTTGTGTTTGTATTGAAATAGTGAGGATATTTTGTAAAAGATGAGATATATATTTTAGTTTTTATAAATGTTCTTTTTTTGTGAATTCTTGGTTTATTTATTAAAAATTTAATGGAATTGATTCACCAATTTTATTCAACCCTTTTTTTATAAACAAATTATATATATATATATAATCTAAAATCTCCATCTACCATAATGGTGGTGTAGGGGTATAAACAAATTAACATTTGCTTTATCTCTCAACGAAAACTAATCGAAATCATCCCATTTTTATCTCTTTCAGTCGGCTCTACACTTCCTAAATTGAGTAAAGATATAAAGAGGTTTTAAATGGTGTTCTTCCTTGGGGTTTTCAAGAATGTATACAATGCAATAGGAATAGACGAAAAAGAAAAATCTACATGAAGAGTTGAAGTATACTAATAATTTTGAAAATTGTCAATTATTTGTTAGAATGAAATAATTAATTGTCAATTGTTTGTAACAATGAAACAATTGATTGTCAATTGTTTGTAACAATGAAACAATTGATTCTCAATTTTTTGTAACAATGAAACAATTGATTGTCAATTGTTTGTGATAACGAAACGATTGTCAATTGTTTGTAACAATGAAACAATTGTCATTTTTTGTGACAATGAAATAATTATAATAAATTAAAGACAACGCAAGTGCCACCTTTTGGTGACTGAACGTTTCATTAAATGTGAATGAAATAATTGTTTGTGACAATGAAATAATTGATTGTCAATTGTTTGTGACAATGAAACAATTGATTGTCAATTGTTTGTGACAATGAAACAATTGTCATTTTTAATATTTCGAAAATTGTCAATTGTTTGTTAGAATGAAATAATTTATTGTCAATTGTTTGTGACAATGAAACAATTAATTCTCAATTGTTTGTGACAATGAAACAATTGATTGTCAATTGTTTGTGATAACGAAACGATTGTCAATTGTTTGTGATAACGAAACGATTGTCAATTGTTTGTAACAATGAAACAATTGTCATTTTTTGTGACAATGAAATAATTGATTGTCAATTGTTTGTGACAATGAAACAATTGAGCCGATCCTTTTTAAATGCTGTATAATTTTAGACTGCCTACTTGGATTTTAAATATGGCGCCAATTAATTCGCATACAAAAATGGCGCTTTGCACCATATCAGCAAACCTAAGATGATTGGATTTACTGATATGGAAAGGAAATTTGCTGCTGATTTTGGAAGCTGTTAAAGAACCTAACAGTGAAGAAAAAAATGTATATCTAATGGAACCAATTTTTTGCTGTTGACTTTGGAAGCTGTTAAAGAACCTAACAGTGAAGAAAAAAATGTATAATGGAACCAGTTTTTTTCTTTTTAAGAAAAATCTTCATGAACTCTCCAAGTATCCCAATCTTTCAAAGATCAAAAATTATCGAAAGCTGTTCTTTCATTGTCACATGGTTCTGGTGATGCAGCGAGGGGATTTTCAAGTTCCTTGCGGATTATATCTCCTGATTGGGACAGCATATCAGGGAAGATCCTCGATTTCTTCTTGAAAGTGAAGGGGGCTGTATAATAGGAAAGTGCACTTTGTCCAAATAACTAAAGAGCTATCGGATCTATAGGCAATACTCTGAAAAGAGGAAGACAATACTAATTACCAAGAAACCTAAGAAACAGCCAATCAGACAGCCACTTTACAAAAACGGCGGTGTTGCCAGATCTAATAAGGTCCAACCATGGACCTATGAATATCAGGAAATATAGCGAAAGGTCGGTTGGAGAGTGCAGCATGCGTCAAAGTGCCATTTTTGTACGCGACTTAATTGGCGCCACATTTAAAATCCAGGTAAGAAGTCTAAAATTATACGCCATTTAAAAAATATCAGCTCAATTATAATAAATTTTGGCAAAAACAACTAATAACTGAAAACATGTCACTAATTCAAATGTGTAAATGAGGTTATTTTCTATGGTGTAAAGAACGCGCACGATAGTTACAAATACTACCGCAAGAAGCAGCACTAGTTTTGCATACTTACCCCCGCCCCGCAACCAATGGTCCAATCATGCCTAATTCAAATTTGTAATTGAGGTTATTTTCTAGGGTGTAAACGCGCACAATAGTTACAAATGTTACCGAAAAAAGCATACTTACCCCCGTCTTTCTTAAAGCGTCCGTGCAATGCAGATGCGGCTTGCTAGCCAAGACTAAGGAATAAAAATTATGACTCGTTTTTATTAACATTGTGTTGTAACACAAGAGATGAACTTCCATTTGTGTATTAGCTTGGATGTGGAACCTCATGTGAAATTAACTGGTGCAATGCAAATTCCTCTTAAGCTTGATTTGGGAGACTGGAGAAATGGGCAGAAAAAAAGTTCTTAAAAATATTGATTGTTTCGTTCGGCCTTGAATAAATGTTAATAGTTATTAACGAAAATAGCCGCATTAACATTTGCAGGAAACACTAAAGGCCGAAATCAAACGAACCCACTCGAAACAAATAGACCCTTCCGCCGTTCATGCTAGATTAAACAATTTTATTTCGACAATATCGTAGATTAGAGAAGCGATCCGCTAATTAATCGGCCCACATCATTCTCATTATCTTTCTTACAGCCCCCCGCCTCCCCTCTGCGCCGCCCCCGAGCGGCGAAGCGGACGCGGCTAATGTGTTACATTCCCGATAGTACCGGGGGGTGAAGGGTTAAAGAGAATAGACAGTCGGTAATTGCATTCCTTAATGCTAATACAGCCTGGCCGAAGGGGTAATTGCCTTAAATTCCACATCCTTTAAGGAATTCAGTGTTACCCTTCCGCCGACGATACAACACTTCTTACAACACGTCCTCTCTCCGTTCTTCACCCGCCCCGGCGTTTTTGTGCCGAATCATCGTCGTTATTAATTCCGGGCTTTTTGTCATCGGAACCGGATATCTTATATCTTATGTACACGTATTGCGACTATACGAGGTTTTGCACACCGAATGAATTACAAAAATAAGAGAGAGAGAGAGAGAGAGAGATACAGCGCACCTCATTATTCATTGCCTTTGATGTCGGGGATTTGCTTACGAGGAAAACATCAACATGTTTTTCATTAGCTGCCCGGAGAAATTTACTTAAACGCTATGCACATTTTCTTTTCTTATTTGTGAATACAGATAATTCTCGACACCCAATACGGGTAAAAGAGGATAAGATTAAGAAAGAAAAGAATACAGATAATTGGTTAATAATTAATTATTTTAGGATAACAGTAACACACATTTAAAATCCGTGATAAGTGGTGCAGGGATTTTATTTATTTAAATTAAAAGAAAAAAAAAACAAGTTTTCGCGAGGCATTAGAATGAATAGAATGTCATTTTTTTAATAGACGGTGATTTATGAAACTAAATTGGCTTCGCAAAGATGGCGGGCTGTTCAGGTGAAAGATGGCGCGACCCGTCGCTATTCATTTGTTTCTTTATTTTATTAATACTGTAAACTTGTGCTTCATTCTTGAAACAAAAACAGATATTGGGTTAAAAATAATTTAAATCAATAAAAAACATCTTTATTCAGACAGCAGAATTACAATTCTTTACAAATATTTATCACCTCACACTGAGAAGTAGAGAGGAACATATAACGGTGTTATATAAGACTAAATAAAATAATACAAATATTTATATTTACAATACATATTGATGGGTTAGTAGTTTGTCATGGGCTATCGACCGGAGGTCTTTCTGCCTTAAATTAATAATTTTATAACTTTAATATAATTATATTTTTAATATTTAAACGTTGATAATAATGAATATTTGCCTCTCAATCGAATGCATTCTTTTTAAAGAAACCCAATGACAAAAATCATCTGAAAATTTAATTTGAAAAGCCACGAATAAATAGTTTTATGCTTTTTATAAATATATTTATATTTATTAGAATAATTTACTTGTAAAGTAATAAATATATAAAATAAGAATAATAATGTAATTTTGTTGGAAGGGGTACATCTTTGATCTTTTTCGCCTGATTTTAAAAATTCATAAAAAATATTTCTGAACGAAATAAAGACTTTTGGCGCACATATTTGAGTTCAGTAGACTTTAATCTATCTCTCTAGAGGGTTTCAGCCCTTTGTAGTACAAAAAGAATTTTTTATGAATTTTGTTGGAAGGGGTACATCTTTGATCTTTTTCGCCTGACTTTAAAAATTCATAAAAAATATTTCTGAACAAAATAAAGATTTTTGGCGTACACATTTGAGTTCAGTAGACTTTAATCTATCTCTCTAGAGGGTTTCAGCCCTTTGTAGAACAAAATGAATTTTTAATGAATTTTGTTGGAATGGGTACATCTTTTATCTTTTTCGCCTGACTTTAAAAACTCATAAAAAATATTTCTGAACAAAATAAAGACTTTTGGCGTAGACATTTGAGTTCAGTAGACTTTAATCTATCTCTCTAGAGGGTTTCAGCCCTTTGTAGCACAAAATGAATTTTTGATGAATTTTGTTCGAAGAGGTACATCTTTGATCTTTTTCGCCTGACTTTAAAAATTCATAAAAAATATTTCTTAACAAAATAAAGACTTTTGGCGCACATATTTGAGTTCAGTAGACTTTAATCTACCTCTCTAGAGGGTTTCAGCCCTTTGTAGCACAAAATGAATTTTTGATGAATTTTGTTGGAAGGAGTACATCTTTGATCTTTTTCGCCTGACTTTAAAAATTCATAAAAAATATTTCTGAACGAAATAAAGACTTTTGGCGCAAATATTTGAGTTCAGTAGACTTTAATCTATCTCTCTAGAGGGTTTCAGCCCTTTGTAGCACAAAATGAATTTTTGATGAATTTTGTTGGAAGGAGTACATCTTTGATCTTTTTCGCCTGACTTTAAAAATTCATAAAAAATATTTCTGAACAGAATAAAGACTTTTGGTGCATATATTTGAGTTCAGTAGACTTTAATCTATCTCTCTAGAGGGTTTCAGTCCTTTGTAGCACAAAATGAATTTTTGATGAATTTTGTTGGATCTTTTTTGCCTGACTTTAAAAATTCATAAAAAAAATTAAAAATTATATACTGTTTTGTTCTAAATGCAAGAAGTTTCATGCATTTTACGTATAATTCTTGTAATTAAACTTCAAACACTGAAAAAATAAATTTACTTTTAAATTTTGAAATAGTAGATCTGGCAACATTACCTTACATGGACTCCTGTGACGTCATCAAAATAATGAAGTGGTAATCAGTAGATGGGCCTACCTTATAAATAAATATATATATATCTACCTATCTTAATAAATAAACATATATCTACGAATCTTGAAACGGGCTAGCTCCATACAAAATCTGCCTGCGAAAATTTATACTTACATGAAATTGATTAATTTATTTTTCTTCCGCAATGCAAACAATGAAAAACGGAATGATGACGCCGATTGTATCCTCCATCTTTTATTCGGAAACAAATTCATTTGTTGATCTTTTAATTCAATTAATATTTCTTCTTTCTTTCTTAATCTTATCCTCTTTTACCCGTATTGGGTGTTGAGTCAATTAATATTTAATAATGAATAATTTTTAGGAAATTATTTTTATTGCAGAAATTTCAATAACGTTTACTTTTATATTAATAAACGCAAACGTTTCAATAGTCTAAATAAAACATTTCGACGCTTCTCGGAGTAATGCACAGCCAGCTGAGGCGAAAAAAAAAATCACGTCTCCAAGGACGCAATTCTAACGCTTATTATATTATTAAAAAAAGATAAATTAATATTTTTATTAGAAGCCAGTTTTTTTTAAATCCTTGACGTTTATTTATTGAAAAATATATATTTTACCAAAGCGTGAAATTTATTTAATGCGGTTTAGTTCGCGACGGTTGGCAAGCCTTTGTTTATTCGGTGTTTGGTGAAGATGGCCGCTTCCATTGAAGTAAGTTTAAATTTTCGTTTTATATATATATATATATAAGTTGTGCTTTGCGATTTTGTTGTGTAAACTGAACGTAATACCGTTTTATATTATACCCCCATAGCAGAAACACTTCCAATGGATTTACATTGAATATACCTTTTCGAATATTGGAATGTCTGCGGTTATCCAATGGAGTTGCAATTTTTAAAATGTACGGAATAAAGATTCTATGGATATCCATAGGATAGAGTAAAATAAATATGCATATTTAATTCATGAAAATTAATAATTTTAATAAATTTTTATAATATAATATATATTATAATAATATGTTGTTTTTAATGTTGATGCAACGTTATTTGTGAACATTTTGTTCAATGGGTAGCGCCACTAGTATTAATTATACATAATTTTTAACTATATTATCTTGTTATTAGGATGTGTTTGTTTTGTAAATATACACACTTTCGAATTCCGCGATAAATAAAAAAAACGAATTTTTGAAACAATGCAGGAGCGCATCAACCCTTAATTTGAATTTTATATTTAGATTACATTTTTTATGTAAGCTTAACTGTTTTTATTTTTGTCTTGTAATTAGGAAAATATGTGTTTCCTGTTAGGCAATAAAGATTATTATTATTATTATGTCTTTTAAGGCTGCGATTTTACGCCTAATAAACGGTGCGATTAACGACAGAACGTGCAGTGGTTTTTACAAAATGCGTGTGTTTATTTTATTCCAACTTTGATTTTTCATCCTAGCGGCAAAGATCTGAACTACTAGGTACTGTTCCACAATAAAAATGATGCCGTCGAACTAATTTGTTCTCATTGACTATTTTATAGGATTAAGGAGTATACAAATAATAATATTATGTTAAATAAAAATGATTTGAAAATAATTACTAAATTATTTCCACATTTAGCTCTGTGACTATTGACTTACCTACGTAAGTACGTTAAACAAATGTACATTAATTTATTTATTTCTATTTTTTTATAATTTCTATATTTTATATTATATATTATAATTTTCTATTTATAATAATATTATGATTGTATTAAATATGGTTATTAAAAGAAAGACTTTCCACGTATAATCAGATATATTTAATATAGATTAAATGTATTTTTGGAAATTAAATTAATTTTTGAAAAAAGATTTTCTTCACTAATTTTGTTTTGTTTTTAAAAAAATAAAATTATCTGATGTTGTTCATCAGTAAATAACTATTTGCCTGTATTTAATGTTTATTTATAAAATTGTTAATCTTTTAAAACGGAAACGTATTGAGGATCGCAGCCTTAATTGGGGTAACGCGTTGGACAAATACAGATATTATTATTATTATCATCATTGAAATAGAGAAGCCTAAAGAATTAATCAACTCATGTGTAAACGAATGTTTTGTTTTGAAAACTTGTGTTTCGTTTTTGTTCCCATTATTTTGCAAAAAAAATGATAGTTTTCCGAAATATGGGATCAAAATTATCAAGTCGCCAATTTCAACGGATATACACGTTTTATGTTATGAAGTTTCTATCATATGATTCAGAACTTTTCTCATCTAGAGTGCTCTGATTTTTACTAACAGTAAATTCAATAATATTGGTTAATTAAAAATGACTTTAAATTAGATTTTTTACAAAAGATTTTTTTATAGGTTAATTAAAAATGATTTTAAATTAGATTTTTTATAGAAGATTTTTTTATAGGTTAATTAAAAATGACTTTAAATTAGATTTTTTATAGAAGATTTTTTTTTAGGTTAATTAAAAATGATTTTAAATTAGATTTTTTATAGAAGATTTTTTTTATAGGTTAATTAAAAATGACTTTAAATTAGATTTTTTATAGAAGATTTTTTTTAGGTTAATTAAAAATGATTTTAAATTAGATTTTTTATAGAAGATTTTTTTATAGGTTAATTAAAAATGACTTTAAATTAGATTTTTTATAGAAGATTTTTTTTTAGGTTAATTAAAAATGATTTTAAATTAGATTTTTTATAGAAGATTTTTTTTATAGGTTAATTAAAAATGACTTTAAATTAGATTTTTTATAGAAGATTTTTTTTTAGGTTAATTATAATGATTTTAAATTAGATTTTTTATAGAAGATTTTTTTTATAGGTTAATTAAAAATGACTTTAAATTAGATTTTTTACAAAAGATTTTTTTATAGGTTAATTAAAAATGACTTTAAATTAGATTTTTTATAGAAGATTTTTTTTATAGGTTAATTAAAAATGACTTTAAATTAGATTTTTTTATAGAAGATTTTTTTATAGGTTAATTAAAAATGAGTTTAAATTAGATTTTTTATAGAAGATTTTTTTATAGGTTAATTAAAAATGACTTTAAATTAGTTTTTTATAGGTTAATTAAAAATGACTTTAAATTAGATTTTTTATAAAAGATTTTTTTATAGGTTAATTAAAAATGACTTTAAATTAGTTTTTTACAGAAGATTTTTTTATAGGTTAATTAAAAATGGCTTTAAATTAGATTTTTTATAGAAGATTTTTTTATAGGTTAATTAAAAATGACTTTAAATTAGATTTTTAATAGAACGAATTTTACTACCGTTAACAAATACTACAGTGGTCAGAATTGTTAACGGTAGTAAAATTTGTTCTATAAAAAAATCTAATTTAAAGTCATTTTTAATTAATCAATATTCTGAAACGGCTGAATATTTATATTATTATTAAAAAAATCAATCATTTTTAACACTTGCGCCTTCTATAAACATATTTTAGAAGTAGTGTAAAGCTTTCAGATTAGTGGTTATTAAAATTTTATGTAGATTTTTTACAAAAAAAATGTAAGGGTTAATTTTTTTTTTTGCAGAATCGGTCTCGAGAAGGTTGGACGCATCCTCCGAATTAATTTCATTATAAATAAAAGATAAGTTTTAAAAATCGATTTTCTTTTCCAGGGATGCATTAAAATAAGAGAATCCATAAAACGAAATTTGTTACTTAAAAAAAAGAATTATTTTCACTTCTATTTGTTTTCGAGAAAATATCTACACACATTTTCAAAAACTCATATATTAAAGTGGATAAAGAAAACGAAATATTTTCACCGCTGTTTTCGAAAAAATATCTACAAAATATTTCAGGTAAGAATTTGCCCATTTTAGGTAACAAATTAACCTCGACACCCAATATGGGTAGAAGAGGATAAGATTAAGAAAGAAAGAAAGGTAACAAATTTCGTTTTATGAATTGTAATATTTTAATCATTGTAAGTTTTAGTAATTGGAATATTTGAATGAAATGTATAAAAAGAAAAATCGGGGCGAATCGTTTAATCGCGATCGTAATTGAAAACAAAAGGGAATTTAATTAGTTTGGAAGTGAGTGGATAAATTCGCGAACGGGCCGCGGATAATCGCCTTTCGGCGTCTATAAATAAAGGCCCCCGATTGAATTGTTTTCTGGCGGCGCGTGCGCTACTTAAAAATCGCACCAACTTTTCGAGCGGGCGCGGGCCGGACTTTTTTTTGCCATTCGCAGTCCCATTCTGAAGTTTTTTGCCCAGTTGTGAGCGTCGCGGCGCTGGAAAATCGCGATGCACGCGCGAAACTGAGCACGAAACTTCCCCAAGAGGCTCGCGTGTGTGCGGGAAAGTTTCCGGTGGCGGCGACGCGCGCCCGAAAAAGTTATAAATAAACAACGGGAATAAATGGCGATTTTGTTTTGTTTTTCGGGAACGGGCGTCTAGTCGGGACATTCGGGTCTCATCCCGACCCTCCGGCGAGTTGTGCCCCTGTCCACGCCAAACAAAAAGTAAACGCGAAGAATACCGCCTGCGAGAGACGAGGGTGCGATTATTGATTTTGTTATGCCGGCTGCGCAACAGGACTATTTTATAACTAAGTACTTCCATATTGGATCATGCCCGTAAGAGTCCGGGCTCGAAAAGTTTTTTGCACGCTTTTATAGAAACCCCTTCTCCTTCAACTAACTTCCCACAACTTATCAAAGTACAAAAGATTAGTTAATAAGTGCAATCCGAGTGTCCTGACGGCGAGGAGGCCCCCTAACTACCAGTTAAACGCAGGTTTGTCGTTTGTTTTGAACTTGTAGTCGATTGTTTCGAGCGTTCTTTCCGTGTTTGGGTGCACGGATTTTGTTAGGTTAGGATGACGTGAGGGAAGTTTTCTAAGCTCGTTTCCCGTAAGGAGATGAATCAACTGGCTTGCTCACCCTGTATTTCCCACTTTCACACACTCCACCGCATTTTCCGATGTTTATAAACAACCAGAGTGGCGGTGAATACGAGTTTCATACAAGTTTGTGCGTGTCGTCAGATGTAAACAAAGCCGAAGATTCGCGGAGATAACCTATAAAACTTCTGCGACTACTTTAGTAAACAATGCCCTCGCTTTGTTTACGATTACTTTTACAACTCATCAATGAAACATGGGAAATAAAAATTAAATAAACTGAATACACACGGAACATGTGTGTTTTCTTTCGAGTATTTTCTGTAAAACTCCATGCAAGGATGTAAACAAACAAACTACAAACTTTTGTGCAATATAGGTCAAGGATTTGCAAGAGTAAAACTCGTTAAGTGATATTGATTTTACTTGCACGTGATTAATAAATCACGTTTATTATTATTTTTTTAAGTTTTGCATTTTTTTTAATGCAATAAATTAAAGCTGCAAAATAAAAAAAATTATATTCATGTTAAAATCTATTTTTTTATACATCTAAAATCGTCTTAAATATTATTTTAAAATCTAAAAATCTCTTAAATATTATTTTAAAATCTGGAAACTTCTTAATTATTATTTTAATAATATTTATTTATTTATTCAGTCTTATATAACATCGTTTTATATTCCTCTCTACTTCTCAATGTGAGGTGATTTTAATACTAATGATCTTTATTAACAGATATTTACAGAAAAATAAACAAAATGGGCGGGAAGACCACAGGTCGTTAGCCAGTTTAGAAAAAAAAGATGTAAATATAGCTTAATTGTAAAATATATGTAATTGTTTTTTTTTATACATATTCTTCCAAATTTAGATGTTTTTAATATATATACAAAATAAAGTGGAAAGACCATTGGTCGATAACCAATTAACAAATATAAAATATACGTTTGATATACACAAAATTATAAAGAAAAGTAATTACATTTTCTGGATCAGGTTAGAGCTAAACCATTTAAACCATTGTTTGATTTGTTTGTGATTATATATATATACAAAATTATAAACAAAAGTAACTAGATTTTCTGGATCAGGTTAGAGCTATGATCCAGAAAATCTAGTTACTTTTCTTTATAATTTTGTGTATATATAATCACAAACAAATAAAAATTAATTTCTAAACGATATAGATTTTTATATTAGATATACTAATTTTGTTATTTTATCAATAATGCATCAATTAGAAATATTGGAATTAGAATTTACTCGAACAGAATATTATTATTAATGGAATTTGATTCGATTTCGTATTCGAAGTACTATTTTATTTCGAATAGACCGTTACTATCTTTTTGATTTCCTTGTGTTATGAGGAGCTTTTAACTAATCAGCAAACCTTCGAGTAATCATAATTTATTACTTAAAAAACACTGTGTATCCCTTTCTTCACTTGTTTATTTGTACGATATATGTACATTTCGGATACCCCTACACCACCAGTAGATGGGGATTTTAGATTATACAGGGTGTTTCAAATTCGAGTCTTACCATAGGGATCTCGCTTATTATAAGAGATAGAGGGTAGGTTTAAATTCGGAACTTTTGCAGAATTTCATGCTGATTAATATCTCGTTCAGAAAACTGGGCTAAATTTCTTTGTTTTCAAGAAAAATGAAAAAAAACTGAAAAATGCGATTTTCTTTTTTTATTTTTATCTTCGTTATTTGAAGCAATATTTCAATACAATGAAGACATTCTTATAGCACTTTTTTATGATCTAATCGATGGCGTACTAATTTTACTAATAGCATGTTTCGTTTCTTCTGGACCATCATCAACTTTCTTATTTATTATTTCTTATGGGCGCCATATTGGTTTTTTATCAGATTAAAATCCTCTATTTTTTCTGATTACAATGATAGAACGTATAATATCTTTATTATGATAAATAAGCACAGTCATAACAAAATATTTTTTTAATACTAATAAATCACGCATGCCATGAAATTAAAAGTAATCAATAGAAAATGTAGCTTTCTGAATACAATATTTATAAAAAAGTTTTGCAATGGAACAAAAATTTACATAATGATTTTTTTACAAACTAAAAATTATTTTAAAAATAGTAACATTGATATTAATAAAAATATTAACACAAAAAAGATTTCTTCAATTTATGTTCAAAAAACAGCCTTAGCAGCAACAGAAATTCAAATTGTATTGTATGTTGTAGTATACAAATTCCCTCTAGGAATTTTATTGAATTATTATATTTTATAATCTCCTAATTTATGTTCTGACTATACACATTTGTCCAAATATTTATTGTAAAGGAACATTGTGTCTCATATTCAAGCTTTGTTTTGCCTTTAAATTACTTAAAACTTTAAAAAATTAGGTTCACATTCATAAAACGACACTCTTGGTAATAAAAATTGAACGATTTAAATATTTAATAAATAGTAATATTTAATTTTAAATTTTGATAATCAATGACAGAATGACATCCATCTAGTTGCTAAAAATGAGTGCTTCTTTAGTGTCAATAAAGAAAATTCCAAAAAAAGAAGATAACTAATTACAATAAAGGTATGATATTTTATATCATTGTAATCAGAAAAAATAGAGAATTTTAATCGGATAAAAAACCAATATGGCGCCCATAAGAAATAAGAAAGTTGATGATGGTCCAGAAGAAACGAAACATGCTATTAGAGAAAAATATAGACGGTTGTAGTCTATATTTATCTCTATTTTATGAAAAAATAAAAATATCATTCATTATTCAGGATAATTTAATTGAAATTAAAACACTTACTGTGTGACAAACCAAGTGTTTTAATTTCAATTAAATCATCCTGAATTAATTCAAAAATGTTTCACCACGGGTTAAGTGAGAAATTAATTAAACATATCATTCATTATGTTCTTATTAATCACGAGAACATACTTTTTCTTAGTGTTTTTATTTAGTATAAATATTCAGTTTATTTAATTCTTCATTTATTTTTATGTATTTTTCCTCATATTCTTTCTTTAATTTTTTTTCTGTAATTGGGTCATCCTGTTGAACAAATAAAGATGTTATTGTTACTAATACATGTAAGTGTTAGTCTGTATAGGCATCGACCAGAGGTTTTTGTTAGGGTGATGTTGTCAAGGAAAAAAAATTTTGTATTATAATATATATATATATATATAATCTAAAAATCTAAAATCCCCATCTACCATAATGGTGGTGTAGGAGTTTTGTATTATAATAATAAAATAAATTAGAGAACAATTTATAAAAGTCTACATTTTCTTTTTTATATATATATATTATTGTTTTTAATATAATAACTATTTTGTGAATCGTTAAATATATTTTTTTAAGATCAAGAAAGTGTGTGTAGTTAATAAATAATGCAAGCAAGCGCAGAAGGTGGCTGCGAAAAAAATAAATAAAAAAGGGTGTACTCTGTGTTTTCCTTTTATTATTAATTCGATCGGCGTAGGGAAAAAGGGATTCATTCATTTGGCGAGCCGGTAGCTAGCGCACGCTGGGAAATCGGGGAAAATTCCGTGCGGAACACCCCGCGCGCACCGTCAAGGGGCGAGAGAGAGAGCGAAACAGAGCGAGAGGAGCGATAGAGAGCAAAAAAAAAAACTGGGAAACTTTTCATGAGTTTCGCAAAGTCATAAAAGAGTGGTAAACTTCGGCTATAATAAAACGAAAATACGATTCTCGTCGTCGTCCCGACTCTCTCCCTCGCCCGGATGGAAACAGGTGGCGGACAAGAACGGCGCTACGCGCTTTCCCTGCTGGCGTCCTTTTTTTTTGCGCTCCTCTCTCTGCTCGCCTTTCCTTCTCGCTCCCGGAAAATTGGTTAATTAAATCGAACGAAAAAAATGTTGATTTTTTCGTCCGGGTGGATTTGTTTGGGTGTAACATACATTTACTTCTTAATTTGAATGGGAATCGCTTGTTTTTTTTTCATTCTTCTAATTTTATCATCACGTAGAAAACATCGTTTTATCACATTTAACAAAACACAAAAATATCCACAATAATTTTTATATATATATATATATAAATCTTTATTGGCAGATTATTTTTAACAAAGTAATAATAATAAATAAATACAATAAATAACTAACATAAAAATAAATTCTTCTGCCAATTGGCTATCGACCGTTGGTCTTTCCGCCTGATATTGTAGGCGTCTGTCCTTGTCAATTGCTGTGTCAAAAAGGTTTTGATCGCTAATGTCGTCCATTGTCTTATAAAATGAATTTACTCGTCGTGATCACTAAAGTCATGAAATGATGAAATGAAATCATGAATGGTGATGGTGAAACGTTTACGTTTGGGAGTGATATTTTGGTTTCGGGGAATGCACAAAGGGTGTAGGAGATTGTAATTGATAGGGTTTGAGGCAAATTTTTCGGCTAAACGGGCTAGGCGGGTTTCGATATGCAATAATTTTTATTTTCCCATAGAAAAATCCAATATATACGCAAACAACAAAATTGGAATTAGTCGAATTTTATAAATTGCATTTCACATTTTTAAACTATTTTTTTATTACATTAGTTCGAATCCTATTATCTCTACTATAGGATGGTTCCATACGAATTTTTGGACAGAGATAATAAATAATTTAAGCATAAAATTAAATAAAAAAAAACCTGTTAAAGTCTTAAATTAAATTATCCATACGCTAGATGAATGGTGGCTGAACGTTTCATTAAATCTGTTAAAGTCTCTTTGGATTGTTGCAAAGCAGCTCATTTATTGGACGAAAAATAAGAATGCAAGATGTTTTATTGGAAAAGGGGGATAGGTGGGGAGTAGTGCTGCGGTTTTGTATTTTATGTAATTGTTAATATTACTTCATAAAGCTGTCTATGAAAAAAAAAAGATGTTAACAAAAAAGTAGGTTTTAGAAGAAAAAAGATATTTTTATTTACTTTTTCTTGTCAAATCTACTTTTTTGTTAACATCTTTTTTTTTCATAGAAAGTATGTTCGACAAGAAATAGTAAATAAAAATATATTTTTTTTCTTTTAAAAGATATTTTTATTTACTTTTTCTTATCAAACCTACTTTTTTGTTAACATCATTTTTTTCCATAGAAAGTAGGTTTGGCAAGAAAAAGTAAATAAAAATATCTTTTTTCTTCTAAAAGATATTTTTATTTACTTTTTCTTGTCAAATCTACTTTTTTGTTAACATCATTTTTTTTTCATAGAAAGTAGGTTTGACAATAAAAAGTAAATAAAAATATATTTTTTCTTCTAAAACCTACTTTTTTGTTATCATTTTTTTTTTTCATAGAAAGTAGGTTTGACAAGAAACAGTAAATACAAATATTTTTTTTCTTTTAAAAGATATTTTTATTTACTTTTTCTTATCAAACCTACTTTTTTGTTAACATTATTTTTTTTTTCATTGAAAGTAGGTTTGACAAGAAAAAGTAAATAAAAATATCTTTTTTCTTCTAAAAGATATTTTTATTTACTTTTTCTTGTCAAACCTATTTTTCTGTTAACATCACATTTTTCCATAGACAGCTTTATGAAGTAATAATCTCTTTACTTGCTTGGATTTTTTATAAGTATCAAGACCCACAACATTTCTTTTTTTTTGTTTTTGGATTGTTTCATTATCCATCTAAATAACTCGAACTAAATCAATTGTATTTTTATTCAACGGTTAACGCAGTTTAAATTAAGCCCGTTTTAAATAACACCCATAAACGTGTCCCGGGCATAAAACTCCCGCTCCTTTCAGAAATCGACAACTACGTAAAAGGTAAATAGAATTACCTCGTCTGTCGTGAAACCAAGGTAAACATGGCTGAAAGGGAAGAACAAGCACAAAAACTTCGACGGAGCCACGGAGACGGCAAAAGTTTCAAACTTAGTTCGCTCGTATATTACTTCAACTAGGGGAGAGACAGGTCTGCGAATAAAATACTAAAGGACGTCTCAAAAACACCCCTTAATTTTTACACAGCCACGGGCGGGAGGAATCGAGCGACGGAACTAATCCATAAATAAATAAATAAAATTACCATTCGATTAGCCATTAATCATAACGGGCGTTTTTTTTTCTTCTTCAATTTTTGTTTCTTGGGATGCTTTTTTTTTTCAATCGTCTTGCAAGTGGGACACACCCCGCGGGGATGGCGAAGTATTGAATCGATTGTTGAAAAGTTGGAGGGATGGAGATGCGGAATAATAAAAAAAGGAATATATTTATATTGTATACTTTTTTCTCATTTATCACTTGGTAAAACATATTTAATAACCGTTTGTTATAATGAAATCACTTGGTTTTGTTTTACTAAAAAAAAAAACAAAACCAAGTGATTTCATTATAACAAACGGAATATATTTAATTATTTTCAAAATTTCACGAAACGCAATTTAATAATCAACAATTGAATATTTTGTTTGTATTCTCAATTTAATAATCAACAATTTAATGTTTTGTTTGTATAATTGCGTTAGTAGTCTGTCATAGGCTATCGACCATAGGTCTTTCTGCTTGGGTTAATATTTAGAATAGATTTTTATGTTCTTTCTAGTTTTGAACGATCTGCTAGTTTGACCAATATATATTTTATATTGCAAAAAATAGTAATCGATTGAAATAGTTACGTTTATTTATTTATTTTTTTATAAATCGTATTATTTGTTTGTTGGAATTTGAAGTAGCCACACATGGAATCATCGACGTTTTCCCAGATAGGGTCGAATGAGATATTGCAAAAATGCGCCGCCGCCGCTTATCTCGTCCCGTTCTGGCATTGTTTAGTCGAGAGTTTAGAAACTACTTGAAACTTCTGTAATAAGTTATTGATTTTGCACGCGGAGGAGGCCCGCTGATCGCGCTTGTGTTTTCGGTTGCAGGATCGGACGGAGATGGCGAACCGACAGAAGAGGCAGAGCCACTCGATAGAGGACCTCCTGGAGATGCCGTCCACGTCGAAAACTGCACCCGTGTCCAAGACCCGCTTTAATATACCGACGCCGAAAAAGGTAGGGTTCGAATAGAGCGCGGTTTTTACAGGGTTCGTCCCGGCGTACGGCCGGGATTGTGCCCGGGGGTTCGGTTTTTTATCGAGAGAGGGTGTTGCTTGTATTAAATTGGGGTTTATCTCCATTAAGAAATATAATGAAAAAATATTCCTTTGGGCAGAAATACCTCATCCCATGACAGATTAACACCTTCGTGAAAATTTGTAATTGTGATTATATAGCTGTATATTAAATTTAATGTTATTGTCTGAGTAAAGATGTATATATATAAATATTAGATGACGTTTATCATATATATATACAAGGTGTACAGAAAATAATTGAAAAGCTTTAGGTAGCGTGACTCTTTGACTAATTTTTAGATAAAAATATTAACGAAAATAAGTCACACGGTCCTTCCTTAAGCCTCACGGGCCACTTAAAAGAACTATACATTTGGCAACGCTGGATCAAACAAGTGTGTATTTGTCCTGTTTATAACTTCTACATCATCCGCTGGAGGTATTGCATACACCTTTTCTTTTACAAACGAGCGTGCGTCGTTGCCAGATCTATTTTCATTAAAAGAATGCTTCTGATGAAGTTATAAAATTGTAAAAATATCCGATTTATTAATCATTTACATCAATGGAATTATACACATGTCTAATTGATTGTTAATGCTATTGATTTTTTACAAAATATTTAAAAAACAATACTAATTTATAGTCACATATTTAAAATTCCGAAGACCTCGTGAGCCTCAATGAAGAACCATACAACATTTTTTTATTTGGATTTTCTATTAAAAATTAATTAATGAATTGAGTTACCTGATGGTTTTCACTCATTTTCTGTACACCTTGTATATATTCCTTTATCGACAATATTATTAACTCATTTATTTGCATTGTCCGCTGTATCTAGGGAAGACATTTTTTTAGATGTATTACGTTTGAAATAGTTATTTTTTAAATAAGCTAAGCCACTGACCTAAAATATACATCTTTAGAGGAGGAGGACTTTATTAGTAATTTTCAATTGTCGTATATGGAAATACATCTAGCAGCGCCAATTATTTGTTTTGTTATTATTTTTTCTACTATAAATAAATTATATTATTATTATATTAAATAAATTATATTAATTATATTGTAAATTTGTAAAAAGGTAAATCCATTAAAAAAATAAATCGTTTTAAGCAACTTCACCTGATTTTCGTAATCTAAGTTTTAATTCGTCGATTCCTCAGATTTTCAATATATTTACGACACTTATCGTAAATATATTGAAAATCTGAGCTTCTTGTTATGCTTGACGGAGTTTTTGGCTTGTAACTGAACATTAATTCAACGGTTTGAATGTGGAAAACCTTTTAAAAAACCGTTTTCGTGGCGTTAGAAAGAAGCCATTTCGCTTTAGCAGACTACCTAAAACACTATGATCGATCAATCAGATCGATCAATCGATGAGATTGGGAAAACTTATTAGATTTTAAATATTTTGTTGTTTACTTTTTTCCTTCATTTGTTTTCATCTAAGATAGTTTCATAAAATTGTCTATAACTTTGCAATAACGCAAAAAAAAACTAAACAAGCTATATTCTATGTTCAATCGATGAGATTGGGAAACTTATTAGATTTTAAATATTTTGTTGTTTACTTTCTTCCTTCATTTGTTTTCACGGCAATCTAAAATAGTTTCATAAAATTGTCTATAACTTTGCAAAAACGCAAAAAAACTAAACAAGCTATATTTTATGAGATTGTGAAAACTTATTAGATTTTAAATATTTTGTTGTTTACTTTCTTCCTTCATTTGTTTTCACGGCAATCTAAAATAGTTTCATAAAATTCTCTATAACTTTGCAAAAACGCAAAAAAACTAAACAAGCTATATTTTATTTTTTTATTTAGAACTGAAGTCATATTTAACCATTTAGTTAATGTATGGCTTCGGTTCTACAGTTCAAGTGCAATATTTAACCATCTAGTTCAAGCATGGTTTCCGTTCTACAATTCAAGTAAAACCGAAGCCATATTTAACCATCTAGTTCAAGTATGGCTTTGGTTCTACAGTCCAAAGCCATACAAGTCATAATTAACCATCTAGTTCGAGTAGAACCGAACTGAATGGGTAAATATAAATCGAAGTTTTTTTTTGATTCTTTAAAAAAGAGAGAGATATACCGCTACTAGGCAAACATTTCTATTTCTCATCCTATTTTGCGCGAATGACCTTTGCCGTCGAAGCGCCCTACAAACCCTCATCCTATATTTCTATTTCTTATCCTAGCCACTGCGTCACATTTGAAACCAATTTTTCCCAATTCTTCCTTAATTTCCTCCGGCGTGTATACAGTTGGACTTTTCTCAATTACTATTTTTAGTTTATTCTCTTCGTTAAGCAAAAAATGGTGTTGGGAGATTTCGATTTCCTTCAGAATTCTTACGGTCTTTCTGAAGTTTTCTGGATTGTTTGTGATTATGGATTGTTTGTGAATATGAATATATGTTTATTCACTCCACATATTCAGAAAATATACTTTCAATAACATTTTTGCTTACGTACGTTTTTTGTTCCTTAATACGATAGACGGCGGCCTTTTTGGTTTGGGAATGATTTTGATTCTTTATCCTCGGAATCAATCTGATTTCGCGCCGGCTTCATTAGGCCGTTATCTTTAACCCTCGTTCAGGGCCGTGGGTGTTGAGAAAATTGTACTTACTATGATTATTATCCAACGATGTCTTACTTCGTTTTTCCTCTTGAGATGCAATTTGACGTTTTTTTGCTATCCTGAAATCGGCTCTTGGATGTTTTCTTACCACTTGCCCGGCTGGTCGTTCCTTTTTTTTGGAGACAATCACCTCGAATCCATTGTCGTTGTTCTCCATTGCATCTAGTTGTTGCTGCAAAATCTTGATTTAATCGATAATTTCATTATCGCTTCTCTCGTTTTGTCTTTTGTTTTAATTATTTGTAGCTTCCTTTTTTCTATCTCCACTTCAGGAAGAAGAACGTCGGTATCTATGGGGTACAACTTTTTTCATCAACAAATAATTTTAGGCTGCAATGGGCTGAAACTTTCTACAGAGATAGTTTAAAGTCTGCTGAACTCGAATCCGCCATCAGAAAGTTTTCTTCTCCTTCTTCTTCGAGGCTACCGGTTTGCATATCGGGAAATTTTAGTACACGAAAAAATGCACTTAGCACACAATTGAAAAAACGCAGTGGACATTTTCCGAACTACTCGCGATAGTAAACGTTAGTTCGGCGAGTGAATTCGGAAGATTTCAAAGTTCATATACTTGTATAATATTTTTTACCAGTTCACTTATAGCATTAAGTGTATATACAGAGAGGTTTTTTTATCAGTATACATTTCCCCTACGTATACCTGCAAAAAACGCGAGTCAAACGCATTGAACCGATTAATGTGTGTATGTTTAGTTAACTATTTGGCATATCTGTGTTCAGTTGCGTGTTATAGGCAACTAAACATACATACATTAATGCATTTGACTCGCGTATTTTGCAGGTATACATAGGGAAAATGTATACTGATAAAAAAAGCTCTCTGTATATATATAATCTAAAATATCCATCTACCATAATGGTGGTGTAGGGGGCATTAAGTGTATACTGACATCTTGACAGGATACTGCAGACTCAGAGTATACCTCTATAGATTGGTGATTGCAGAATCGCCACACTGTAGAGGGTGCTGCTTGGAGGACCAAATCGCCGAGCATATCCTCGAATACTGTCCAGCTCTCAAGTCCAGCAGAAGATCCACATTGAGCGAAGGATGACCAGAAATAGGAACAATTAGACAGCTATCTATCTCGATACTGCTAGTTTACCTCTATGAGATGGGCTGTGCTGAGGATTGATTTTTAGTTATCTTAAAGGAAGGAAGCATTAGGGGCGTAACGTTTTAATTCAAAAATCGTAAGAGTTATTTAGAAATAAACCGATATGAGTGGGTAAGCAATTAAGCGGGGAATCCAACAAAAAATAATATATAGGGTGTTTCATTTAAAATAATAAAGTTGGAAGCTATTTCCGGTACAACCGGAAGTAATAGAAAGTGAAAATATTTTCCATGAGGAGATCGCATTCAACCGTGTAACGTAGATTTTTTTTTCAAAATTATCCTCGGTCAGGAACAATGTAAACTTTTAATGGCCGTTATTCGTAGCTCACCCTGTATAATTGCCATGTAATTAGGAACATGTTTCTTATACATATTACATTATTTGTACATATTATTATTATTATTAACACAATATACTTTGTGATATTTTACTTAAAAAAATAACGATTATATACAATAATCCAAGTTATGATGACGTTCTGTCTTTTTTTTTTGAGAAGTAATGAATGTATGATAAAAACGATGATAGTGTATGTTGGTAAATGTAGCGTGCTAATGAAGAAGATAATTAATTACACATGAATTCCTGAGATGTTTTGATCGGATACGATTGTTTTTGCCTCATTTGTCTGGATGGCGGTGTCTTTATGGAGTGATTATTAACGCAATCACATTCATGGCTGGTTTCCTCGCCACCGTATTGTCTACTTTCTCTCTCTCTCCGCCCCGCATCCCGTATTCCCAGGGAAAATGATCTGTCTACGCGGGAGGATCATTTTATTGCAAACAAATGCGACATAGTCATAAAACGTCGATTCTTGAGGGCGCATGAATAATAGGGGCGGCCGTGTATATTGCCTCGAATCACCACTTGTTTTTCGAGCCGTGCAGACGACGAGGCCGGGATTTATCATATCGGGTCGCATCGCTGCGGCGGGGGTGGGTGCGAGGGGGTTGTTTAAATTTAGAAATTGGATTTTGCGATCCGTGCCGTCCGGGCCCGTGTAGGGCCTTTGCGGCCGGTCGCACGTAATGATTTGGCCACCGTCGGAGATTTGCTTTTGCCGTTGCTTTAATAATAGGTGTTGAGGCGTAGTCACGTGTCGGTTCGTGTTTAATCAGGGACAGAAATCAAGCAATCCCCGCCGATGCCAGACATGTTCTCGCAGAAGTGCGCTCGTTCACCAGATCCGGCTCCCAGATAATCCGCTAGGGCTTTTAATCGTTCCAATTAACACACACAAAAATATTTAACCTATATTAATGATATTATTTTTATTTAAATACACCAACATTACAAAGAATGTTATCTTCCATAAAAAAAAAACATTTTTACAAAATAATAAAAAAAACATATATGAATATAGTCGTGTACTCCAAACAAGTTCAGAATTTCACCACATCAGCGCTGCGATCTTAAATTCAACCTTCAATAAAAAAAAACACGCATGTATGTGTTTTTGTGAGTTTGTATTTTTTCTTTACATAAATTGTGTACTCCTCTTCTAACACCCCCATTGTAAACCGAACAGATTTCCATGAAAAATTAACAACTGTCCTGGATTTTTATCGTCAACATCACGCCCCCTCCAGCCAGCGTCCATTATTACGACCCGATAAAAAATTTAAAAAAAGAGAGCGGACTCCTCTCCTCGGGCCATACGGATCACGCGATGCACTCGTGAGAATGCACACAAACCGCGCGGCGGCGAAACTTTAAAATCAAATAATTGATACCGACACCGACGACAAACAAAAAGAAACTAGCAGTTAAGTACTGGAAGTGGTTATTAATAAAGCAAGATTTTTTTTATTATACACACAGAATTAGAATTATTTAAGATTTTTATGGAATGTAGGTCGAATTTACTTTTTCACCCACTTTGTGTGTGCTAATTAAAATTTATACATTTTAAATTATTTATTATTTAAAATTATTATATATATATATATAATCTAAAATCCCCGTCTACCATAATGGTGGTGTAGGGGTTAAAATTATTAATGTTTTAATAGATATTAAAAAAATATCAGGCGTTGCATCTTTTGAAGTATTTTATTCAGGAAGGGCTAATTAAACTTCTTGTAATATTAAAATCACATTAAGTCATTCTCTTTAGTCAATATTCACGTTACAATCACTCTAAATCACATTTATTACCTAATTTTGACATTCGAGTCATTTAATGTAAATAAAATAAAAGGATTTTACTGATCGTTGCCAGAAAATTTTCCTTGTTTAATTTTTAACCATTTTAATGGTTTAATTTTGACAGTAAATCATTTTTATTGCTTAATTCGTATATTATAAGCAATTTCCATCATCATTTGAGTTACTATAAGTCATTCTAAGTGTCCAATTTTGGCATGAGGCTCATTCTAAGTCCTTCCCATTGCCAATAGAGTATTTAGTAGTTAAATTAACTGTTTAATTTTGACACACAAGTCAACTTGCTGATTCCATGTTTTGTAAGATAAAAATATAATTTCCTTAGAAAAAGGAAAGTTCCTCGACACCCAATACGGGTAAACGAGGATAAGATTAAGAAAGAAAGAAAAGGAAAGTTACAAAAATGGTGAATGCGCCGGGCCACAAAATATTTGGCTGATATAAAGATGTATTATTATATATTCAATCAGTTAAGAAATGTGTAAAAAAAAAAACATATTTACAAAATAGACGCAACCTTGCTGATTTCATATTTTGTAAGAAAGGAAAGTTACATAAAGGTGGATGCGCCGGGCCACAAAAATCCTTGGCTGTAATAAAGATGTATTTATTATTATATTAAATCAGTTAAGATTACCAAAATATTTTCAAAATAGATGAATGCTTGCTGATTTCATATTTTGTAAGTAAAAATAAGAAATCTTCAGAAAAGCAAAGTTAAAGAAATGGTGAATGCGCCGGCCCACAAAAATCCTTGTCTGTAATAAAGATGTATTATTATATTAAATCAATTAAGATTACCAAAATATTTCCAAAATAGATGAATCTTTGCTGATTTCATATTTTGTGAGTAAAAATAAGATATCATCAGAAAAGCAAAGCTACAGAAATGGTGAATGCGCCAGGCCAAAAATTCTTGGGTATGATAAAGATTTTTTATTATATTAAATCAGTTATGAAATGTGTTACAAAAAGTATTTTTAAAGCAGATGAAGTCTTTCTGATTTTATATTGTGTAAGCACAAATAAGATTTCCTCAGAAAAAGAAAAATATAAAAATGGTGAATGCGCCGGGCCACACAAATCCTTGGCTGTAATTAAGATGTATTATTATATTAAATCATTTAAGATTACCAAAATATTTTCAAAATAGATGAATCTTTGCTGATTTCATATTTTGTAAATAAAAATAATATATCCTCAGAAAAGCAAAGTTACAGAAATGGTGAATGCGCCACGCCAAAGATTCTTAGCTGTGATAAAGATGTTTTATTATAGTAAATCAGTTATGAAATGTGTCACAAAAAGTATTTTTAAAGCAGATGAAATCTTTCTGATTTCATATTGTGTAAGCACAAATAAGATTTCCTCGGAAAAAGAAAAATATAAAAATGGTGAATGCGCCGGGCCACACAAATCCTTGGCTGTAATTAAGATGTATTATTATATTAAATCACTTAAGATTACCAAAACATTTTCAAAATAGATGAATGCTTGCTGATTTCATATTTTGTAAGTAAAAATAAGAAATCCTCAGAAAAGTAAAGTTACAGAAATGGCGAATGCGCCGGGCCAAAAATTCTTGGCTGTAATAAAGATGTTTTATTATATTAAATCAGTTATGAAATGTGTTACAAAAAGTATTTTCAAATCAGATGAAATCTTTCTGATTTCATATTGTGTAAGCACAAATAAGATTTCCTCAGAAAAAGAAAAATATAAAAATGGCGAATGCGCCGGGCCACACAAATCCTTGGCTGTAATTAAGATGTATTATTATATTAAATTAATTAAGAAATGTATTAAAAAAAATATTTACAAAATAAATGAAACCTTGCTGATTTCATATTTTGAAAGATAAAAATAAGATTTCCCCGACACCAATTGGTAAAAGGGGACATCGATTATATATATAAATAAGACTTTATTTGAAAGGAAAGTTGCAAAAATGGTGGAAGCGCCGGGCCACAAAATTCTTGGCTGTAATAAAGTTGTATTATCATGTTAAATCATTTAAGGAATGTGTTAAATGCTTTATTTCAATTATTTATTCCGGTTAATAATTAATTACAAAAAAAAAATAATTCCATTTTGTGCGTTAAGCTTTTGTGCGACACACTCTCGCAGCGGTGGCTGCTGCGCCGCCGGTGGGGTTGAGGTATAAATCTCAAGATGTCCGTAACAGGGTGTAAACAATGGAGGTGAAGAACCGGGGCCACCTAGACTATCATAAATATCTCGAATTTGTAATCTGGCACTTTGCTTAGTTCGGCTTCCGCTTCAGCGGGCGCATTCCTCCCATTATATTATCTGGGCCCCTGCCCTGCCGCCCCGAGAAAGCGGTCCTCCGGAACTTAAACACCAATTCAATATGCCTCCGATCGCCGACCGACGTCGCCAAAGGTATGCCCCGGCACCTCCTCCACCCCCCTCCTTCCTCCTCCTTATTCTCTTATTACCAGGATGTGCCCTCTCATATCGCGGTATTATTGCCCTTTTGTCAACGCCGCAAGAATGGAATATTTCGCGAATATATTATACACGCGGATTATTCATTTATTGCGCAGTAAATTATCGGTTTTCGTTTCGGGAATTTCAATTCAAGCAGCACAGATGGTGTAAACTTTATCGTGTAAAAACAATTAAGAACTTGTGTATACAAAAAAATATTGGTGTGAAACAGTGGTGCACCCAAGATTTTTTTGTCTGTCAGGATTATTAGTGCGTGTCTGATAGCTTTTAAATACAATTACAAGTATCAATAGAAAAGAGTATTTATTCACTTGATCGCAGTTATTTAAATAAATTTAATATAACGAACTTACTTAACGTAAGTCAAAATGTCACAGAGCTTTTAATAAAATAAAAGTGGAATAATAGTTATTTAAATAAATTAAATATAAAGAACTTACGTAACGCCACAGAGCTTTTATTAAAGTAAAAGTGGTATAAACAAGTTAAGTGTTTTCTTTATATCTTCTTCTTCTTCTATCCGGATCCGTTATTAAATTATTAATTGATGTAATGATTATGATAATCGTTATTATTAGTTACGGGATTCGACGTTATGCGCGCGATTTAATTCATAAAACAATATTGATTCAAGATTATTTAAACACATTTTTCTTTTAGAGGAAATTAATTTTCACATTCAAAAAGTTTCACTTTTCACACTAGTTGAGTATTAGAGTAGATAAATTAAATAAAAATGATTTGAAAATAATTAATTATTGGATCTTGAAGGCGTTCACTTCTATCCCTTGTTGTCCCTTAGGGCGTCGGGTAGTTTTCTTTATATCAAAATTGAAAGTGGTACATTTTCAATTTTTAATTCATCTACTCTAATACTCAACTAGTGTGAAAAGTGAAACTTTTTGAATGTGAAAATTAATTTCCTCAACAAGAAAAATGTGTTTAAATTATCTTGAATCAATATTGTTTTATGAATTAAATCGCGCGCATAACGTCGAATCCCGTAACTAATAATAACGATTATCATAATCATTACATCAATTAATAATTTAATAACGGATCCGCGCCTATATTAAGAGATTAACGTTTGTAAATCAATTAAGGTAATATTATAGTCTCCTTGTAGTACGTGACTTACCTCGGCCGGTTATTCAGGACCGAAGCCGGGGGGCCATATGCCTAGGCGCATTTAATCAGAGGCCG
Organism: Philonthus spinipes; assembly: GCA_963082785.1. NCBI lineage: Eukaryota > Metazoa > Arthropoda > Insecta > Coleoptera > Staphylinidae > Philonthus > Philonthus spinipes. Next base: position 4,722,428 of record OY720310.1, on the reverse strand, counting down.
AGTGGCCGGAAGTCAAGTACCCATTGTCGGCTCACACACACACACACACATACACAAAGCCGCTATTTGTCACCAAAGCCACGGCCGTCCCGATGAAGAGGGATGACGGATGAGGTCGGCCCTACGTTCTCAGGATCCTCCGGCTCGAGTGACTCCTCCAAAAAGCCGGCGCCTCCGCCGCAACTTCTTATCGCTGCCGACGTTTCACTCCACAGGCTACTTGCCTGTTAATATAAACGTCAATCGGCAATTAATAATCTATACACTCGTGGAATATTAATATCTCTTAGAGGATCCAACAACCTCTTTTGTGTGAATTGTTGAAAAGTGTATGTTAAAGATTGAATTTTTGATGCAAAAAGACGTTATTACGTGGTTTAAATAAAAATACTGGTTTTTATATTCTTATATTCAGAATGTAGATTGTGTTGCTCTAAGATTGAAGGTGTACAATTAAAATTTTTCAAAATTTATTCTTACCGAATTGGTTTAGGTGATCACGACAGAACTGTTATCAGTACATTATTAAATATACCATATTTGCGATCTCGCAGAATAGTAGCAGATTTGAGTGTATTGTATAATTTGGTTAACGGATTTATAAGTTGTAATGATCTTTTAGCCCAATTAAACTTTAGTACCTTACCACCACACCTCCGCAGACATCACCATCTGTTTAGAGTCCCATACCACTCGACGAATTACGGTTATAATAATCCAATATGTAGAGCAATGCGCACATTCAATTCATTGCCTAATTACATTGATATTTTTAATTTATCACGATATGTATTTCGCAAACACTGCTTTTTGGCAGCATCTTCATTTCATGCATAATCTTTTATTTTAACATTTTTTGTTTCTATAAATATTTGTTTCTATAAATAATTTCAGCATGCATGCGATATTGTTTCATTCTTTTGTGATTTTTGTATTATTTGTCTAGCATTATTATAAGTTTATAAAATTGTAAAAATTTTATACGTTCAAATAAATAAATAAAATAAAATAAATATTCAGTTTTAAATTAATTATAAAAACAAATCATTATTTTGTATTTTAAACACCATACACTTCAAAAATTACCCCCTGAAGTTCACATTTCATTCTTAATATGTTTAACTACTGCTATAAAAATCAATATTTCTTGCCAGATTGAAAAAAAAGGTATACTGTTACAACCTTTCTATATTTTTTTTTATATTTGCATTCCTAAACCAGGTTTTGATGCTTCACTTATAACTAATTACAATCCCATTATCCTCCTTCCGGTAATCGGAAAATTATTTGAATCCTTAATTAATGAAAAAATCTAAAATTTCTGTGATAGAGTGTTTCTATAACAGAATAACAATTTGAATTTGAAAATCAAAACGTTTTATACTTACATCCAACATCCAAACATGTTACCTTGAAGAAGGGAAAAACGCAGACCTCTTCGTCGATATTAAAAATACCTTCGATTCGGTCTGGCATTAAAGCCTCCTTAACGAACAAATAATCTCTCTATCATTTTATAATATTGCTAAATAGTATTCAGTCACATTATCATAAATTACAATTGGACAGTCTTATTCATTCTCCTTTAAGGTGTTCTACAAGGATTACTCTTATCCCCTTTACTATTTAATAGAGATAGGAAAGATCGATTAAAAAGATTAAGCCGCTCAATTTTTGCTTATAATTTACGGATCAAACTATCGAATCAATCTTTAAGGATTAATATATTGAACTGATCTTTACGGATCAATCTTTTGAATCGATCTGTACGGATCAGTCTTTCCAATTGATGTTTATGGATCAATCTATCAAATCGATTATTATGGATCAATCTATCGAATCGATCTTTACAGATAAAACTATCGAATCAATTTTTAAGGATTGATATATTGAACCGATCTTTACGGATCAATCTTTTGAATCGATCTTTACGGATTAGTCTATCCAATTGATGTTCATGGATCAATCTATCGAATCGATTGTTATGGATCAATCTATCGAATCGATCTTTACAGATAAAACTATCGAATCAATCTTTAAGGATTGATATATTGAACCGATCTTTACGGATCAATCTTTCGAATCGATCTTTGCGGATCAGTCTATCCAATTGATGTTCATGGATCAATCTATCGAATCGATTGTTATGGATCAATCTATCGAATCGATCTTTACAGATAAAACTATCGAATCAATCTTTAAGGATTGATATATTGAACCGATCTTTATGGATAAATCTTTCGAATCGATCTTTATGGATCAAACTATCGAATCAATCTTTAAGGATTGATATATTGAACCGATCTTTACGGATCAATCTTTTGAATCGATCTTTACGGATTAGTCTATCCAATTGATGTTCATGGATCAATCTATCGAATCGATTGTTATGGATCAATCTATTGAATCGATCTTTATAGATCAAACTATCGAATTAATCTTTAAGGATTGATATATTGAACCGATCTTTACGGATCAATCTTTCGAATCGATCTTTACGGATCAATCTATCGAATCGATCTTTACAGATCAAACTATTGAATCAATCTTTAAGGATTAATATATTGAACCGATCTTTATGGATCAATCTTTTGAATCGATCTTTACGGATCAGTCTATCCAATTTATGTTTATGGATCAATCTATCGAATCGACCTTTTCGGCTTCATCTGATCCGCTCAAAATTAAAATTGTATCTTTCTATTTGGCTTGATTATAATACGGAATCGACATAGTTCGAAAGGTGTGCGGTGTTGTTTTGTAAAAATTTCTTCTTATTGATTAATGACGGTGGCTACTAGGACCCTTCAACCAGTCGTTACTAATTTATTTAGATTATTTTTTAAAAAATTGCACAAATGATATTTTATAAATAAACCAGCCAGTTTATTTTTTCATTTAATATTTAATTTCTCAATCGGATATGACTAAAATAATAAATTATTTTTGTCCCCAGATTCTGATGGTGCGATCAAAAAAATCGAGCCACTCTATATTTGATTGTGATCTTTCAAAACCGATCTTTTCGGTTCGAATTGATGCTAATCGCCTTGCAGCTACTGTTCAATCTTTCCGTTTAGCTTGATTATGACACTAATTTTACAGTAAGAAATATTCTTTTTTTAAATTATAGATAATTATAAAGACTAAACAGTCTTTAGTCTCGCTGACTATAGAACTGCTCTTCCACTTAACCCACCTTAATTGAAGCATAGTTATACAATATAATGTATTATGTACACATTACAATCATATAATAAAAATATTTTGTTCATTTTATTTAGTCTTATATAATATCGTTATATGTTCCTCTCTACTTCTCAGTGTGAGGTGTAATAAAAATATATGATTGTAATAACAAGCATATGCGCACACACGAAAAATTAGGTATACTTAGCATCTTGTCTAACACCTTGAGTGTGTATATTTGGTTTAAAATAATAAGAGAGAACATTAATTGTTTAAATTTGAGTTATGTGAAGTTAGTTAATCACAATTAAAACACTTTTTATTCCTTACTTCACTTTTATTTTTTATATACGTTAGAGTGCTTGGCACACGAAATGTACATCTAACGTATATAAAAAAATAAAAGTGAAGTAAGGAATAAAAATTGTTTTAATTGTGAATAAAAGAGAAGATAATTTCTTATAAAAATTAAAAACGTTCTCCACAACCAACTTATGGAAAATTTATATTTAATATCCTTTGTTCTTTTTCGATTTTGCTGTATACCGAACTAGAAGCACTGTTTTGTTTACGCAATAACAAAAATGTGAGATGTATCTTTACAAGGCTATAATTACACAACTGTATTTCCTCGACTATATTTTTACCCGTTTGTTGAGTGTTTCGTAAAACAAGCAGAGTAAAAGCACAGGGAATTGCAAAAAAACAAATTCATGCATATATTTTTCTTTTTTTGTAGCGACTGTATATTGCGCATTTGATTGCACCTACGCAACTAAGTTTTTAATTAAATCGCAAGTAATTAACACGTCATATGCACAAATGTAAAATTCCGTCTGAACTCGAACGCGCGGAATGAATTCGTATCGCGGGCGGAATGTAATCGAATACGTCTTGGCGTTTGAAGTGAGTGACCCGATAACTAATTAAGGTTCTCGCGATATAATCGACAGAATGTGTAGGCCTGGGGTGAGTCGGGACGGGGGGGTGAGTCCGTCCAGGCAGGGGTTAGTTTGCCATTCTAAACAAGGTACTGAATAAGTCATGGCCGCTCGTTCGGCATGTTTCTTACGAGGAACTTGTTAATGCCTGTTGCGGCCAGAAGGGTTGAACATCTAAGAGAGACACGGACGTATTTATGCAGTGTGTGTCGGGCGGCCAAAGGAGTTTGCGGTTGGTATTGCGATCAGGTAACGTCTCGCGTCTTAGAGCTTTAGACCCTGCAGGTCGAGGGTCCGCCAGCGTCTTACTACTTCAGCCAACAACTTCTAAGAAGGGTATCTGGGCTACTAACACGTCTCTCTTCGGCTCAGATTTCTTGCATTTGCATGTATCCCGCAGTGTGGAAAGCGAGAGGGCTCTGCGCGCGGGGAAAGGGGGAACGGAGAGACGTGCCGTCCTTATAATCTTAATTAAGAAATCTGCTGGTAAAAGTTATCGGAAGATATCTGGGAGAGATTTGTTCTTTGTTTATTCTGCTCGCATATTTAATTATGTATAGATGTTGCCGCAGCCATCAATATCTGAATAATGGAGGGCATCTATATTCAGAGGAAGCGGTTCACTTTACTTTTGTTTTTGTTTAGCCGCTGGGGGGCTTGTAAGTTGCACGTCGGATTAAAAGTTTGCCCGTATGCTCGCCACGCCGTCTTCTACATGGCATCAGGACGTCACTCTCTATCTTCTTTCATCCTCTTCTTCTTCTTACAAAAACCCACCCACGCCCCGCATCCATCCCTCAAACCCACCCCCTTACCCTCTTTCCCTCACGTTTATTCTATATACATAATGCCTACTTTAGGTAACTCAATATCACGGCATTAATCGTCAAACAAAACAATACAAACAAACTTCAAAATATAAATTTACCTTAAAAATATATTCCTTCTATGTTTTTGCACAATTACTTTAATTACACAACAAAATTTATTATTTGTAATAAAATTAAAGAAATAGAGCAGAAAGACTTCTTGTCGATAGCCTACGTCAGACTGCCAACCCATCTATATGTATTTTAAATATAAATATTTGTAAAGAATTGTAATTGTGTTGTCTAAACAAAGATGTTTGTACTAAAGAAATTGACAGAAAGTAGCCAATTGGTAGGTAATATTGTAAATAATATTATATTATAAAAAAAGATGTAACCTGTGGGTGTCTATAAAAACAGACGAAATTTTCCAACCTACTTGGATTTTTACAGGAGTTACGATTATGTATATAAGGATTAATAGGTTGAAAAATACACTATATTTAAAGATAAGTAATGAAACAAGTCCAGTGTGTTTTTTCAACCTATTAATATTCTGATCATATTTCATCAAGTGATTAATGAGAACCAAATAATAGATTTATATTATATTATATTATATTATATTATATTATATTATATTATATTATATTATATTATATTATATTATATTATATTATATTATATTATATTATATTATATTATATTATATTATATTATATTATATTATATTATATTATATTATATTATATTATATTATATTATATTATATTATATTATATTATATTATATTATATTATATTATATTATATTATATTATATTATATTATATTATATATTTGCCAGAATATATATAATTTATAGTTTAATTTAGGAAAAGAGTTACGTTATTTTTTTCTTATTATTATTATTAATTTTGGACTTTTGTTACTTTTGTATTATATAGAAGCACCCTCTTGATTTGCTTTTACATTTTCCCTTTGTAACTATGTTTGTACCTGTTAAGGAAATAATAATCATTCAATAGTAAAATTATTGTTAAAAAAAAAAAAACAATATACTTGTTAGTAAATATATTGTTATTATTGAAATATTGAATGTGTGAATCATCTCCGTTTCGCAGTTGAAACCCAAGTGAGGGTAATTCTTGCAAGAAATTCAAGCGTGACTAAATATTATAATATATATATAAAAAATATATGAATAAAGCGTGGTAATATATAATTTGTGAAATATATGTATCTTTGTGGTAGTTATTCCGTGCAAAGTTGTGGATGCGAGTATTGGTCTTTAGCCACGCGACTAAGTTCAGTATTAATATTAGCGTAGCATATAATTTGAAGTCGGGGTCCGGCATCAATTATGTACAGGTTGAGGGGAAAAAATGCGTATGGATACCCGAGGTAATGTTTCGTAATAGTTGGGGTTTCGTTGGTAATGAATAAGTTAGTTGTCAGTAGCATGCAGCGGCTCCACCTCGCGGTCGGCCTGTCAAAGTTGGCTTGCGGGCTCCGGGGAGAGCCTGCACCTTAACGCCCCTGTCTAGAACACTCGTAGATTTCCATCCTTTCGAATTGACATCATTATTCGCAAGAACATTGAAAAAAAAAAACGCAAATAATGAAAATTGAATATTCCGGCCGAGCGCGCTTTCCGAATTGTAATACCATCGCCGGTATGCAAAGGGATATTAAGGTCCTTTCGAGAAGTATGTGCCATGTCAAACGGAGGAGGGCTGCAATCGTTCTTCGATGTAATTGAATTGATTGCTTAGACAAACGGTCTCTCGGATCTCGCACAGAAAGAGAAGGGCAGGAGGCCAGAGCGACCACTCGGACCTCACAAAGCATTCCTTCTCAAAACGTCATTAATTAAATTCAGGGATTTGTTTTTGCCTCTCCCCGAACCGTACAGATTTGATTCCCTTTTTGTTCTTCAGATCCGCGTCTGGTTAATAAGGTTAAAACGTGTTAGCCTTTCCTCCTTTACTTCCGCCCTTCTCCCTCTCTCCGGCTGGCCACCGCACATACATGCGCTTTTCGCTTTCGTCCGTTCGTTCGGAGGCTTTTTATATTAGATTAAGAGTAATTTTTAATTATCCACCGGCCATTTCATTATTTTAGTGAAAACGGTCAGATTAAAATACGCGCCCCCCGGATCCGCTCCGGCCCGTCCCTTACGTTCGCATTAATTAAAAATTTAATATCCCCTCCCCATTCACCCGAAAAGCTCAAGAGCGGATATTAATTAATATTTCTACTAATCGTATATAGCAAAAATAATGCGCGCCATGTGACGACAATTATTCATCCGTAAGTATAAAACTGTCGAAACAGTTTAATAATTATTCTTATTGGAAAAAAACTTGATTTAATTAAAAAAAGAAAATTTATATTAAAATAAGATGATTTATTAATTTATTTATTAAATATAACTTAATTTCAATAGAAAAGAGTATTCATTCACTTGATCACTTTTATTTAATTAAATTAAAAATAAATTAACATAGAAGCAGAAAAAACGGCTAAGGACAGAAACAACTGGAGGAGAGTCATTAAGAAGCAGACAATGAAGAAAAACCCCGACACCAATTGGTAAAAGGGGACATCGATTATATATATACAGGGTGGCGCAAGATTACAATATCTCAGTTATAAAGAAATATACAAAAAAATGTTACTTATATTATTAGTAGCTACTGTCAAAATTAACATTTTAAAATTAGTTTTATATATACAAGGTGTCCAATAATCACGTGACGTATCAAACATATGTTTTTTTAAATGGAATGATATATTTTTTATAAAGATTTTCGATTCTACCTTTATAAATAATCATTTTTTATATAAGATTTTAATAGGTCAATTTTTCATAGTTTAAAAGTTATAAACAAATGAATTTTGAAATCAATAGATGTTTAGAGCTTAATATTTCAATAATGAAAAATGAAATAAACATTCTGTCAACGCCATACGAATGCAAAAATACTTAATAATAAAAGAAATACTCTTTTTTTCTCTCAAAACAAATTTTTATATACAATGTGAAGCAATACGCAAAATGATTTTTTTCTCTTTTTACTTAAATGGGACACCCTATATTTTTTATGCTATTTTAATAGAAAATTAATCACTTCATTTTTTATATAACATATTAAATAGCTACCGTTTACCGTTTTTGAGATATTTAATCTCAAATACAAATTTGGTATAGAATTTGTAATTAAAGTAGGCCGTGCCAGAACAACTAATTTATTAAGTTGTGAAAGTTACGCGAACACAAATATAAAATAATTTAGTGAAACGAATAATCAAGTGTATTAATTAAAATACATCATAATTCATACATATTTTTTTACCACGGGATAAATGAGATTTTAATAAAAAAAGTAAATAAATATTAAGCTGTAATTATTTTAATACACGATAATATTGAAAATACATCAATTTAAATAGGTATGTTCTTGGCTGTGCGCCAGGATCCAGGTACAACGAATCTTCTTATCTCAGGAATGCGTTCTCGGAGTGAGTCGTCGATCGTTTTTTTTTTCTTCTTGATTTGCGATAATTGCGCTCTTGTATTTCGATTCAGTCGTCCGAAAACGCGCAGTATTCACTATTCCGGTTTAATTTTTAACGTTAGAAATTATTAATAATTAAAAACGCGATTTATTTTTGTTTATGAACAAGTGGTAATTAGTGAGTGGTGGAGGTGAGTTGGTTTTCGATTCACCAGGAATGGGTTGGAAGTTATTTTTTCTATTAAGGTATGTTAATATTAATAATTTATTTTTAAACAGATTTTACGATTCCTATTATTATCATCAATTTATTCTCCAAAATTGCATTTATCAATAAATTACTTTCGCAATAAACAAATGCGATTTTCGCAAGACTAAAGTAGGTATACATTAGTTCTAAATTCATTAATGAAGATTTGCTAGTTTGTTTTGCGATTCCTATTCTTTTAAATCGTCCACATCGCAAAAATTATGTTTAACAATAAATTAATTTTGCAACAAAGAAAACATTTTTTTCGTAAATTTTTAATCATTTTCATCACTTAACCCGCGGTGAAATATTTTTGAATAATCTTTGAAATTTTCCAAAAAACTAACACTTGTTTTTTTCTTACAAAATGTTATAATAAATGGAAGATGTGCCGTCCCTTGCTCGAATACGCTTCTATCCTATTCCATAATTACTTAAATGGGACACCCTATATTTTTTTACGCTAGTTTAGTAGAAAATTGATCACTCTTCATTTTTTATATAAAACATTAAATAGCTACCATTTACCGTTTTTAAGATATTTAATCTCAAATACAAATTTGGTATAGAATTTTTAACCAAAGTAGGTCGCGCCAGGACAACTAATTTATTTAGTTGTGAAATTTACGCTTAATATTATATATATAAGCAGCAGTTCTGCTTCATGTACCCCTACATGAAAATGTTTTTTTTTTTTTGTTGGTTGTGACTTTTTCCTCCATTCGTTCATCTTACGAAACCTTTCCCATGTGATAATGGTTCCAGGAAGTCGTGATGTTTTTCAGTTTACTCTTGTGTGGTGATTATTATCCACATTTGATTTTCATTTTTTAGAACCACTACAGTCAACAACAAGTCCCCGAAGTCGGATACTTCCTATTCAGCGCTTTACTGATCTTGTGGCAGGTGTTTGTCGTTCCGCGACCGATTACCAATAAAATGCTTAACTTAAATTGTATTAATATTGTATTAAGCGCCATCTTTTGCTTAATGCTTTGTGGTATCTCTCCAATTATATTATTCATTTCAGGTTATTAATATACGAATCATTATTTCAGATGACATTATTTCCTTATGTGGTGCAAAGTATTTAAGTTGAATGGATTTTGAGGTTTTAGGGTAAGCAAGGAAAGGATCGATACATGACAATTTGGGGGTTTGATTAAGCGAGACCGACGGGACGGGGAAGCATCATGTGTAAAATAGTGTACTGCTAGGAGGGTGCGGGGCGGATAAATGGAAGTAAGCTTTAAAACGACGCTGTGTAAATTCATGGCAGGTTTAAAAATTCAAAGTACGACGTAATTAGTGGGGGCGGTTCGAGGAAATGCGGTCCGAGGAGGGGTGTTAGTCTTCGCACTTAGGGGCTGGGAGAGCGGCGGCGGTAGCCGAGGGGGGGCCTCTAATGAAATCTGTGCGAAAACCATAAAGTGCGCTGGAATCTCGGACATATTTGTGAGCGGCCCTCAGTTCGTTTCTCTTAATAATGTTAGCAAATTGCACCGAGTAACCGTAAAGAACGGCAACCCTTCTTCCACTTTTAACTTATTAATTAATTAACAATCATAGCGAGTGAGAAGAAAACGTTCTCGGAAAATTAAAATTAAAACGCGGACTAAATTACTACCATGAATTCACCCTCCCCCTTCGCGCCCTCAAAAGAGCGCGCGCTATATTTGGATATCCTTAAACTGATTACTACTTTTCATCGTTATCGCCGGGAAAACATCTTAATTTATTGCGCCGGTTCGTCCGTCATTTATTTTTATTCCTAATTGCCAATTTTTTCAACCCCTTTCAGGCGATTGTGAAAAAAGCTCGTTCGGATTTAGGGTGGAGTAATCACATCGAGCAGTTGAATATAAACAGCCCGCTAATTTCGAGTGTATCAAGTGGATGTATATGCCACATTAGACATGTTAACCCCCTGTTAACATTTCCTTGACGTCGTCGAATATAATTATGCGATGTTCACATTCATATACCTGTCCTGTCTTGCTCGTAACAGATGATTTGTGTTTTTGATGGGAACTTAATCGGGTAATAAGATTAGTAGTTTGGGGGCGCATTTTTGCCCCCGAGTAAAACCCGTCACACGAGACTCCCGCTCGCTCCTCTTGGGGGTCGGACGTGACGCCTCGGCGAAGAGCGACGGTTTACATTAGATTTATGCCGATACATAAAAGTTATGGGTCGCTGTTTTCTCTGTATTTTCGGCAACCGCCGAAATAAATCAAACATTGCCCGCACCCACCCTTCCATCCCCTTCTCCCCTTCTCTCTCTCTCTCGTATTGTACACACAGAAACTTTCCACTTAAAATTCCTCTTGTCGGAGGGACGGACCGAATCCGTATTCACTCCTTCCGCAAAACCCGATGACATCTTTTGTTTCGCGAGTTCCTTCTTTAATGCGTTTTATCTCTCGGCCAGTGCCGGGAGGAAGATCCGAGGTAGCTCTTTTTATTACGGATAAAAGGAAACATAAATTCGTTCTTAAGTGGCCTAAATTATTTGCCCGTAATTTGATTACCTTTACATTATCTCATCTTCCTCCCCTCCCTTTCTTGCCCGTAAAAAGGGAAAATGCAAAACGCCGCAATGCCTTTAAAGGAAATTATAATTCAAATGTATCTATCGAAATTATCTCAAGCATCCAGGAATTTACATTAGACTTTTTCGACACAATCGAATAACGTTTTTTTTCTTAAGCATCTGTATGTAAAATACTTAGTTTATAACAGTAAATAAAAGAGTAACGCTTATAATGCTGTTTTGTAATATTGTATAAATACCTGTAAAATTTCTAGTTTAAGTTACTACATGTTTGATAATGACAAGCTAAATTTGTCGAAACTGCAGTCACATAAAAATAAACAAGTGTTATACAAACAAAGTAATAAGTGTTTTATTGTGAAATTAACATGTATAACGAAGTAGAAGCCTCCAAAATACAGAATAAGAAATGGGATTTTGAGAAGAATTCTACTGGATAAATATCTAATAATTTTAAGCTCGTGTAGTAAGAATTTTAAATAAAAACATTAATTCTATTTAAATTAAATAAAAGGAAAACAGTAATTTGAGATTGCGCGTTGCAATCGCGTCCGTCAATGTAATCTCCATCATTTCCACTGGAGATTGCGGCTGGGACGGTACGCTTTTTAATTATCTTAATTAACAACTTTGTAATTATAAAAGGCAGAGCTGTATTGAAATCACGAAGCACGTGTTTGCAGATGGCCTTATATTATGTATTTTTTATTTTGTTTTTTATTAAGCATTAAATATTTTCGATTCAAAAATTGTTGCATTATACAATATCTAATTGTTGTGCAACAGCAAATGTCCATTATTTATTTATTTAACCCAACATCCAAAAGGCCAATTACAGGATAATTTAAATATTACTTTGTAAAATTAAAGTAAGGTATCATAGTTTAACATAAATCAGTGTGAAATATACAAATCAAGACAATTGCTATACGCGACAAACTAAATATTTAACTACAATACGCAAGGAAAACTATAATATATTTCGAAAATACAGAATAATGCAAAAAAAAATGTTATGTTATACGTGGCAACATAAATCTATAACTGTAATACACTTATAAAATTATAAAACGAAAATATAGAAAAGTAAGTATAAATATATATATATTCATATTGAATATTTGGTTTAAAGTAAATGTCACTAAAGAGGTAATAATTTATTAATTGAAATAATTAACACTGTTGCATCCTTTTTCACACTTGGTGAAGAATTATTTTGATTATACTTTTCACGTAACTCAAAACCAATCAATTTATTAATTATTTTTAAAATACGTGTTATTTAATTTAAATAAAAGAAAATTTGAAAATAATTGATTTATAAATATCTAATAAATCCCTTTAACTACTGCAAATTTTGACTTACATATTTTTGGCTTATATTTGCAGACACGTATTTCGAGATTTATTCCTCGTCAGATGGTGTTTTTTTTTTGTTCTATGCATTAAATATTCTCGAATCAAAAATGTGTACGCTAAATTTATTATTTATTGTGTAATTCAATATCCAGCGGGGTATTTGCCCGTAAAATAGTTGTTTCAATAACTGTCACCAAGACTATAAAAAAACTCGTTTCTATTATAATTGAATCTCATTTCAGGGATTCAATTAATTGAAGAGAATGTAAGAAATATTTATAATTAATCTATTTAGTTCAATTTTATGGCAAAATTTATTTGTTTAATATTACTGAGATTACCGTTTTTGATATTTCAATTATTTTTTTCATCGCTAGAGTCGACCACTTGGGTTAATTTTTGTTTTGCAGTTTCCGCTACTGATATTAAAATACGTTATATATGTAAAATTGTATTATTCTGTTTATATGTGATTTACAGTCATGTTATTTATCTAAACATTTTGAATATTGTTATTATTCTGTATAAAGGTGATTTACCGTAAATAAATGAATTGAAGTGAATTGAAATGGTTGATTAAACAAGCAGATAGAGTTTAATTGTTTGAATAACATATACTACAATTTTGTGTATTATCAATTGCGTGTTATAATTTGAATATTTAATGTTAACTATTTATTATTTAAGTAATTTAAAAATATATTTATTACTTCAGTATTAAGCTAAATTGTAAATGGTCTGTCGTATATTGAATAAATAAATAAAAATGTAGGATTCTATATTGTGGAGGCTTCTAATTTCTCAATAAAACAGTTATTACTTTATATGTGGGAATCAGTTGATTGAAATGAATTCAATTGATTGCAGAGGAAGGTAGAATCAATTATTTCAATAGAAAATCGATTAAACGAAAATGAATTACACAAAAAAAAAGCAATTGACTCAAATTTGTAAATCGTTCTAAAAAATGTATTAACTAATTTATTGTTATATAAATTATTAATGGTTTTAATATTTAGACATTGGTAGTTCATATTGTATGAAATAAATATGAATAAATTATTAAAAATCAACCAATAAAACACAGATTAGACTGAATAACTTTAAATTCTCGACTAGTTTCGGAATAATAGCCCATTTTCAAGAGAATTTAAAATTTATTTCATACAATATAAATTATTTGTAAATAAAACAACGGTTTATTTTTAAGTTTTACAATTTTTCTTAGACACTGCTCTAATTATTTCTTCAACACAGTAGCATCATCAGGTAGATGATTAATAACAATAAACAATTGTAGTAGTTAATGGTTTTAATATTTAGACATTGGTAGTTCATATTGTATTCAATCTGATCTGTGTTTTATTGGTTGATTTTTAATAATTTATTCATATTTATTTCATACAATTGTAGTAGTGTCTCTATAATATTTTTTTAATCGATTTTCTATTCAAAAAATTGAATTCTATCTTCCTCTTCAATCAATTGCACACATTTTTACAGAAATTAACATCGAGTATACACAATAAAATTAAAGTGTTTGTCCTGTGCTACAGACCATATGGAATTTGGTGTTACTAGTTTTATCATTACTGTATATATTTTGTTTTACTAAAAGACTTAGGAATTCTTCAAAAATACATGAATATTATTATTGATATTAAATAATATTTCGTATGACATCAAAGTGAGTGTGTATTTGAAATATGCTTTCTTATATAGAATTATTCCATATATTCCCAGCTTATGTATAAATATATATATATAATACGTGTGTATATATATGTATACATGTATTGGGGGCTATTTTCTATTGTGCATGCACAAATAAAGGGTTCCGCAGGGTGCCTTTCTTATGTACATACCCAACATTGCAGTAGCAGAATTCAAAGGGTAAGTTCTAGTTCAGTTGCTCCAGTTGGAAACGGCAATTTCCTCAACGTTACCGGGGCGTCTCCGTCCCGCTCGCACACCGATATCCCCCGTGGATGCGAGAGGGACGGCTAGCTGGGGTCGTGCCGCTTTCCCGAGCCGGAAATTTTTATAAGAATCGAGAAACCGGCAGGGGGTGGGGTGAGGGGTGCGGGGGCCGCACTGTTCCGTTCCGTGCCGTACCGACCCCAAACCGCCCCCATCTCGACGGTGTCCCAACGCAACCATTCATTAATTATAAAGAAGGGGTTGCCCGTCAACTATGCGCGCTATTATCGCGTCAAGAACTCGCCCGTTTCCTCATCATATCGGGCAGGAGGACGAGGGGCGGTGGAAAAAATGGGAAATAATACGCGCGCGGGGTTGACCAGCGCGTCGGGTTCCGTCGGACGGACGGACGGACGTGAAGGAGACGGATGGCAGGGTGGGACGAGAGGGAATTTACGATTGGGACATTTGTGCTTGTCAGACCTCATACATATGGAAATAATGGAAAATATGATCAGAAATACACATGTAATCAGCTATGCAAAGAGATTTTCTCGGGAGAAATACACAAATATGATTGCATTCGTGTCCCGCGTCAAATTAAGGTCAAATTTAACAAATTCCCAAATAGAGACGGCGTTTCCAACACACAAAAATATACACGTGTACGAAACTTTTATAAAACCATTTTTCATAATCAAATATTGCCTTGTTTGTATTATTTAATTTACTAATCATAATTTTATGAAAAATAACAATTCAGAATATTATTATCCTTAATCACAACAGTTTTATGAGTTCAATGTCCGGCGGAGCATTTGTTCGGGAAGTAGTTGTTTTAATTTAAATCAGACAGTATGGTACACTCATTTATATTTCGAACTGTTAAGCCTCGCAAGGTCGCTTTCACCGACCTTCCAAGAAATTTCGAACACCCCTCGTCACTGTATACTGTATACAGTATACTGTATACTGTACAGTATACTGTATACTGTGCCCTCGTGGTGTTGACCGGATGCGCCTTTATTATGAATGAACAATAAAATTCGTCCTTTGCTATCCGGACGGGAGATGTTTTTGTTTATTGTAAATATCTTAAATACATATTTTTCTAGTTTTAAGTCATTTCTTGTACAGAAATTGATTGGAACAGATTCCTAATATATTTCAAGACATTCAAAACACTCTCTTGACTTTCATTTTTACCCGAAGTTTGTAAAATGGACTACTTACAAAAGTCCGTGGTGTATTTATTGGATAAAACCCCACGAATACACGAACAATAACATTTATATATAACTACGGGTGTTCCACAGGGCTTTAATTGCGTATTGTGTCTAATTCAAGTTATCTTTCCACCCAATTCAAATGCACTGAATCCTTGAGAACTAATAGTCTAATTCACTCTTTCCTATTGTGCAAAATATTATTACCTATTCGTATACTGTATACTAATTCTATATAATATGATCCCAATTTTAAAGCGTTAGTTATAAGTACTTTATGTGATATACTTAATACTTTTTATCAACTTAATCTTAAGGTTATCAGTTATTTTACATACATATATTTTTCCTCTGACCTGTGAAAAACAATTTTGTTATGATCATCAATAAACACTTACTTACTTACTATATATCGAATGTCTTGTAAAAATCTGTACAGAAATTATAGACCAAAGAAAAAAAAAATAAAAAATAAAAAAAAAATAATAATAATAATCATTATTTTCAATTTCTCCTCTTTAAATTATTGTATCTTAAGAAATCTAAATATTTTTTTAAAAAATCCTCCTCTCACAATTCACCAATTTAAAAAAAAGAGAATAAAATTTAATTTGAAAAAATAACTCAGCGATCCTCCTATCACCATTCATCAATTCATTTGTACGAGTCATTAGGACACTTCAGCTTTTTCAGTATACCATTCACATTAATTAAGAGCAAGAAGCAAAAATTGTGGGTTAAAAACGAAGTTTATAAAATAATATGTTTTATATATTTTTAATTAATTTATTCAATGTACCATTTAGCTATTAAAGTGATTTACAAAAAGTTTGTCTTATTAAGTAAATAGTAATTAGGTTGACGGTATGTGTTGTTAACAGTTGCTATCATCTCCAGGATAAACTGTTGTAACTTTAGCAATTAAGCACTGAATTAAATTACCCGATTAATTTTTCATAATTAAAAAGTAACTGTCCCAGTGCACTGCCCGTTTTTTTTTCTCTGTTTTTTTTTAATCATTATTTTATAGTTGTTGTTTTGGTCGAGAACAATTTCAGGAATCCGGATTTCCCGGTTAAATCCCACACCGGAGCGGAATAGCCCCGGAGTTCTTTCGGCGGTGATTTTACGTTTTCATTATGTTAATGTAGATTAACTCCTGGGATAATGCCTCCGTACATATCGCAGAGTGCAGAGTATTGTAATTTTAAGGTTTTGATGTCGGCCGGCGGACGCGTTAGAGCAGCGAGCAGAGGAGAACAGCTGAAGCCGTATCTACCCCGAGGGTGTCGTACTTGGCGAGAGTCTGAGATTTATTCCTGCGACCCGCGTGTCCGGCTCTAATGAAATATCGTATTCATAGGGCGGCGGCCCTCGGGGACCACCTGAATAAGCCGGGGGCACTAAGGGCACTAACATCTCGTCCCTTTACCTTGGGCCCGCACACTCGCGCCCATATGATTACGTTTGCCTGCGTCTCTATTGTTTTAATAAAACATTTTCATGTGCGTTGGAAATGATTCAGTTTTTGGTGTGCCTTGTCGACGCTCCGTATTCTCGGGGGTTGTTATTTTTTCATGCTTATTAATGAATGTTTTAAAATAAAATATATTAATTTCAGTATTTCAAATAAGGAAATATACCCTGAAATTTATTCTCACATTTATTAATTATTTTCAAATCATTTTTATTCAATTTATTTAAATAACTGTAACCAAGTGAATGAATACTCTTATATATTTATATAACTTGCCAATACCTGTAAATCGGGTTGTTTATATTAATACATAATGCATTAGTCTTATATTAACCCTACACCCATATGGGTAGAAAGAGTCATTGAATATATATATATATATATATATATATAATAGTCTTATAGTATTAATTATAAAACAAATTGTTGAAAGGAAAGATAATATTACTGCTAGGTTTGGGTAGATGCATGTTTTTTTATATTTATTACCAGTTGATGCAGATATGAAGAAATCCTGACTCAGTTGTTAAGAATGATTAAAAAGCATGAATAAGACTGTATTGCAATGAAAGCCTTGTGGAACACCCATACATATTTATAACATTTATATGTTATTTCGTGTGTTCCACAGGGCTCTTATTGCGTGTTGGGTCCTGGGTAGATAATGTTTTTTTGTATGATTATTAGCGGTTACAAATACAAAATTCCAAAATACACTTAATATTTGAAAATCCATGCTTACTTTAATAAATAAAATATTTTATTTCGGGTGTTCCACAGGATTCTCATTACGTATTGGGTCCTTGGTGAATACATGTTTTTTTTTGTATTGATTATCAGTGGACTCAAATACAAAGAAATCCTGGTTCAGTTGTAAGGAATGACAAGTATAAATTTGCAAAGCCATTTTAATCTGATTTACTAATCCTGTATAGTATCTACAATATAGATTATTGGATTTATAACTATATATAAGTTAAGTGTTTTCTTTATATCAAAATTGAAAATGTACCACGAAGTGAAAGCCTCCAAGATCCAAGGATTTATAACTGTTTACCTCTAGGGCTAAATTATATAAAATAATCGTAAACATTTTAATTAATAGTTTTTATATTAATTTATATAATTTTGAATTCTCTTGATAATGTCCAGGTTATCAGGACATTATCAACAGAATTCAAAAAGAATTAAAAAAAAGTTATTCAATTTAATCTGTGTTTTATTTATTTTATTGGTAGATTTTTTAAATCTATTCATATTTATTAGACAAATATTTTATTTACACAAGCACAAATATCTCCATAGTAAATCCAACTTAGGGGAGGATAAAGTTTGATTTCAGTATATGTATTCGATTTGTTTTGTTTTAGTTAAAGAAACAATGAATTTCTAAATGCGCTTCTAAAAAAAAAAGAAACAAAATACAAAATAAGGAAGCCATTAAAGCAACATTATTAAATTCGCAACAAAATATTCAAAAGGGAAATAAAATTTATATTATTTAAATTATTCAACGCAAAGGCCAGAATACATTAATCTGAACGATTAGCATTCGGCGAAAGTGAACGGGAATCGGGGGAAAATTCCACCCCACGGCGCGTCGCACCGCAAAGAAATAATATTATAAAAGAGGAAATGAAAGTATCATTACATGCGGATACAAATCTGATTACTGCTGACATAACGCAAACAAGATGCCATAAAAAGGCAAATTGACTACGTCGGATTTTTGAAATTACAGTAGGAAAAAAAAGGGCCCGAGACGGCGGCGTTCCCCGCTCTCGACGCGGAAGTGGCTAAAACTAAAAATAAACACGAGGGGGAAAAGGAGGGAAAAAAAAGAGCGGATCACGCTAACCGTTCGGCCCCCACCCGGATCACCGGCCCTCGCTCTTTGCATCGATAATTGTGGCCAATTTTTATATTAAGCCCTTCATCCACTTTAATTGCAGGATTCGCAGGGCCTTTGCCAAATTAATTATTTCATTTTCTCCCGGGGAGGGTTCAGTAATTATCATTTATTGGGGAATATCTGCTCTAATAGGTATTGTCATCATAAAGTCGAGATTTTTCGCTTTCGTTTAACATAATTAGTACTCCATTAATTATTACCAAAATAAATATAACATTAATTATTTTATAAAATTAATTAATTGTTATTTAATTAAATAATTAATTAATTATTTTCTTTCTAGTTCCTCTGCAATTAAATATTTACGAAGTAAGTATACACAAATATAAATATCTAAAGAATCTTGTTAATCCTTGAGACTTCTCAATTTTAATAAATGAAACACTTTTTTACTTTGTTTGTATAACTCGGATTGTTTTATTGTTAAAAGTAAAAAAGGGTTTCATTTATTAAAATCTATTAAAACAACTATTAACATAATTAGTACTTCATTAATTATAACCAAAATAAATATAACATTAATTATTTTATAAAATTAATTAACTGTTATTAAATTAAATAATTAATTAATTATTTTCTTTCTAGTTCCTCTGTAATTAAATATTTACGAAGTAAGTATACAAAAATATAAATATCTAAAGAAACTTGTTAATTCTTGAGGCTTCTACTCTGTATGATAATTCAATTTTAATAAATGAAACACCTTTTAACTTCAATAAATTAAAGACGATGCAAGCGCCACCTTTTGCCTAATGTGAATTTGTGAAACTTTGTTTGTATAACTCAGATTGTTTTATTGTTGAAAGTAAAAAAAAAGGGTTTCATTTATTAAAATCTATTAATAGTTGTTTTAATAGATTTTATATAAATGAAACCCTTTTTTACTTTCAACAATAAAACACTCCGAGTTATACAAACAAAGTTAAAAGGAAATTCACATTGGGCAAAAGGTGGCGCTTGAGTCGTCTTTAATTTATTAAAGTTAAAAGGTGTTTCATTTATTCCTGGGCAAAAATCAAAGTCCGGCGTGGGTAGACTTTGATTTTCACAATACATATCTGGCGTTGCATCTCAGAAATGCTTTTTAAAATCAAGAATATTTTATAAAAATGTATAGAAGGCCATCTGTGTACACGTGTTTCGGGATTTATCCCTCGTCAGTACAGCTTTGTCTTGAGTAATTGTTCAAAAACGTACCGTTTTCTCCGTGGATGTTGGGGATACGACGGACGTTACAACAATTATCTGTTATTACTTTCTCTACTACGGACGTTACAACAATTATCTGTTATTACTTTCTCTATTATTTCATTGAGAAGCCAGATATATTTCGCATATTACGTATGCATTTTAAATCGCCAATATAAATAGGCTCTATTGACAGCTTTCTTTATTTTAACTGTAGAGTCTGAACTCAATTCACATTCAACTAGATAGACATTATAAAACTGTATTATTAATTAAGTTCTCACTTAACCCGTGGTGAAACATATTTAAATCGATATATATATTATTTAAATAAAACTCTTGGTTTGTTTCACTATTTATAAAATATATAATATATATATATATAAGATAAAATATAAATAGTGAAACAAACCAATAGTTTTATTTAAATAATATATATATATTATAAAACTGAGCATAATAACACATGATTTAATTTAATTTGCAATCATCACATCTTTATTCAGACAATACAGAAATTTTTAACAATATAACATAAATAATTACAATACATGTAGGTGTTAGTTTGTCTGGGCTATCGACCAGAGGTCTTTCTGCCCTGTCATGAATTTATGATAAATTTAAAGAATAATCAAAGCTTTTGCAATCATTCTCTTAGCATTAATTATTTTCTATGTATGGTTTCATTTCCCATTCATTTTTTTTTTCTTAAAATCTCATTGAGATATTTTTTTTACAAATATTTTATATTCGCTTGTGAATAAATAATTCCTTTGGAGGGCCGCGCGCCGGTTAGAATTTTTCTTTGAGAAGTGTATAATCCAATAACGTAAAAGGGGGCAATTTTATTAAATTGTCCCGGCGATCATTATTCGAGGGATATTTCGTGGGAATACCAGTTTTTAATCCGTCCTCACGGAATCGCATTCGATTATGTAAATGACGTCTGGCCTGCCGGCATTCATAATTGACAATTGATATGCGAGTAGATCCAGAACGAGATTTTTGTTGTGTTTTTATTATGCATACACATTTCTAAAGAGACTGTCATTAATTTTATTAAGAAAATATATATTTTTTGCAATTATAATATATTGAGCATTATTATTTTAATATTAATAAGGTTTTATTACGATTCAATGCATCAATTAGTTTTTGGTTTTTATTTATCAGTTTTTTTTGTAAATGAAATGTATGTAATAAAATAAAAATTCCATAAAGATATATTTTTTTTCCTTTCTACCGTTAGATGTAAGGAATCAGTAAATAAATAAATATATTCAACAGTTAACTTACTTAATTGGTGAATTCACTTACTAACTTACTTATTCGGAGAGGTTTGGCAGTGATTAATCTAGACATTTTTTTGTATAATAATAATTAAATTAAAGTAATTATTAATTAAAGTAATTAATTAAATTAAAGTTTATCTTTAATTATTATTTTTTGTAAAGTCACTTATTTTGTCATAATTACATTTTAGTTCTCAAAAGTTGTTAATTTTTGTATAATCACTCAATTTATTATAAATAAGGTATATTATTACTAATTGTTAATGGTTTTAATATTTAGACATTGGTAGTTCATATTGTATGAAATAAATATGAATAAAGTATTAAAAATCAACCAATAAAACACAGATTAGATTGAATAACTTTAAATTCTCAACTAGTTTCGGGTTATCAGCCCATTTTCAAGAGAATTTAAAATTTGTTTTATTGGTTGATTTTTAATACTTTATTCATATTTATTTCATTACTAATTGTATTTAATTTTCTATATATACAATAAAAATCTCGTTAAATAAATAATTTTATTTATTTTTATGAATCTTTATTTTACATCATAAGAGTAATTGATATGCAGGGAAATTTAAAACGGATAATTTCGTTGGGTTCGTTTAAATTTAATTAATTTTTTTACGAGGGTCGCCGTTTAAGTTTTCAGGGGAACGAACAAGTCGAGTGAATTCATTACAAACGACAAAATCTATCAAGAACTAAAACTAGAAAATTCGGTGGAAAAAGCTGAGAGAAGAATTAATCGGAAGAATATCAAATCATCCAGATCAAGTGATAGCTGAAATAGGAGCTATTCTTACCTGAAACTTCCGCCCTTGAGGCTATAAGTAAGAGTTGCCTGATATCCTCAGGCAACTATACTGAAGATATATGGCCATAGTCTGATGGCTGACATCATGTAATTAGGGAGAAAAAAATATTGTTATTAGTACTGCCATAAATGGTATCACAACGGCTCCTTTAGGTCTAAGTGAACAGTCTCAATGCTGTTGCCATTGTAACCTAACCTAACCTACTGTCATAAAAGATTCTCGAGAAAACCTTGAAAAGTAAAAAAAAAACACTTATTTTTAATATTAGAATAAATCTTCAACCAAAATTTATTCATAGGAAAGTGAACTCCTTTCCTATGAATAAATTTTGTTGAAGATAAATTCTAATATTAAAAATAGGAATTTTATGTGCTGAGAGAATCCAACACCTGAAAGGGTATAAGGTTTCGAGAAGAATAAGAAGAATGTGATGAACCAAAAAATATTGTTATTTAAATAGAATTACTTTTCATAATCAGCTAACAGATGATTACAAAAAATATTGATTTTTTAAAAAGTGAATTGTAATATATTTCTTATTTTACTTTACTTCGAGTAGTAATTTGCGTATTAGTTTCCACCCTATAGCGTTATTTACACCCCCTTTCAGAGCATAAAGACGTGCCATATTTAAAGTAGCTATAATATTCACCATATTTTCGCAAAAATACTAGCGACAACCTGACGTGAACGGCGTGGTTAGTAGAAGGGGGGACGCTTTGAATATTTCGCGTCTGGGTCGTTCGTTCGTATATTTTTTTTCCTTCGGCGGCGGCGGAGGCGGTCGAAAAGGCAGGGGATCCATAAATGTTTTGGAAGGAAGCGGAGGCAAAGACAAGTAGCTGGAGCGAGTGTGAATTGCAAGCTAATTCCTGGTGACTTATTATCCCCCCGCTGTACCAGGCACCGAGCAGCACTCGTGTCTTCAGTCAACCTTGCATTTTATACCCTCAGACGATGCTAACTAACCCTCACTTTACGCGACCTGGCCACTCTAATGAACGCCCTTTCCGCCCGCCGCCTCCACCCTCTCCCTTCCCCCTCATACACTTCCTTCTGTTGGCTGAGCGGCTGGTGAGAGCCGCCGAATTACGTCGTTAAATATTTAATTCGCAATACCTAGAATAAATACGGTTTAGCTGATTATGACGTTCCTTTGAGGAGTTTTCTAGATGGCGTTTGAAAGCTATTAATCAACATCATACAATTAGTTGATCTTGGGACGGGTTTCGCAAACAAAATCTAACGCATTTAATTACATGTCGCTCGAAATTTATCTTCTATAATAAAACGATCTATTTAAATTATTTAATCTCACACACAACTTAAGGCTGCGATCTCGCCAATACTTTTCCGTTTTATAGAATTAACAGTGCTATAAGTTCATGAAAAAAATAATCAAAAAAATAGATGTAGACAGCTTATTTTCTCATTATTAACATTAAAAAAAAGAAAAAAGTGATTTTTTCAAAAATTAATTTAATTTACAAAAGTGCATTTAATCTATATCAAATTCCTTTCTAAAAAAAATCGCTTAATTTTAAAATTATATTTATATGATATTTATTTATTTTTGACAGTTTGTTGTACACGTATGAAATGCCATTTCATAAAAAAAACGTTTCTGTTAACATTTTCTTTTTTTTATAAAATACATATACTATTTGACAGAAAAAAAATCTACTGCACACGGAAAGTCTTCCTCTTAAATATTCATATTAAATACATTCATAATATAATATTTGTATACTCATTAATCCTAGTAATTAATAATTATTATTATTAACTTGTTCTCATTGAGTATTAGAACAAATTTAGCTCGACACCATAATTTTTATTGTGGAACAGGACTTAGTATTTCAGATGTTCGCTGATAGGTTGTAATTATATTATCTTTGGCTTGGTTGTGAAATACGCTCGTTTTTTTTTGCTAATTTGTACCATTTGCAATTTAATGTATGCAACTTATTCTATAGTTAAAATTATATTTATCGCAGCCTTAACAATTACAGCTCATAGAAGATTATATATAAAAAAAACAGTTAAACTTTGTCCATTATGATGGTTATAAATTATAATAACCATCATAATGCACTAGTTAATAATATACTATTCGAATAATTGGAACTATATGACAGAGCGTTTTTTTTATTCATTGAAAATTTTTATCCCACTTCATAATAAGCACATTATTTCGCACACTTGACGGAAAAAGATAGATATTTTAGAATTAAAACACGTATTGTTTATATATATTAAGAATTAAAATATGTTTTGCAATTGCAATACCTTCAAAAATAGCTGAAGTTATTCAGTTTTTTTTGCAAATAATAAATAATAATATTTAAGATTATATGTATCTTAGAATGAATATATTCGGTTGTAAGAAAATCAATTTGTGTTATGGTTGCGGCAGGGCGTGTAATTATCAAAGCGGAATTCCCACGAGTGGTATTGTTAGCTTGCAATGATCATTCCGCGGATTTATAGTGAAACAAAGACTGTTTAGCGAGAGTTATGGCCGCCATAGCTTCATCCCCGGGTTGACACCTAGATTGCCTGTACACCTGACTCGCAACACTATTACCTTCTTCCGACTACTTTATGGCCTCCCAGGGAGCAAGCCGTTTTATTGCCTTTAAGATTTTTAGAATCACCAAAAATACGTATAATTCGTTCCTGGTAGCGTCCCGTTAATAAATCACATCAGTGCGTCATTCCGGCTAATTTATTATATTTATTTCTCTTTTTGGGGTAGGGGGAACGCGATCGTATTTTTATCGGAAAACACGGGTTGAAAAAAAAAAAAAGGAGGAGAAGAAGAAGAAAGAGAAAACGGTAAGTAAGGAAAAATAACGTGAATGGATGACGTTGGGGTTGTTCTATTAGTTGAATAATTAATTGTAAAACTTTCCACCGTGCGCAAAAATGAAGTCAGCTGCATTTGTAAGCTCCCCTTTCCCGAATGCGCCGGTCCGTCGACTACTCTCTTTCCATTACTTCAAATAATTAAACGTTTAACCCGGCGTATTGTGTATTTATCAGTTGAAAACAGACATTTCCTCTTTATGCCACCTTCTGAGCGTCTTGCAAATTAAAATGACTTATTATGAAGTGGGATAAAAAGCCGGACGGCAGACGGAGGAGATCCGGGGGTGCACAGTCGTGCCGAGGGGTTGACTTTTCAGTAAAAACTCCTCGTTTAACATCACAATGCTAAACCTAATTTATTAGTGCGGGATGTTAAGACGGTCTAAGGGCTAAGGACTAAGGGGTTGCGAGGAATGCATTACCGTACGCACACACCTCACCCTCCCTTAATAGTCGAACAGGGCATTCGGGAGGGACATGTGTTCCCGATTACCCTGTTTCGCTGATACACTGGGAGATCTAATGGTATGCTTTCAAGATACTAATTTCCCTTGTAATTGAAATTATAAATGAAATATTACCTCCGTTTAAACAACATTTCATTTAACGTATTTTATAAATAATTTACAAAAATTAATTTATCACAAAATTATACTTTTATTTCATTTACACTATCTTTATTATATTCAAATATAACAAATAATGAGGATTTGTACATAGCTCTTTGTTCATAAAAAAATATAATACTGGATATATTAGATTTACCGGAAAGTTTTCTCTGTTTTTAGAGTTTTTTTTTTTAACTCCAATTAACTTTATTATATATATATATATGTCTATTATGATTTATAACCATCATAATGCATTAGTTAATAATATACTATTCGAATAATTGGAACTATATCACAGAGCGCCTTTTTTATTCATTTTTATCCAGGCCTCATAGGGATTTACATAGGAAAATCTTTTCGTCGTGTTAATGGTTTTTCTATGGTATGGATTTTGATCAACTTAAACACACATTTAATTTAGAGTAATTTGTGCAAAGTTCAGCAGTTTTTAAATTATTTTAAATGCATTTAATGTTTTAAATAGTGATTTAAAATAATGATAATTTTAAATATTTTCTTAATTAATAGGCTTAGTTCTCTGACATCTACTGAAGTTGTCAAAGTTTATTGTACATCTTTTATTGCAAGAATGTCGATCACGGTGTAGACCAAGAAAAGATTTAAATAGTGATGGATTACACAAAAGAGCTTATTTTGAAAAGATATTAAGGTTTAGTTAATTATTTCAAATTAGTTTTCAATATTCAATAAACTTTAATTAATTAATTTAAACTAGGCAATACAATAACTTAAAAAAAAAAACATAATATTAAAGTAAATGTTCAAACTGTTGCCCATTAGCAGCTAAACAATGACCTAGCCTATGTATTTTCACATTTTGAAGCTGCCGGAGAGTTATTTTAGCAGATTCTTCGAGAATTCTTCTAAATCCTTTGGTCTGCTACGGATATCGTCAAAAACATTGCTTGCCAAATAACCCCAGTAAAAGAAATCGGGACTCCTTGCTGGCCATTTCAGAGGCCCAATCCATCCATGCGGAAATTGAGTATTTAAATACTTAGTAATTTGTCGCGTGCTATGTGGAGGAGCACCGTCGTGCTGGAAAATTATTTCACCATTTGCTGGCACTTGTTCAATGGCAGGAAAAATATTTTCCATCAACAATCTTTGATATTTTTCACTATTTAGCGATCCCTCTATAAAAAATGGACCTATAATATGGTTACCTACCATTTCTGCCCATACGTTGACCTTTTGTGGCCATTGTGTGTGTGTGGTTTGGAAGAAATATGGATTTTTTCTAGACCATAATCTTGTATTTTGATTATTTACTGACCCATTCAATATTAAAGTTTTTTTCATCAGTAAAAAGAATTCTATTCATTACATTTGGATTTTCATTAATTTTATTAATCCAATACTCGCAGAATTCCATTCTCGGAAAATAATCACTTTCTAACAGATGGTGGCTATTGTGAATTCTTTAACTTTTAAACTTTTCCAACTTCAAAGCTTGGTAGCAACTGCTTCGTGTAACTTGAAATTGGCTGGATAATTTTGTCACACTTATTAATGGATTTTCTTCAATTGCCAAAGACACATTTTCCCTCAGGTCTTCTGTCACAACCCGATTTGCACGTTTTCTTCCTCCACTATGTTCCGCATTAACACAACCAAATTTAACAAAGTTGTAAAATTTTAGAATTGTTTTCTGATTTGGAATTGGACTTCTTGACTAGTTATATCTCATTTTTGCAAAATGTTTCATCCTGTGATGCGACAGATTCAACCACTGCTTGTTAGACATCTTCTTCATTTTTAATTTTTTGCCCGTCAGAAAATGTTCTGAGGACAAAAACAAGTGATAATCAGAGGGCGCTATGTCCGGGGAATATGGTGGAAGCGATAGAATTTCCCAGCCTAGTTCTGCAATTTTTTGACTAGTCCCAAAAGCAGCATGTGTTATCATGATGCAGTTTACACATTTACGGCCTCTTTTTTTTGGACTGCTGTCTTTAAATTATCTATACTTCATTAATAATTAACTTCTCACTTAACCCGTGGTGAAATATTTTTGAACTAATTAATTACCTTAATTATTTATACTTCTTCGAATTGAGCTTTTCGTTCAGTTTTAAAAGCTCATAATGTATTGGCCCTTGAATGTTCCATTATACACACAGCATTCTCTTATTTAGAGTCAAATTTGGTTTAGGGTTAGGTTTTCCGGGTTCAAAACATGCCCTTTTCCTCACAATGTTGTCGTAGGTATTCCACTTTTCATCCCCAGTTATCAACCAGTTTAAAAAAAACTTGAGTTTGTTCCGAACAAGCGGAGATCATCTAAATTCTTCTGACTTAATTCACTTGACCCAAAATTTTTAAATGGTTTGCATAATCATTATCAATAGTCAAGTTAAATGTGAAAATGAGCATGTTACCTCTCGTTACAAGACTAAAACTTGTTAAAATGAATTTCACCTGATTAAAAAGTTAAATTTGGATGTTGTATCTAATCCTAAAATGTTGCAGTTAGAAAAAAAACATCACATTTATATATATATATATTTTGTATGAGAAATTAAGGTTCATCAACTTCCATTATTTTTCTTTTTATTAAAAAATATTCTAAATAGTTTAAATTGAAATCTGTATAAAACACATTTTATTCTTGCATTAATTTTGTTTACGAATTTTAATCGATTTTTTAAATTAATTAAGCAAACACGTTGTATCTTAACAAAATAATTTATTAAATAAACGTGCATCAAGATAAATGATAAAGTTTAACACAAAAAAATATATACAAGTTTGAATAATGATAAATGAATAATAACATTGGGCGAAACAAAATCAGAATTTAACTAAAGGGTTACAAGTGAAAAAATATCAAAGTTACAAACAAAATTTACAAGTTAACAAAGTTTACGATAGTGAGAGATTAGAACTTACTCGTGTTGAGGACGTGGAAGAAGGAAAATCAAAAATTAAACGAAAATGGGATCGTTGGTTGATGGGGGATGTTTTGGAAGGAGAAATTAATAAACAAAGATAGAGATTTTTTAGCACGAGTTAAAAGGAGATAAGTTGTAGAAGGTCAACAAGCACTTTTGGGCCAAATCTGAGATTTTATGAACGTTTCCAACGTTAAACGTTAAATTTGGTTGGTGGGGGATGTTTTGGAAGGAGAAATTAATAAACAAAGATGGAGATTTTTTAGCACGAGTTAAAAGGAGATAAGATGTAGAAGGTCAACAAGCACTTTTGGGCCAAATCTGAGATTTTATGAACGTTTCCAGAATTTTCGATGCTGTTTGCCCATTCCCGGTTGCCATTTGTTAGACACGTCCGTGCCAGCACCCTTGTTCGCGCACAAATTTTGACAAAGGATTGATTCCCCGTTAACGGACGGTTCGTCCTTGCTCGTTGATCATAAAATCTCAGTTTGGTCCCAAACACAATAGTATTCTTACAAAGATACGAATTTTTAGAAAACGTGAAAATAACAAAAGATACTAGATAAAATATAATCTGACCCTTTTATTTGTGTCAGTTTATATTTTATCTAGTATCTTTTGTTATTTTCACGTTTTCTAAAAATTCGTATCTTTGTAAGAAATAAATTGAAAATATTTACAAATCAAATTCGCGTATTTGGCGCGAACAAATTTCTTTATTTAAAAGTTTCGTTTTGCATTTTTTTAAACGACTTCTAGAATGTAATGAATGCCCGGCGCATTCACCATATTTTTTTACAAAGCATTTCGAAATGTGTGTAAACTTTCTTGTCGGAGAAAAATTAAATAAATTGTGAAACTAAACAAGTGTTCTTAATTAATTTTTAATTGTATTTAAAACATTTTTATTTTGCGTGTATATAATCTAATAATAAAAAAGAGTTTAAATTGGAAAGAGTATTTAATCTATTTAATTTATATTTAATATATTTGATTTAAAAAAATATTTTTTTATTTGAATGGTAATTATAATGTCGTAATATTTTATTCCTTTCTTCACTTTTTTATTTTTATTACTATACGTACATTTCAAGCACAACGCGCTATTTTTCAATAGTTTTATGTAAAATTGACAAATAAACATGTAAACAAAATTTAATATACAAATGTGATGTGTTATTAAAAAAAACTATTGAAAAAGAGCACGTTGTGCTTGAAATGTACATATAGTGATAAAAATAAAAAAAAAGTGAAGAAAGGAATAAAATATTACTACATTATATCAAGAAACTTCACGTACTCTTATCTCATATCTTAGATATGAATGGTGATTATATTATGAAAATGTGTTTATTAATTTACTCACTGATTTTTTTTATACTCCAATGAGCAATCAATTCCCTAGCTCTTATCCTTCTCGGATGCTTTCTTGTCAAGCTGTAAACCTAGCGTAAATGGCTGAGCGTTTGCTATTCATAAATTATAAGCATATAAATACTTGAAGAATATGGAAAGTTAAAATAAGAAAGAAAGAAAGAAAGAAGAAAATAAAAAACGAGAAAGAAAAGAAAAAAGGTTAATTTCAACAATAAAAATATTGATATTTTTTTATTGTTGAAATTTTATTTCATTTTTAAAGATGAACTTATTGGAAAGTACAAAAATGTATTGATATTTTACAATGATTAAAAATTTCGAGTGAATAATGCAAAGGATTTTAGATTAGTCGCAGAAATATCGAACGAAGCGTATCCGTTTTAGCGAACCCGTATTATGTTGTTTGTTAATTTAAATGTCAATATTTAGATGGGAGGGATAAGGTAGAGCATTTCGGAGTTGAAGTAAGTAATTTAATATTTTCATGTAGTCTAATGGCCGAGTTTAACCCGGGGGCGTCCCCGTGTATCCAAGGCGTTTATTATTAAGTCGGCAGCATTTGACGCAACATGGAAGGTTAGGCTCATGAGGATTTCGCTCTTCTAGTTTTATCCATATTCAATTTTATCTTTGAAAAGTTTTGGCAGTTTTCTCCTCGGGGGCCCACCGCTGACTGTGGCAGGCGGCGCTCTAGTTTCCGATCCTCCCGGCCCTCACCCTCCTCATCATCCGTTCCGCTGAAATCATCCCGACTCTTTAAATAATTCAATATTATCGGGGGCAACTAATTTGCCGGGCTGCGTGTGTGTGCTAAATGCATAATTTCTTAGCGCGCGCCCTCATGTAAGGGGGGGGGGAGGGGTAGGAAGGCGCACCTTCTTCTTGTAAAGTTGTGCCGGCCGGACCCTGCTGCTGATATGGGCCCAACTAACTGCAAACTTGCCCGAACTTAGCCGCTGTTTGCCTTCGCGCCTCGCTACACGCGGCCCTCTTGGCCCTTCTCATTGTACGCCCGCATGGTGCTTACGTTCGCTCATACTTATGTTCAATGTCTTGAACTTCATTTCAAACTTCTTCGAGAATTCGTTCCCTTCTCCACGAGACCCAAATTCGCACTATGTCTAAATGCTTTACAATACGAGACCTTTACGAAACACAATTTAATACAATATCTTTAGTATGTATTAAATTCTAACTGCACATAATGAATAATGTTTATATGTTTAATTAATTTCTCACTTAACCCGTGGTGAAACATTTTTGAATTAATTCAGGATGATTTAATTGAAATTAAAACACTTGGTTTGTTTCACTTATTTACTCTACTCTAAATAAGTGAAACAAACCAAGTGTTTTAATTTCAATTAAATCATCCGGAATTAATGAATAATGTTAATGGGAATTATTTAATTGAATCAAAATGAAGGATAAATAATAAGTTAGTAAATAAAAATGATTTGAATGTATTTAATAAATTATTTCCATATTTAGCTCTGTGACAATTTTAACTTACGTTACGTGTTTTAAACTACTTCCCGGTCAAATACCCCGCCGGACATTTAATGTGGAAATAATTTATTAATTATTTTCATTTAATTTATTTAAATAACTGTGACCAAGTGAATAAATACTCTTTTCCATTAATTTTTAATAAGTTATTGTTTGAATCTATTGTCATTAAGGTTTTATTATATATTTTTTTAAATTTTATTATGCAAGGGAAATTTTGTGAGATACCATAGATGGAGAATCCCTACATTATAATTAATTAATTAAAAATACGTCGGTCCGTTCGTGATGCTAATCTGGTTCTTCAGCCGAAATCGAATTAAACGCGAAGTGTGGTCCGGCTGAAGTGCTGAATTAATTTGTACAACGGAATATTAATTAATGACACGACGGGGAACCGCAGCGGATGCTAAGGTTATGCGGGGGAGGGAAAATAAAAATCATAGGAGAGCAGTCACCAGATGTTGGGAATAAATGAGAGTTTGCCGAAAGTATTACAGAAAAGAGGAGGTAATGACTTGTGATAATCGCACGCGTCGAATCGGTCTTCGTCACATCTCCATGCGTCAAAACTTTATCTCCTCATTTGTCTTATATCTTGTCACCGGCACACACTCGCACATACACTCAGCAGCACTCACACCGGTGCGCGGATGGGCATTACAAAGTTTCGCTGATTCCACCGCCCGTGGGTAAAATATGGATAAAACATGTTAATCCATTCCAGAAGTGTAAAATATCTCACGGGAATTGAAAGCCATTAGACCTCGGACGCCCAGAAGACAGGCCAAGTTCACCCTACCCGAACACGGGAAATACGTAAGTGGACACGGGACGAAACATTTCCCACCCCCGGGCCTTTTCCCCGATACTTTCGCAACTCAAGGAGCCCCCATGTATTAACGCGAGTACGTCTAATTGCCCCGCCGGATCCGCACCTTTACATTTTCCCAAAACAGCGTCCCTTGAAAATAGAAAATAAAAACTAACTGCATAATTCCGAGGAAATAAAAAAAAGAAATAATTGCCAAGTGCAATAATCGCAAACATCCCCTCCCCTCCCCTACCCATTTCGTTTTCATTTCGTAATTGCTAACTGCCTGGCAATGTTCCATTTCTTCCGGCGATTACTTCCGTGGGCCGTTGAATTTAAACGGCGTGTTTTTTTATTTGCTACTTAACTATTAATTAAGAATGGCGGCACGAGACTAACTGCGTTAAAAAGGAAACGGAATTCATCAGAACGTAACGAGTTTAGGTGCTCTGCACGCTCCCGCGAGGATCATCCGCAGGAGTTTGTTTTTACGTCGCGCGGGAGGGCGAAAAAGGGTAAAAATTCAACGCTCTTAGTCCTGAATGAATAGATTATTACCAATTACCAACTTCATTTATGACATAATTACAACTCACACTTTATAAATTCAACTTTGTTTAATTCCTTACACACTACATTTACAAATTCAACAATTAATTTTTTTTTTAATTGAAAACAAATTTGTTTACGATTTACAACACTTTATTAATTTCACTACAATCGTTACACTGTAGCTTCTTCGGGTTAAGAATTTCAATTGTATACAAGGAAAATTTCTGGCAATGATCAATAAAATTCGATCAATCCCTTTTTCCAACTGCAAAAAAAAAAACACTTACACTGTAAGTTTTACAAACATTTATTAAAACAACTACTTCCCGAGTGCAACAACTAATATTTATTGTGTAATCCAATGTCCGGCGGGGTAAATGCTCGGGAAGTAGTTGTTTCAATAGATGTTTGTAAAACTTACAGTGTAAGTGTTTTTTTGCAGTTGGAAAAAGGGATTGATCGAATATTATTGATCATTGCCAGAAATTTTTCTTGTTTAATTTCATTGTAATTATTAATTTATGGGAATCAAAAGAAGTAATTCGGTGCCAAAACAGGATTGTACGGCGGATGATCCATCAACTAAACTTTATTAGTTCTCAAAAAAAAAAATCTTCTTTGAGCCGATGTGAGAACTGGCATTATCCTAGTGGATTAAATAACTGTGAGCAAGTGAGTAAATACTCTTTTCTATTTTGTGCATCTTCCTTGTTAAATAAAACGTTCCATCCTGTATATATTAACAATTTCATTTCCGAGCCTCTAGACGGTCACCTACCTTAGCCACCCACCTATCCATCCGATCATCATCCATTTAACACGTATCTAACGATCACCACCCCGCCTCTCGCCCCCGGGCACCCCGTTCGTTCGTACGTTGCCTCCCTCGCTCCGGACTTTACGACAGTTTGAAACACACATTACACAGATACACAGCCCTACGTAGCCCTTCGCCCGTTGCACATGTATTAGATTGGTTCCACCTGTGTTAATCTTATACCTATATTAACCGCATTTCCTCGCACGCATAACAGGGATGAAACGCTTATACGAGCTGCAATAAATGCTCAGCGACGATAAACAGGATGCGAGCGACGCCCAGAAAGTACACCTTAAGAGCCAGCCAGCTATCCGCGTTAAAGTTTTTGACAGCCATTATGGGATTAGAGCGTTATGTGCGGAGATTTGTTCAAATTATTTCATTCGTGTAAATTATCAGGCGGTATTAACGCGAATATTCATCTTGAATAACGATTAAGGGGTTAATTAAAATATAATATAAAAACAAACATAAAAATATTTGAAAAAACTTTTATATATACGTAAGCTAATATAAAAAAATATAGTGTGTAACACATATGGTGAAGTAATTCATAGGTTAAAAGACCTACGATCGATAGCCATTTTACTATTAATTAACCATAAAGGTAATACATTGTACCGTATAATGAATTAATGTCACAATAAAGATGTTTATATATTAAATAAAAAGAAATGAAACAAAGATGATTCACACATTTGCAGCTATTTAAATTACAATGAAATTAAACAAGGAAAATTTCTGGCAATGATCAATAAAATTCGATCAATCCCTTTTTCCATATATATATGATTGATACTTTATTAACTTGAATATTTATCATGAATAACGATTAACGAGTTTTCACTTTATATAAATAAAATTCTGAATAAATTTTGATTTTCAAAAAGTGTGTTTATTTTCACAATTGTTTCGCAAATTTATTGCTTATTCAGGTGAATGAAAGTTTACAATAAATTTGCGAAACAATTGTTGTGAAAATAAACACACTTTTTGAAAATCAAAAGTTATTCAAAATTTTATTTATACAAAGTGAATATGGATTTTCAAAACCTCAACGCCTTATCAATCAACCGATTAACGAGTTAATTACAATGTAGTAAAAAAAGACAAAAGTATTTTAAAAAACTTTATGTATACATAAACTTATTGAAAAAAAAACTGCAGTGTGTAACTCACAAGAATTGATAATTCAACATTAATGTGATTGCTACGATCGTTTTTGCCTCATCAAGCATGTATTATAGCGGAAAATCATTAAATACATTTAATTTTTTGTGAAAAATTATTCTCATTCCATCCTTATTCTAAATTCTTCTCATCATTGAATATATAGAGTACTTAATATGTTACTCCAAATATTCTGTGGATAGGGACAGATTATTTGGAGTAATATATTAAGTACTATAAATAATATGTATAAGAAAGGGACAGACTATTTGGAGTAACATATTAAGTACTCTAAATATTCAATCATGACAAGGATTTAGAATACGGATAGAATGAGAATAATTTTTTCACAAAAAATTAAATGTATTTAATGTTTTTCCGCTATTTATGTCTACTAGGGATGTTCAATTTAATAAAATCCATGTACGTGCATTTCAGGAAAAAAAAAATCAAATAATATTATTAATTCTTGTAATTGCAAGAAAATAGAAAAAAATATTGCAATAGCAGGTGTGCGTTATGTAATTCAATATCTGGCGGGGTATTCGCCCGAGAAGTAGTTATTTTAGTGTGCATTTGTTTAAAGTGCGTACGTAACGTAAGTGAAAATGCCATAGAGCTAAATATGGAAATAATTTATTAATTATTTTCAAATCATTTTTATTTAACAATACTTAAGTTCAAACTCATTCAGAATTTCAACTGCATCCCGGGTAAATACCCTGCGAGAGAATGATCTATGCAATGGGTATTTAAATACTAAAGTTTTATCTTTTTTTTTTAAAAAAAAACTGTGCATCATTGAAAACAGTTTTCTTATACATATTATCCTTACACTAAATCAAAACTGAATGTATTATAAATACCCTCATAAAGATAACAATATACATACTTATTACATTATTACAGCATACTTACGCACCGCTATCTTAACAACATCTATACTCTCTTATTTTTTGTTGTTATTATTTTATGCAAATATAACGGAGAGCATCGCTATGTACGAAGTTGATAATCTCTATGTAAATAGCTTAGTAATCGATTTAGGGTAAGAAAAATCTCTCGCGGCAAGAATCCGGGGGACGGCGTCGGGCACGTTTAGGGCTTAGCCGGAGAGGACGGGAAAGGAGTTTTACGAACGTGGAGACTCTCGCGAGACAATCAATACCAATTAGTTTTCCCCTCGCGAACCACCACAATACTTATAGACGCTTCCTATGATACCCACCAGCATCGTTATTTTTACTTCATCAATTTTAACTTGTTCGTAGAATCGGGATTTTTAAGGAATTCTTTGTTTTTTTTTTATGTGGAAGAGGAAATTTGTTTTGAATCGAGATTTTTAAAGAATTCTTTGTTTGTTTTTTTAATGTGGAAGAGGAAATTTGTTTTGAATCGAGATTTTTAAGGAATTCTTTGTTTGTTTTTTTTTTAATGTGAAAGAGGAAATTTGTTTTGAATCGGGATTTTTTAGGAATTCCTTTTTTTTAAAAAAAATGTGGAAGAGAAAATTTGTTTTGTAGGTACAACTAGTTCGTAGAATCGAGATTTTTAGGAACTCTTTGTTTTTTTTTTTAATAAGGAAGAGGAAATTCGTTTAATATAGGTAAATCGTAAAATAATAGAGAAATATAAAAGTGATCCCCCACAATTACAATCCATCAATTCATATCATTTATGCATCCAGACTTTGAGAAAGATGTTAGCGATCCCAACTTTTACATAATTAAAAAAAAATAAGGACAATAACTTCTTTAATAGAAAATATACAAAAAATTACAATACATTTCATCGTTTTCACATTAAATTCAAAATATCACAAACACTATAGATTTTTTTTTGCATTTTCTAAAAGAGCTGGCTTTGTTTAATATCCTCATACAGTTTCATGAAGATAACCCGAAATTAATAATTTCAAGGTTTTTTTTTTTAAATTGAAAATGTGCAAAAAAAATCCAAAACGTCTTTTTCGTATTAAATTGAAATTATATCACAAAAATTGGGGTAGGTGGGGTGTTTTTGATATATTCTTAAAGAGCAATTCCTTAATATTTCCATGTAGTTTCATGAAGAAAATTATTGCCTTTTATTATTTGATTAATTTTTAATTGAAAATATGAAGAAAATTGTAATATAATTAGTATTTTTGCATTGAATATTTCAAAAACAGTGGACTATTTTTTTGTTTTTTTTTTATATTCTGAAAAAAATAAGCTTTGCCTAATATCACTACGCAGTTTCGTGAAAATTTTCGAATATAATATTTTTGTGAGTTATTTAATTGAAAATATCAAAAAAATCAATAAAATTCGTGTTTTTCTCAAAAAAAAAAAAAAAAACTGTGGATGAAGTAATTTTCGTTTTTTTTGTATAATCTGAAAGAGTAAGCTTTAGTTAATATCCCCACGCAGTTTTATGAAGATTCCTTGAAAGTAACGATTTTTTGTGAATTTATAATTGGAAATTAAAAAAGCAGTAAAATTCGTCTTTTTCGCATTAAATTGAAAATATCTCAAAAACTGTGGATGGGGTATTTTTTGTTTTTAGCATATTCTGAAAGAGTAAGCTTTCCTTTATATCCCTAGTCAGCTTCATGAAGATTCCCCAAAAGTTATAATTTTTGTGATTTTTTTAAATTTAAAACATGCAGAAAATCGCAATAAAATTCGTATTTTCACATTAAATTGAAAATATCTCAAAAACTGTGGATGGGGTATTTTTTGTTTTTAGCATATTTTGAAAGAGCAAGCTTTCCTTTATATCTCAAGTTTCATGAAGACTCCCCAAAGATTATAATTTTTGTGATTTTTTAAATTGAAAATATGCAGAAAATCGCAATAAAATTCGTATTTTCGCATTAAATTGAAAATATCTCAAAAACTGTGGATGGGGTATTTTTTGTTTTTAGCATATTCTGAAAGAGCAAGCTTTCCTTTATATCTCTAGTCAGTTTCATGAAGATTCCCCAAAAGTTATAATTTTTGTGATTTTTTTAAATTTAAAATATGCAGAAAATCGCAATAAAATACGTATTTTTGCATTAAATTGTAAATAACTCAAATACGGTGGATGGGGAATTTTTTGTTTTTAGCATATTCTGAAAGAGCAAGCTTTCCTTTATATCTCTAGTCAGTTTAATGAAGATTCCCCAAAAGTTATAATTTTTGTGATTTTTTTAAATTTAAAATATGCAGAAAATCGCAATAAAATTCGTATTTTCGCATTAAATTGTAAATATCTCAAAAACTATGGATGGGGTATTTTTTGTTTTTAGCATATTCTGAAAGAGCAAGCTTTCCTTTATATCTCTAGTCAGTTTCATGAAGATTCCCCAAAAGTTATAATTTTTGTGATTTTTTTAAATTTAAAATATGCAGAAAATCGCAATAAAATACGTATTTTCGCATTAAATTGTAAATAACTCAAAAACGGTGGATGGGGTATTTTTTGTTTTTAGCATATTCTGAAAGAGCAAGCTTTCCTTTATATCTCTAGTCAGTTTCATGAAGATTCCTCAAAAGTTATAATTTTTGTGATTTTTTAAATTGAAAATATGCAGAAAATCGCAATAAAATTCGTATTTTCGCATTAAATTGTAAATATCTCAAAAACTATGGATGGGGTATTTTTTGTTTTTCGCATATTCTGAAAGAGCAAGCTTTCCTTTGTATCCCTAGTCAGTTTCATGAAGATTCCTCAAAGATTATAATTTTTGTGATTTTTTAAATTGAAAATATGCAGAAAATCGCAATAAAATTCGTATTTTCGCATT
This sequence comes from Philonthus spinipes, assembly GCA_963082785.1. NCBI lineage: Eukaryota > Metazoa > Arthropoda > Insecta > Coleoptera > Staphylinidae > Philonthus > Philonthus spinipes. The sequence goes on along the minus strand of OY720310.1, from coordinate 4,683,556 downwards.
AAATTGAAAATATCTCAAAAACGGTGGATGGGGTATTTTTTGTTTTTAGCATATTCTGAAAGAGCAGGCTTTCTTTTATATCCCTAGTCAGTTTCATGACGATTTCCCAAAAGTTATATTTTTTGTGATTTTTTTAAATTTAAAATATTATTAGTAAAATTCGTCTTTTTCGCATTAAATTGAAAATATCTCAAAAATTGTGGATGGGGTAATTTCTGTTTTTTTGGTTAATATATCCACACAGTTTCATGATAATTCCTCGAAAGTAATATTTTTTATAAAATAAAACAAAAATTAAAATAATTAATAAAATATTTCCTTAGTAGCTGTTTTCTTTTAATAATGTTTTTTTTTATATTTTTTGTTTGTTTATGAATATATGCAGAAAACTTTAATAAAGTTAGTTTTTTTGTTTTGTTTATTTCGGTAAAATTAATACCACGCATAAATCTAATTTATATTTCTCAAACCGAACGTCCAAACAGGCGAAACAATCTCGGGCTTCCATTAAAACCCAAATCCATATTGTTCCCGAGTAATAAGTGCAGCTTTAACGAAACACACACACACACACACACACAGCGAGAAAACACACATGCACACACACAAAAAAAGAAATTAAAACCCCGTAGCGCGACAAAACTCCCTACAAACACACATGCATGGGGAAAATGCAACCTGCGGCCACGGACAGCGCGTCGCCGTCCTCGGGGGACTGATTAAGCCCGCGTCCAATCTGAAAATTGCAAGTTTTAAGCGAGGCGTTTAAAAAGCGCCGATAATCCCGCCTGAAGAAGGTTAAACAAATAGAAACAATGAGAGGTGAGTCCTCGAGACTAAATTATTCCGAAACCAGAAGTTATACGGTCTGCGAAAGTTTTAAACTGTTGCTGAAAGTATAACAAGTAGGACTAAGACTTCCTCAACTATGCCGGGGACCGTATAAAACAGAAAGTATTATTTGTAACTTTATAAATATAAACTATGGTCTTTAAAAAATGCTCTACACCTCGTTTTTTTTTTTGCTCACTAGCGTTTTGATTAATAATTGCAATTAAAATGTATTTATGATAAATTTTCTATATACAGGGCATTTATAAATAGAAATAGATGTGTAACAGCAGGTGTACATTATGTAATTGTCCGTCGTGGGTATTTGCCCGGGAAGTAGTTGTTTTAATGTGCATTTGTTTAACGTACTTACGTAGGTAAGTCAATAGTCACAGAGCTAAATGTGGAAATAATTTAATAATTATTTTCAAATCATTTTTATTTAATACAGGGCGTTTATTTTAACGACGCCTCATAGGAAAAATCTTTACATAGTGTTAATGGCTTTTCTATAGTATGGATTTTAATAAAAACTAAACACATAAATTGGAGTATTTTGTGCGAGCTTACGGAGTTTTTAAGTTATTTTAAAGATATGTTATGTTTTAAATATTAATTTAAAATTGTGATAATTTTCAAAATTCAAGTTTAATTATTAGAAATAATTTTTACAAACATTAAGTATACACAATAAAATTAAAATGTCTTTTTGTCCTGAAAATTTGTCTGAATAAAGATGTAAATATATATTAAAACAAACAGTTCAATTATAAGAATGCATTGTAATAGTAAATTTTGCTAAATAAAGTTTTCCTAAATTAAATAAAAAGTATTATTTAATTTATTTAAATAATTATGACAAGTGTATGAATTGTTAAAGTTTTCTTTAGAATCGTAACTCACGCAAGAATCCAAGTAGGCTGAAAAAATATTCATGGGTTTATAGAAATCCGCGGGTTATATCTTTTTAATTATGAAAAATCCAGCATTGCTGCAACTGTTTCGATGGAAAGAATTGTCATCAGGTGAAATATTTGGAAAATTATTATTTCCCTTAAATATAATTTTAATAATGTTTCATCAAGTGATAAATGAGAAAGTAAGTAACAAGAAAAGAAAAAGGATCTTTAGTTTAATTCTGTACACTTATTGATTTTTTGTATTTTATTTTCATTAATTTTAAAAATAATATTTTTTTAATAAATAAATTTATATCTAAAAAAAGTAAGTATAGACGTATGTATATATGGAGGAGTATATACATATATATGTTTGATTATATATATATATATATATAAAGGTCATCTCGTTTTTCCTTTGAAAAACGCTTGCGTCGACGTGAAACGCCCAGGTTTAGGAGCGCCGTTCGCGCTATTGGCGTCGGCGTCGGCCCGCCTACGCGACGCCGGACCGGCAAACACATCACGTGGGAGGCATCGCCGTTCGAAACCGCCTCTGCGATCACCTATTCACCTTGTTTCGTCTATTTTTTATATCCGCCGACGTCCGTTTTTGCATTTCGTCAATCGCGTGAATGGAAGATGCGTTCGGTTCTCCTTTTTTTTTCATTCCGGGCAGAAAAACGGCGTCCCCCGTCGGATTTCGAGCTCGGGAAATTGTTTGGTACAGTTTCTGTTTGGTTTTCCCCAAGTTAATCGACCCCTCCGGAAAGTTCGGGAAACTTTTTCAGCATTGAAATTTGTGGGGAAAGTTGTTTAAATGAAATCCGGGGGATGCATTTTTACTTCACGATAAGCACCCAGGATCCCGCGGCACTGACACCTAATTGTGGACACGTGTATTTTTCAAAAATATGAAAAAAATCCGTCACATATCTTGCAAATAAATCTTTAGCCGACTGAAAGCATGAAATACATAGAATACCCAAGAAAAAAAATTCTTATTACATGTTCAATTTAATTTAGCGTATCGTTTTAATAATTTAGACGTTGAATATTGTTGCATGCTTTGTTTTTTTTCTAAGAAACTTATAGAGAGAAATGCGACACTTATAACTTGTAAACTAAAGATGCTACGATAAAAAATCATACCGAAAAGTGTTATTTTTTTAACATCTAGTACTTTTATATTAAACATTTTTCTATGCGAAATGAGCTAAAATAAAAATTCTAATTTCCTCAAAATATGCAAATTTTATTTGAAACATTATTTCGATGCGAAGAAATAGAGGGAAAATTAAAAAAAAAAATATTAGAGTAAAGTTCACATTTATTTATTAGGCAAAAGGTGGCGCTTGCGTCGTCTTTAATTTATTAAGAGTAAAGTTCACTTAATGATTTTCGATTGTGATCGAAAGCTTTGAGGATCTTACTACTGTTACAAAGAGCTTGGAGACAACGTTTCAGTTCAATTCATTTAGTCGCTTTATCGGGGAAGCACACAGATATACACACAGACATTTTTCAAAAATCGGTGCAATAAACTCACGGGACCTTAATATGTGTAAATTCCTGTGGTGTAGTTGGTAGCGCCTGCAATCGGGGGACATGTGTTCAAATCCCATCAGAGGTGTTTCTTTTCCATTTTATATTTAATTAATTTATATTGAAATTTCTACAATTCATAGTGTAAATTCAGTTGAAATTAGTGATTCATTTTTTTACGATAACAGTACTTTCTCTTGGCCTTTTGTAAGATTTAAATTCAAATTCCCGGCGCATGCACCATAATGGTATTTATTACGATATATATTTATATTATTTAAATAAAACACTTGGTATGTTTCACTTTTATATTTTATCTCTTCGACTAGTTTCGACCATTGATCATCTTCAGTGAGGAATTTTATTTTATTCTCAGGTTAAGTGAGAACTTAATTAATAATATGGGCATTTAGAATTGTTCGCAAAGTCTACAAAATGAAATGAACTGAATTCTAGAATATTTTGCTAGGTGCCATTTTTTCAAAATATTAAACAAAATGATGATGTGTCCATCATGTACTTTCCCCAGTGAATTCAAATACATTTTTATCTATTTCGTTCAATTTTATGGCATAATTTATTTGTTTAATGACACTGAGATTACCGTTTTTGATATTTCAATTATTTTTTTCATCGCTTGAGTCGACCACTTGGGTTAATTTTTATTTTGCAGTTTCCGCTACTGATATTAAAATATGTTATATATGTAATATTGTATTATTTTGTTTATATGTGATTTACAGTCATGCTATTTATCTAAACATTTTGAATATTGTTATTATTCTGTATAAAGATTTGCCGTAAATAAATGAATTGAATTGAATTTTTAAATGAATATTTTATGACTCTAGGTATGATAATAAAGCACATTTTATATATAATTTGTAAGTATATTTCTTTTATTACAATTTCAAAATAATTATCACCTGTGGTGAGAGAGAATAAAATATATATTCGAGTTCATTTTTTCAGATATTACTTTATTGGACATTTAAGATAGAAAAGAAAGACCTCTGGTCGATCGCTCAGGACAGACAAATTTTTATTTTATCATCACTTCTGGTGAATGAGAATGAAATATTTGTTAAAACAGTTCATTTTATTTATTTATTTTATTTTTATTTTAGAACTGGATTTAATTAATTAAACTAAATAAAAAATACTTTTATTACAAAATTTTATGTCGACACATTCTTTTTATGGTAATAATAACTAATTTTACGTTACTAAACTTTTCCTTTCTGCTTTTCAAGTTGAGCCCTTAGTTGTTTATTGAAATCATCCTCGATGTTGTCATCTTCCCAGTTATCCTCCCATACGCTGATATTCTGTTCGTCCTTCTCTTTACCAGTCCAATCTTCGACTGGGAATTCTTCGAACTCGTCGTCCTCCTCCAGGACGCCCAAATCGCGTTTTGGTTTTTCGGCGGTCATTTTTCGAAAAGTTACGAAAAGATTTGTTTGCAGTTAAATGAGAACGAGTTATTTTGCAAATAATAATAATTTAATCCATTTTATTTCATTTTGTAGTCTTTGCGAAATAAATTTCTTAACGCATTTATGGTGCATGCGCCGGGAAAAATAATTGAAATCTTATAAACTTGTAAATAATAAACTCAAAAGGTTATTTGTACTTGATTTCTCCATACTAAATTTGCTGTTATTGTCAAATGAGGCTGAATTGTAAGATGTTTTGTATTTTAGTGAAATTGCTGGACTAATTCATTAAAAATATATGCTCTTTTTTTAGTTACTTTTTTTTTAAATGAATTTACAAAATAAATTCTACTTAATTTAAAAAAAATATATATACTTTATATTCAAGTTGGTGTGATAATCTCCAGGTAAAATGATTCATTGATTAATTTTGGAAAAATATTATTGCATTGTTATTGCAAATATTAAATCTTTTTTTAGAAATTTGCAATGGTTTTTAAAAATTTATTCGATGAAACCAATCGTACTTATAATCAATTATACATATTTAATGTTTCTTTAACATCATTAAAGACAGTCATTACTTCGCATTACGTTTAATTATTTCAATCTGGATATAATTTGTTTGAACAGTGATTTTTCCTGTCATTCAGCTAAATTTATTAATTTATTAATATGTATAACGATATGACTCTGTACTTTTCTACTAAATAATTTAATTTTTTTTCTTCTTATATACTTGTATCTTTAATTTGTAATACTGTTTGTAATATATATATAACATCTTTATTTCTGCAGACAATTTTATATACAATAAATTAACAATATAATTCTTATAATATGTTATACGTTGCCCTTAGAAAACGGCTATTGACCATCGGTCTTTCTGCCTTGTTTGTAATATTTTTGTAAAAAAGGAGATTCCGTTAATAAATAAATTAAATTAAAAATTAAAATTTCAATGAGATCGATTATATATAAAAAACGAAATTAGAAAAAAAATATTATTTTTTTAGAAGAAATAATTTTATGGTCACTTTGAACACACTTTACTGTTTTAGTTATGGCGTTCTGCTTCAACAATTAATAAGCTATGATTGGTTTTGAGCTACGTGAAGAGTATAATCAAAATAATTAACACTGTTGTATAAAGTGTGAAGAAGGGATATAACAGTGTTAATTATTTTAGTTAATAAACTAATTTAAATAATATTCAAATATTATTAACCTTCACTATTTTTTTTAAATCACGTTTAATTTTAATCAAATTAATTAATTAAATTAAAGTTACATTAACAAAATAATGATTCTCCTTCAAAACCCCAAATAGGATTTATTTATAAAATAAATTAAAAATAGGTCTTATTGGAAAAGGAGTCACATACGATAGCGACGGACTTTGCTTGAAGAGAAAGAAAGGAATTGCTAAATACAAATTAATAACTATTTGTATTTCCGAGTTGATATTCCTATATGTATCATCAATATTAGAAAGTCATCAAAATCACCATGTTTAATGGTGATCTCAAAAAAATATCTTGCAAAGAGTGGTGTACCCCGAGGTTCCAACTTGGGACCTCTTATTTTCCAAATATGTCTTCTCTGTAGTTGTAATTGTAAAAAATAATCAGTTCAGTTTATTTCATTTTGTAGGTTTTGAGAAAGAAAATTCTAAATACCCTTTTGGTGCATGCGCCGGGAAATTGAAAAAATTACAAACATTAAAATTAAGTATATACAATAAAATAAAAGTGTTTACAATCCCTCAAACGAACAACTCTATCAGATAACCAAAGTTTCCCCCATTAGCAAACGAATCCAGATCTTTACCGAAAGATTCGCGTGCAATAATAATAATTTTAACTTACTTAAAAAATATACATCCCTAAAGATCCCAACATCTCCCCCAAATTCAAAAATCCATCAATCACCCTCTTCTCCTACATATTCTCTATGCATTCATATTAAACCAAGAATAGTAACCCATTGGCGGAAAGACCATAGGTCGATAGCCTGTTCAAGCAAGCAAGAAAGAAACCAATATACCATAATGTATTGTAAATATATGTAAAACAAATAACTTTGAATAAAGATATTGTAGTAGTAAAAGTGTTTGGGCAGAAAGACCTTTGGTCGATAGCCATTTAACAATTAATTAATTTTTGTGTGATATACAAAATCAATGTTTGTTACGTTATTGTAAACTTAATTGTTAATAAAGATTGTTATATATATATATATATATATATATATAAAAGTGTTTTTCAGAGGTCATTCTGCCCTATCTTGAATTTAAGGTTATATCCAATAAAATAACGTCTGTACTAGCAATTTTGTTCATGTTTATGTATTTAATTTATTATTATATTTAAATGGTTATTAAAATTATAATTGTTTTAATGCCTGTGAAATATTTTATAAATCCAATTGGGGAATGAGTGGGGGAAGGGATTGAATGGTTGTGTAATTACGGCCAGTATCAAATTTAGGAACTTAAAGCAGGGAAAGCGTAAAATTCAATATTGCCAAACAATGCAATGTAAAATAAAACCGGGCAAATAATAAAGCCGCAGAATCAATTGACGTCTGTGGACACAGCAAACAGATATTAATATTTAACTGGGGGGTGGCGGCGGGCGGGCGGGCGTTTGTCCGAGGGCCGGCAATATGAGCCGCCCTGTTTTGTAAACACTTTACATATTACATCGGGCCCGTATTTATTGACTTCTTAGCTCCACCGTGGAGTGGGAAAAGGGGCCGAGGCGCGCGGGGAGGGGTTGATTTTTAAGCAAAAAAAAAACGAGGAAGAAGAGTGGGAGATATATGGAGGTGTATTATTATATATCTTTGATGGTAGGAGAGGGCGAGGCGGAGGAGTCGATTCGCATCTCGGAACTTAAGAAAGTTTCGATTGGATAAAATGAACAGGAAACGGCATGAAGTATGTGTTTAATGTAGTGGAAAATAATGACGAATCGACGCTGTCTGTTGCTTATAACAGCTAATATGGAGTCGTTTATTAATTTGGAGAACTCCTGAAGTTCCAGGGCTGCGTTCATTAATAACCGTCGCACCTACAGACTGGAGCGCTTCAAAAACAGACCCACCGTAAATAACTGACACACCGATGAACCAGCGCGGCGCCCTTCCTGCTGATGAGTTCTTTCTTGCCTCAAGAATCACCACTGTATATCATCAATATAATATACTCTTATATCAAGATTTCTTATCACTAAACTAATTCCATATAAAATAAATTAAAAATTCTATTTCTAAATGAATCTAACTGAAAACTAATAAAGTGCAATAATGAATTAAACTGAATTTTGATTTTGTCTTAACATATTATGTGTGCTTTATTTTAGTTAAGCTTGTGCATTAATAGCAATTGCGTGTAAAAAAGAACATATTTTTACTCCTATCCCGAAAGATATTCTCATTTTGTTTGTTGTCCCAATCAGGTTGATTGTTTCCACTTTTGTCTCTTTTTACCTGAACATTGTCGGTAGCTATTTTCTGAACATGAAGTCAAATACCTTTATAAATTTAAGTATATGTATTAAATAAAAATGATTTGAAAATAATTAATAAACTATTTCCACATTTAGCTCTGTGACTTTTAAGTACGTTAAACAAATCGACATTAAAACAACTACTTCATTAATTTATTAATTATTTTCAAATCATTTCTATTTAATATATTTAAATAACTGTGATCAAGTGAATGAATACTCTTTTCTATTTATTTTAAGTATATTTATTGTAAATATATCTAATGTTTGGAAATAAATATTGTTTATATATATATTTATATATATATATGAATATTTCATTATTTCATATTTTATATATATATATATATATAAATATAGACACATACAAACAAGGAATACGGTCACGCTTTCTTTATACAGCTCAGTTTTTTTTCTGTCTTCTTTTTATTAATCGATATGAATTAGAATTGAACAGTGAGGCATGAAATATTCAGGGGTATTTATTGATCTAATGACATGGACACCTAATTGCACGCACGTGTGGGTGTGGAATTCACCAAATTTACGGCATTCGACGGGGAATAATAAATTTCGTAAACACGGAGGATGCCTAATGTGAAATTAAATGCCACTAAAACGTAAGTTTTGTACTAAACACATGGCTTTAATGGGAAAACTACCCCTGACAACTTGTACACTGACCGAAACGGCGCGTGACCAGGACCCTGCCCGGATTTTTACCTTGCACTATTTTAATGAAATTATAATGCCAGCGGGGTTGTTATTAAATTATTTAAAAATAATTCGAAATTATTAAAGATATTTGTTTTTACTGATACAGAATTATTGTGTAATATTTTCTTTGATTCAGGATAATTAATTCAAAAATGTTTCACCAGGTTTCTTTGGTTCTCATCGAATGATAAAATAATGACTCACACATTCCTTGAAAAATTGTTTCATTCTGTCAAAAATAACAATAAATCATTAATTTATGTTGAATTTTTGAGGCCTCTACTTAGTTATACATGTTTTAAGTAGATAATAAAACACTTTAAACTTTGTTTGTGTAACACGTTTATTTATATATGTGACGGCAGTTAATTCATTTGGTTGTGTTTTAGGTGCCATTATTATGAATACTTGATAATGGCTTCTAGCTGAAACTAGTTGAGTAAAATACACCTTTTTAAGTAAAACAAAATTATTATTTGTTAACCTGTAAGGCTGTCAACCGAAATGTAAATGATTATATATATTCATAATAAATTAAAGACGACGCAAACGCCACCTTTTGCCTAATTTCATTAAATGTGGATTATATATATATATATATATGTGTGTGTTATTTTTAATATAATATTAAATATATTTTGTAATGTGATAAATGAGAAAACAGTATCAATTCTTTCATTGTAAATAAACTGTATTTCGATCGATATATTTCCTGACATTAATTTCATATTCTTTTTTAAGGAATATTTCTTATTAAAAATAAAATTAAATAAAAATGTATTCATTCATTCATAAATTTGAATGATAAAACGAAAATCTCGTGGATCTTTATTATTTTAAAACAATCTAATCAAAATGGAATAAACATTTAAAATAAGCAGAATATACCTCCATTGTGTGCAACCCCAAAGAGGCTTTTTATACAGCCAGCGGAAGAAAGTAGAGATAGTAAGTACAATTTAATAAATAAATGAGAAATTCATCCTGTCTACCCTTATCCCATTAACCGCACTAGCAATTTTCAACCCCCTGCAGGGAATAAGGGTTGCATTTGTACGTAATCTAATATACAGGAGGCCTCATATTCTTTTATCAAAACCCGGCGTACATATCCCCGCACTCTTCCCTCATTACACATTTAACCGAACAACTAATAGATTATTAGCGTTTGATAATAACATGGCGAGGTTGCGAGGGGCGAGTTTATCTGTGAAGTTTTCAGGAAAGGCGATTGTTGGAAAGTTTTTCGCGTTGAGGAGGCCGCGGTTATTATATTGTTTGGTTTCGGCCGGTTATTTAATATCTCTCTCTGATCGGACGCAAGTTGGGGCGGTTTCGCTGGGAAACGCGAAAAGATAAGCGTCTGATATTTCGCCCGGCGAAAACAAAAACGTGCAAAAGCGCGCCAAAGCGACGGACGGATAGGAATTTTATTTATGTGTGTGTGTGTGTGTGCGGAATTTCGTGTTTCTGCCTCTCTGGATAACAATATGTGAATCTGAATAACCACTATTGTGTTTATTAACAAAAACAGTACGTGGAAATGTAATTAATTTTTCGGGAAGTTTTCAAACTAAATAATCTTGTTCGCTTATACAATATGTCTTTGTATGCGTGTGTGAGTGAGTGTACTTTTCTAAATATATGAAATATTGTTCATTAATAAAGTTAAGAAATGTACAATAATAATAAATTCCTAGGAGAGAAATACCTGTGGTTTCAATAAAAAAGAGTATTCATTCATTTGGTCACAGCTATTTAAATAAATTAAATAAAAATAATTAGTAAATTATTTCCTTACTAATTGTTAAGGCTTCTACTTTGTTATACATCAAAATGTCACAGTAGCTAAAGAGGAAATAATTAATGAAAACACTTTTTTTAATAACTGAAATTTCAGTTATACAAACAAAGTTTAAAAAAGTGTTTTCCTTCATCAAATTATTTCCTCTTTAGCTACTGTGACATTTTGACTTATATTCATGTTTATTTAATTTATTAAAAATGAATTATTATATTCATTTATGTATGTATATTTGTGGTAAATTTTATCCGATATTGCACGAAACAAAATTATTGAATGGTATAATATTATTTTAAAAACAACTATTTTTAATAATATATATATATATATATATATATCGGATAAAATTTACCACAAATATACATACATAAATGAATATAATAATTCATTTTAAATAAATTAAATAAACATATATATTAAATAAATATATATATATATATAATCTAAAATCCCCATCTACCATAATGGTGGTGTAGAGGTGAATTTTTAGTAATAACAAATCATAATAGAAAATTACAAACCGCAAAATACATATAATTTTCTTCTTGATCAGTCTCGACTTTTCGAACAACCTTCGTGTTTCGACAACCGAAAAAAAAAAATCGGTGTTATTGTTCCATGCAATCAAACTTTTTCTCTCGTTTTCGTTTTCATTATTAATGTGTAACTTAAATATGTTTTCTAATCAAATAATTCCATCTTGATTCGGGGACCTAATAACGTCCCGGAAAGTTCGTCCGTAATTTGGCGCATTCCGTGCCACTAAACTAATAGCATCACTTCCAATTGGCGCAATAAATACACGCCCGTAATAAAATAACGTGCGATCGGCGAATTAATCATGCCCGTATTGAAACGCGAACGTAAATCATAAAGTGTGTTCCGAGTGTGATTTTAAACCGATGTTGAAGGGATTGTTTCGCTGAATTTATTATGGAAAGTGATTTATTTTTTTCTATAAATAAAAACTTTACGTACCGGGTGTCCACATTTATTAAGCTCTATGATTCACAGTGCCCGAGATATAACAAAGATGGCTGAAAATAGCATACACATTTTCAGGCATGTCAATGGTTTTGAAGTGTTTAAAATATCCAAGTTCGAATAACCAATTAAAAAACAAGATTTATTTTCATTAATAATACTGTAAAGGAAATAATGCTAAAAGTGGCATTGGCAGGTAAAAATAGCATCTTCTTTTTTCAGGCAAGCCAGTAGTATAAACATTTAGTAAGAATTAAAGAAAAAGCAAGCATGCGATTCGAACGAGCTTCGTTTTATAAAATAAAAAAATGCATGCATTATAAGTGATCAATTACATGTTTACCAAACATGTAATATTGTTGTGTGTATTTTTTGGTTCACATTTTGATAATATTTCATAAAGCTGTGCAAAAAGACTTGATAATTGATTAAAACCTTTGCTATATTTCAGGTACTACGAGTCCTAGAGCTTAATAAGAAAATGTTAATGAAATTGATCATGAGAAAAAACTGGAAATGAAATTTAAGTTCATATTACTTCCCGTAGGTAGCGCAATGAACAGCCGAAAATATAATACAGCGCTGAATGGTTTTTTGAGTTTAAGTGAAGTGTTTAATCACAAATTGAAAGACTGTTATTCCTTACTTCACAATTTATGTTATAAATTATTATGCTATAAATTGTGAAGTAAGGAATAACAGTCTTTCAATTTGTGATAATACAGCGATCATCTCTAAAAAAAATTCTACAAAAATTGAAACAACACTTTTTCAAATTACAAAAATTTTAGAGACTTTTTAGTCTTATTCTTGAAATAAAAGTAATAAAAAGCGATTAAATTCCTTTATTTACAATAATAGAAAAAATAATTTATTTACAGTGAAGAAAGGAATTTAACTTATATCCTATATTGGAGATTTTTTAGTCTTACTCTTGAAATAAAGGTAATAAAACGCGGTTTAATTCCTTTCTTCACAGTGAAGAAAGAAACTTAACTAACTCTATGCGATATTGTATAGTTTAATATATATAACATCTTTATTTCTGCAGACAATTTTATATACAATAAATTAATAATATGATTCTTATAATATGTTATACGTTGTCCTTAGAAAATGGCTATCGACCATCAGTCTTTCTGCCTTAGTTTAATATTTTATCCGATTTCGTATAGAGGAATATAGTAGTAATTTATTACGTAGAAATTCTGCACTGTGTTATTACTGTTGCGAAATCGGGTATAATCAGACTCGGAAGTAAGTCTATTTATTTATTTAGAGTACGCTTAACACATTTATTTACACCACACTGTCACTATTTATTCATAACAAGATGTTGAGCACTCGGACGTTCGTGATTGACTGTTGCCTAAAGCGCCACTAGCGCTCGCTTATATAGCGTGCTTGTTTCTCGAACTTTCCGGAATTTTCGGGTTTACCGTCGCGCGCTCTGTGGAACATTCTAGAGTGATGTTTCCAGTTTCACTTTCGTTACAATACTTTTTCCTCTTGAAATATGTTTCCAGTTTCACTTTTGTTACAATACTTTTTTCTCTTGAAATAAAATTTAGGGTATATTTTAATCTAATTTTTATTTTTTCATATATTTAGTATTTTGAAATTAGAGATTTATGAATTAAAACGAAAGAAACTTCAGGGAGTTTTAAACTTTTACAATTCTGTTTATATAATATTTCTATTTCTTCGATTTTCAACATAGCTTCTATTAAAAAAACAGCAACATAAATTTAGAATACATCCAATTTTATGGTAAACTGTAAAGAAAAATTATTAATTTAAAGTACAACACGTTTGTTATTTCAAATTATGTTTACTTTAAAGTAATGAATATGAACTTTCAACAACTCGATTAATAGTTTAATAAGACAAATTATTGTACGAACACCAAATGTGGAAAAAAATCAACTGTAGAAAAAAATCGAATGAAATTAGTTGTAATATTGGTAATAAAACTTTTGTGATATTTTAAATAATTTTTTTTAATCTTTTTCCTTTCTACCGTTAGGTGTAAGGAGTTTTTGTTTAGTGTCTGTTTCTATATTTTTCTCTCCATGTCTTTCTGTCCTTGGTTAATTGTTTAATGTCCTTCCAGTCTATGTCCTTTCTTTCTGCTTCTTCTCTAATTATGTCATTCCATGTTTTTCTCGGTATTCCCCGGTAATTTCTTCCTTGCGCTCTTGTTTCATATATTCTTCTTGCTGTTCTATCTTTTTTCATAATGTCCGAACCATCTCAGCTGTCTTTTAACAATGGTATCATTAATAGGTCCTATCTGTAAGTTTTGTCTGTATGTCTCATTCCTTATTCTATCTCGTCTGGTCTTATTTTTAATGTTCCTTAAGAATCTCATGTCTATTGCATTAATTTTCGTTTTGTGTTTTTCCGTCATGGTCCATGTTTCACTGCTATATGTTATTGTAGGTCTAATAACCTTTTTTACTATTTCCGCTTTTATGTTTTTAGTTATTTCTTTCCTTCCAAAGAACGTTGTCTTCATCATATTAAATATTTTTCCCGCTCTTCCCAGTCTATCATTTATCTCTTTGTCTATCTTCCCGTTATTTTCTGTTATTATTTCTAAATACTTGTAATTTTCTACCTGTTCGATCTGCTTTCCGTGCAATTTTATTGTATGTGATTTGTTTTCTCTAGCTATTATCATTGTTTTGGTCTTGTCTATATTTATTTTCATATTTATTTTTGTTAATGCTTTGTCGAGTATTTCTATGTTATGTTGTAGGTCTTTCTCTGTCTCTGCCACTATCGCCAAATCATCTGCAAACATCATTTCCATTATGTGTTTCTTCCATTTTCCAGTATCCCAATTTTAACGTCTTCATTTCCTTCTTTACGCTTCATCTAGTATCAATGTAAATAGTGGCGGATTCATAATACACACTTGTTTTACACCTATCTTTGTCACGAACTCTCTGGACTCTTCATTGTTTGTTCTAACTATGTTTTTATTGTTTTTGTACATAGCTTTAACTACTTTTATCGTCCTTCTGTCTATACCTCTATTTTCTAACACTTTCCATATGTCTTCTCTTCTCACTCGGTCGCACTTATTTAAATAAATCAAATAAAAATGATTTGAAAATAATTTTATTTTTAAATAATAATTTACTTTAAGTTGTGTTCTCTAGTGTGATAGGAAATAACAGCAATAAAACCAATTATGGTTATTTCTTATAGATTTCTGGTTTCTTAAAATTAAACAGTAACAATATGAATGGAAATAAAATTAATTAGTATTGTGAATCCTTATTTAAAATAAGGATGTATTTTTGTAGGAAAATCCCCGTTATACGTAGAGAAGAGGCAGAACGTATAATCCGTAGCCGCAGTTTAACAGTTCCGCAAGTACTGCAACAGCTGGAACGGACAGATTCATTTCGAATTGCGCCATTTCCATTCCGCGCTCCTTGCTCCTGACCGCGAAACTTTCCAGGTAGTCTCCTGCTAGACTAATCACTAACGCTCGAAAAGCCCTCGCAATTTTTCCCCAAGCCCGAAAACAAAACCGCCCCTCGCGAAATCGCCAAACCTCACAATCACACACACACACACAGACCGAAGTGCTGTCTGCCGCGGTGTACTCAAGTGAGCACAGGGAGTGTGTGCGCCATTCGAAATGGATAATAATCTGTGCCAAAGTGAGCAAAGCACAAGTCTCGAGAGCCCTACGAGTCCGCAAGATGCACTACTTGCGAGTTATCGTATTGTTGTGTGTAAACAGAATTGAATTGATGTTTATAATTGTCGCACGAGGGGGTGAAGTGTGCGGGAAAGCACGTTTTTGTGTAAAATTTATGCAACGGGAGATCTCACCATTTCACAGTTGGCTAACTGTCCAAAGGGTCGACGGTACGGAAATGCAATAAAGTTACACGCCGACGGAGCAAACTACACACCTGTGACGGACAGACGGACAACGCCGGCTCCCAGAGAGACCTTCCGTCAGTGAGGAAGGCCGGAAGATCCTCCGAGGACCTCTCCATCATGGTTATCCTTATATTTATTTATAATACATGCCCCGGATATTTATTTGTTTCCCATCATATTTAAGGTATTAGCGCCGAAGACGGACACGTACGCTCGCGTTTCCTTTTTCTTTTCATTTCGTTCCGTTCCTCGGGTTAGTTAGGGCTTGTCTGGTCGGATAGTAATGACGACCAGAGCAGCTAATAAAAGCATCCCCTTAATCTTGTTCCTTTCGTCCTGTCAGGGATAATCATAATAGCGTTAGACGAATGAGTCCGTCGCGGTTAATCGGCACTGACTGACTAATTACAGTCTTCCTTAATACAATGCTTGGTGGGAAGACCCGGAGTAAGGAACTCCAACAGCCGGTACGTGACAGTAGAGACTTTTCATGGGAAACGGGAAAATGCATCAACACGTATCATATTTAAGTCGCCGCGTAAAGCTCGCATGACACAAACTACATAACTCTGTTACTCGTCTTTAATCTTTTTAAGGGAACAGCCTTAATTGGAATCAATTTAATTTTAACTACTACATCTATGTCCAAAAATAATAAAATAATATTTTAATACAAGATTTAATACAAAAAAAAATGGAAAAATTATATTTAAGTACAATAAGTATTTAGGAAAATAACACTACTTTATATAGTTTATATACCTTATATTTAAGTACAATAAGTATTTAGAAAATAACACTACTGTATATGGTTTATATACCTTAGCTGAATGTTATAATTTCTTATAGATCGCCATGCTCGTCACTCATGCTACCAAAGTTTTCAGAAAAATAATCAAATGCGAGCGAAGAAAATGTATTTTAAGTGACCCATCTCCTGATAATTTCGCAATATAACAGCAACAATTTCCTGATATCTCCCATTTTTTTTTTAATTTTTAAAAATTCTTTTAACAACCTCTTTAAACAATTTATTTCTTTCAAAGAAAACAAATTTTATGCAGCTGCGGGTTCAAAAATATTCATTCTTTTAGTTTTGCTTTCGAAATACTTGGAGATTTTTTTGTAAATACTGGAAACCGGCACTGGTGTTATCCACAGCTTTCATATTTTTTTTGAAAAATAAATTATACTTGGTTTGTTTCACTAAAAATAAAATTAATCCCCCACATTTTAGTGAAACAAACCAAGTGTTATTTTTAAAAATTAACTTCTCAATTAATCCGTGGTGAAACATTTTTGAACTAATTAAATATACCATAATTACGTGTTATTTATTTTTCAAGTATTGAATATTGATAAATAGAAAATGTGGAAATAATTTATTAATTATTTTCAAATCATTTTTATTTAATATTGAATATTGATTTTGTTTAATAGTAAAAAAACATGGATTTACGACGATATTTTTATAAATGTACGTGTAATATTGACATAAGTTAGTATTTAAATATTTGGGTTTGAATAAGTGTTGCTCATTTGAGGAGTGTATTATTTAAGGAAAGGCATTCGGCGTTATTTAATGTATTTCATTTGAAAAGGAGATAAGGTGTAGATAAATAAGAAGACGCATAATTGAGGTTTTGAGGTGGGAAAAGGCAAATTAAGGTGAATGTCTGGCGGTGCGGAGAATGCCCGAAGACAAAGGTGCCACGATCATACACCCACGCACACACACACACTCACACAGTTGGGACAGACGAAAGAGGAAAGGGTTTATGTATCCGTATCGGCGAATGGGTGGGTTATTGTGAGTAGTTTGAATTGTGAAGTTCACGAGGTGGCGCGAAATAATTAACACCCAGTTAGAACCGGTGGGGGCTCTTTCCCTCTCTCTCGCTTCCCGTGTAACGAGATGAGCATTGAAAACAAATATTTTAACAACTAGCTCTCCACAATGGCACTCCACACTGTCGGCAACCTAATTATATGAAAATTTGACAAGAACACGTCGCGGGCTAACGATAATTGATGACGGCGGCGCTTCTTTTCACGCCGCCCCCGGAGCTTCTGGCGTTGGAGGATCAATTTAATAAATCCCAGCAATAATTAAGGCATAAACTTCATCCTCAAACTATTAACAAAGCCGAAATTAGTCGGAGACGAATAAAACAGTCGTTCGCTTCGCGTTACACTTACAACACATTACAGCACGCATATAAACAGCACAGGACCTCCTCTTCGTCTCTCTCGCTTCCTCCCTCTTCGCTCTCTATTATAATCTCCTCAATATTGCTAATGTATTGTCTTTCCGTATCCATACAGATTCTATATTATTGTATATATTTACGTCTTATGTATCAAATTATTAACTCCGATCCACACCCACTTAATAAAGACAATTACTATTAAACAAGGTAAATCTCTATACACTCGCGCTTCCATTTATTAAATTCAATTTTCATGTCATAATTTACAACCACAATACATGTTGCAAATTATTATTTAATTCATACTTAAATATAATAAAAAAATAATATAATTCTATAGAATAGGAGCTATAGAATTATATTATTTTTTTTATTTATTATTTAAAGATTAAATAACTCTGACCAAGTGAATAAATTCCTATTTTCTATATATATATATATATATCTTTATTCAGACTATATAGATAATTTTAACAATATAAATAATAACAATACATGTAGGTGTTAGTCTGTCTGGGCTATCGACCAGAGGTCTTTCTGCCCTGTCGTGAATTTATGATGAAGTTAAAGAAAAATCTATGCTAGCTAGCTGAACTGTCCTGATGATTTGCGCAAATGAATTGATGAATGGTGATTGTAGGATGTTTGTATTTAGGAAGGATATTAGGGTTACGGGGAATACAGAATTTTGTAAGAAGTGATAGATTATCAGAATTATTGGCAAATTTTCTACTTAAGGCTAATATACGCTGGGATATGGGTGGGATTTTCCTATTTTCTATTATTCCTGATTAATGTTTAAAGCCTCTATTAAAGTAATTAACTGGGATCATGTTAATAAATTTCTATTTCCTATTGTACCCGATTAATTAAATGTTAATTATAAAGCGTTGCACGCGTATATGCTGAAGTATTCTCTTTACTAATTTCCATGAATTACCATCTTACTTAGTTTGGGCTTGGTAGTTTTGTTGTGAAAACTACCAAGCCAAAACTAAGTAAGATGGTAATTCAGCTACCTTAGCTTCCTCTCTACCTATGATTGGATGTTGAGATTCAGCCCTCCTTTGCATCCAATCACTTGTGTGCAATTTTGCAAAGCTCCGCTTTATTATTTTTTTGCTTTGCGTAATGGACCAATTTATTTTATTTATTTACTCCTATCCCGAAAGATATTCTCATTTTGTTTGTTGACCCAATCAGGTTGATTGTTTTCATTTTTGTCTCTTTTTACCTGAACCACTTCGGTTTATTGTATTATTTTTTCATTGTGTGTGGTCTTTTCTCTAAGTAGGTCTAGATGAACTTATACTGTAGGTTCTTGTAATTCGCAGTTGGATTCAACTTAAAGCTACTCTGACTGTGACCAGATTCTTTCCGATGTCTACTGCTTTGATCTGTACCGTCATCGCGAATTCAAGTTTGGCTTTAGTTGTCGTCATAAGCAGAAGATTCAAATCCTCGCATGTGAGGATGTAATGCCGAATATAGGAGATTCGGCATTATTGTTGGCATAAATCATCTTTGCCCCATCTGTCTCTGTGCTGTGGCGATTCCACCTGGGGTTAACGTCTAACCAGACTCCCAAATACTTCAATGAATTTCCGATGGGTATTTCAGCACTTCCTACCATATCCAGTTTTCTTATTTGACCTCTTAGTTGACAGCCAGGTTGTCTTGGCTTTGTTGGTCATACAGACCAACCTCTTCAAGCCAGTTAATAATTTTCTCGGAAACCTCACGAGCGATGTTTGTATTGTTTTGATCCTGACTATGATTGCCAGATCGTCGACATACCTTACGATCGTAGCTTCTTCCGGTAGCTGAAATTGCAACACACCATCGTATACTCTATAACCTAAGGCCCGAAACGGAACCCTGTGGAACCCCTACACTTATTGAGGATGAATATAGTGAAATTCTATCATAATTATAGCTTATTCGTTGATCTTCTAGATCAATTACCATTCAGACACGAATGGCGTCAGGTCTTCTCTTTGCTTCAGACGTTAATATTAGTCTTGCATGATGTTAAATGTAAGGACGTTGTAGAATCTGAGGATGGAGAGAGAAAAGGAAAGGGAGGATGGTATTATTGATAGAATTTCGAGAATGTAAATGAAGGATGCTAATAAAGGTCTTTTTTTATCACAATTAAAACATTTTTTATTCCTTACTTCACTTTTATTTTTTATATACGTTAGATGTACATTTCGAGTGCCAAGCACTCATTATCAATAACTAACTCAAATTTAAACAATTAATGTCTTTTTTTATGTTAAATGTATTCCTAATATCATGACGACGTGTTTCGTTTTCCTCGCTGGCCCTGAATTGGCTTCCACAGCAAAATTGGTGAGTTCCACCACTGCATTATGTTTTATACTTACACTTTTATTTTACCTCATTAAATGTATTCCTTCTTTTTGGTGTTGGTTGTTATTAATGGTGGATAGTCTCTAGCGAAATCCGAATTGCCTTTTGTATTGTCGACCAGACTCCGCGTGATGACCTTTTCCATTAATTTTGCGAGCCCAACTAATAGGCACAAGGGTGTATACGCTGATGGTTCCTCTGGTTTTTTGTTAGCCACTTCGGATACCTGTTGAGAATCTGTTTAAAAATCTTCGCTGCCGCTGCAACATTTATGACTTCATTGGGTATGCTTTCTGGGTCAGTGGCTTTCTTTTTTTTTAGTAGCAGATTAGCTACCTTTTTTCAAATGTGAAGACGTCATAATTTTATATATTTTGTGGGTTCTATCACTCTTCATCTTTTGGAAAAATTGTCTGGACTAAGGTGCTAATTGCACCAGAAATTAGAGAATCTATTGTAAACATATTTTTCTTGCTTTTCATTATTACGCGGAAAGGCTGTCCTCATGAGTTAGACTTAATGTTATTGCAGAGCTCCTTCCATTGTTGTTTTTTGCCTCTTTCAATATATATTAACCCTAAATATATATATATATATATATATATATAATCGATGTCCCCTTTTACCAATTGGTGTTGAGGTTCCTAAATATATTAAATTTTTTAAAACAGATTGTCTTTAAAAAAATTAGCCATATGTTGCCAGATCAATTGATGACCACTCTAAGTATCACGAAATTGATTTTGGCATAAATATGTTTTTAAGAAGAAAACAAATGTCAATTTTGATTGACCAAGAAGACCAAACATATAAATATTTTCTGATATGAGGAATGGTAGTTATTTTATATTGTATATAAGTGATAAACACTGCCTAGATAAAAAGCTTATTGATGAGGGATCATCTAAAACCGCCATTGTTTGTCTCTTGTGTGAGCAGGAAACCAACGTAAGTGAAGACACGATAAAGGAAAAATAATGCAAAGTTAACCAGCATAATTTTGGGCATTACTGAATAAAAAATATACTTATTATCGACTGGAGGTTTTTTATTTGTATAAAAAAAATTATATGGATAAAAAAAAATCTTCATGAACTTCTCTATCTGAGGAAATATATAAATAACCTTTTGCCTTGTCTACCAAGGCTTAAGGCTTTGAGAAAATATATGTATTTGAGAAAATAAACAAGATGGATATGTATTTATGATGACTAACAAATATATGCATGTGCCATTCATGAGTTATAAGAGTGCACTCACACAACAAGGTGGTGTATTACGTTTTGCGCTGTTGAGAATTTTTGAATTGGCACGATAATAAATTTCCAGGAGTTTTCCGTGCAGTCAATAGTTTATTGTAAGGCGAACTTAATGTATGTGTGCGCTCGGAAAGAGGAGGAGGAGGAGGAGGGGAGAGATTAAGGTCGTCCATTTGTTCCCTCGGCTCGCCTTTGCGGATCGTCCGTATGATCGTGTTTATTCGAACGAGTTATAAATCGCATGCACAATGAAAATATCATGCGAATAGGGCACAAGTGCCCGCAACTTGGAGTGGTGTAAATCAGGCGTATTGTTCGCGGAAGCGGCATGCGCGGCCATTTATAAACTTTTCATTAATTAACTCGATAATTAAACGAATCCGTAGTTGGGTTTTTTGTTTCGCTGCAAAAAAAATAAGGGAAGAGAGTGGTTGGAAGCTCGCTGTGTGCTAAGAACAGTTGGGCAACTAACGCGGGCCATGTTACTTTATGTCTGCTTTACGTATGTACATGGGAAACTTTTCAAGTTTAATGAATGACCGCACACGGAACTTCACCGGAGAATGCTGATTTAGTAATTAGAAGGCATCTAGCGGTGCAGGTGAGGCCGTTCAGCGACACCATCTTAGATGTTCAAAAACTCCCCTGCAGCCTGCAGCAGCAAGCCCGTTGCAAGAATCCTCCCCCGCTTTCATTAAAACAATCAATACCAGACGGCACTTTTCCAACCAAGACTCCGCTTTTAGTTAAACCATACGTAATATTAATCCGGGCAGCGAAATTATTAAACAGAGACGCGCGAGGGCGGACCCTCCACAGGGGATGCCACGCAAAAGAAGAGTGGTAATCACGTTCGCTATCAGATTTTAGTCAGTTTAACTTTGTCTCTAATTGAGTTATCCAGCCAGTTCGAGTGACGTAGTTGCGTCCGGCATCCCGGTTTTGAAATTAAATGGTTCTTTTCTTTTACATAATTACCTCTTAACTTTGCTCTCGGGTCCATCGTATGTGAATTAACCCTGGCGGCGAGAGAGCCGACTCTACTTGATCTAATTATTCCATCCGCAGCCGAGCTTTAAGCTAAAGGCTAAATAACGCGTCTTTAATCTCGTACAGCGGAGACATTAGCGTGGCTTTCGGCCTGCTAGCTCTTTCCCCCCTCCGCTCCCCTCCCTGCCCAACCGCCACCCTTTACCCCCGCAACCTTACGATTACTCCGCCGCTACCCCCTTTCCCAGACTCACACATACATTAGTTTCTCTTAATTTTTAATTCATAATTGCCCGTATTAAGTGCCTACTTAATACACTCGACGTTAATGTCTATTTATTGGTTTTAGAAACCCTCGTAGACTTTGCTAACGTTTTAATTTTGTTACGCGAGTACAGAAAATTAAATTTTTACAAAAATAAATATTTTAAAATTAAGATAAATAAAATATATGTTTTTATTGAAACATTCCATTTAAACTAGAATACATTTCTTAATTTAATAATTATTTAAGCTTCTATAAAGTAAGAGAGAGTTGAGGAATGCGGTGCAGCGTTGAATTTGCTGCTGGCTCACATGATTAGCCAACATTATTCAATTAATGAATTTATAAAAATTAAAATACTTTGGTCCACATCTTATACCCTCGATTCTGTACATCCCTCGGGTTTCACATCTTTCTCTTATTCTTTATTTAATACGTGTTCTTGTAGTTTTATTCAATCGTCATGATTGCGAACGTTGTCAGAGTTTTCCAAATTGATGAGATAAATTATTAGTGAAGTGTGGGCTAGGATTATTGTTAGGATAACGAGGAATACAGAGGTGTTTGATAATATGAATAGTGGAGATTGGTATCAAATGGGAATTTTATCTATTAATGAACAATGGCCGAAACTAATCTGAGAAAATATAAATAAGTTTGGCGGAAAAACCATAGGTCGATAGCCTGTTAAAGCAAGCAAGAAATAAACAAATATACCACAATATATTGTAAATATATGTAAAATAAATAATTTTGAATAAAGATATTGTAGTAGTAGTAGTAGTAGTATAAATAAGTGAAATAAACCAAGTGTTTTAATTTTAATTAAATTATCTTGAATTAATTCAAAAATGTTTTACCACGGGTGAAGTGAGAAATTAATTAAGCATTTATCTATTAAATTCATTTTATCAATAATTTTAAATAAATCTTTATTCACCGGTGCATCATTTTACAGGATATATAAAAAAATACAAAAATAAAAATACAAAACTAAGGATAGAATTTTTTTCAAACAATATAAAAATCGAGTGGGATACATAAACGCAAATCCAAGCCTGCAATTGATTTGTTGTCATGTAAACTGTAACGGTTTCATATAAAACGTTTTATTTTCAATTTCTCAAAAAAAAAAAACATCGAGCTGACATGAATTAAAAAAAAAATATAGGATCCGTAAATTGCAGACAATTTTAGCGTTGGACAGACACGCATTAAATCTGAATATTTGCAAGAAAAACATGAAATGATTAGCTACTAATAATAATTATAATTATATGTACACACATTTTTATTCAGACTATACAGATAATAAGAAATTAAAGACGACGCAAGCGCCACCTTTTGATTAATTTCAAGTGGCATCGTCAACGATTTGGGTCTACAAGGTAGACGACCGAGAATCATTGTTTCGTCCACTAAAGAATTTCAAGTGGCATCTATACAGATAATTTTAATAACATAACATAAATAAATATAATACATGTAGATGTTAGTTTGTCTGGACTATTATTTCTATGCTGACATGAATTTATGATGAAGTTAAAGAAAAATCTATGCTAGCTAGCTGAACTGCCCTGATGATTTTGCGCAAATGAATCGATGAATGGAGATGGTGGGAATTTATAATTATATATATATATATATATCTTTATTCAGACTATATAGATAATTTTAAAAATATAACAATATAAATAATTACAATACATGTAGGTGTTAGTCTGTCTGGGCTATCGACCAGAATTTATAATTATTTTACTAACTTTATTGTTTCTAAAAATATAACAAAACATATAAATAATAGCAGTAATAGATTAATATAAGGTATAGTTAGTATAGGATTAGTGTCTCCAATAGTAATACTGAATTAAACTTATTTTGTGAGTAGTTTTTTGACTATATATGGCTTGATGATGATAAATAATAATTCTAATTTCTCACAGAATTAAATTTATTCTATGACTAGTATGTTGAGTTGGAATAAGTTTAATTTGGTACAAAATTAAACTAATTTTATGATTAGATGATTAAGTCAGAATAAATAAAATGTTATGATAGAAAAAAATATTTATTCATTTGGTCACATTTATTTAAATTAATTAAATAAAAAGAATATGAAAATAATCAAAAACAAATTAAGAACATTTTTTTTTAAATACTTATGAAATATAAGTCAGAATGTCACAGAAGCTAAAGAGGAAATAATTTATTAACTATACAAACATCTTTATTCAGACAATATGACAACAAAATTTTACAAAATTTATTATAACAATATGTATAATTGTTTAAATAAAAATACTTGTCCTTTCTCCTACTTAGGAGAAAGGACAAGTATTTTATTTAAATAATTAAAGTCTCAACAACTAACAACCAACATAAAGAAGATTATGTACACTTGTGTTAGTAGTCTGTATCGACCTTTATTAATTATTTTCATATTCTTTTTTATTTAATTTATTTAAACAAAATAAATAATAAAAAGAATTAAAGTCTCCACAACCAACAACCAACATAAAGAAGATTATGTACAATTGTATTAGTAGTCTGTATCGACCTTTATTAATTATTTTCATATTCTTTTTTATTTAATTTATTTAAACAAAAAATGTATTTCTTTATTAAATACGAATAAATAAAATGTGTGTAAAAAGCAACAGCAATGAATTATTCATCCCAATTTAATAAATAATCCAAAATCCGTTTGATGAAAATATATCGAGCGCATGATCGCTCGTACTAGAAATCGACTCGAGGGTAGTTCATAGGAGAGGAGGGACGTGTACTCTGCGAGCCAGACCATTACGAAACCGTAAAACCATGATATTCCCAATAAAATTTATATGGTGCACTTAAAAATCCGATTCACCCGTTTACGACTAGTTTTACACGTCCGTAATGTGAATGGCTGTAAATAAACCTTATGTAAACAAATTTATTCTCTATTTACCACATGCGAGCGCGGTTTTCTTCAAAACAGTTTTTGAGTAAACATGATTTGAAAAACGGACGTCGGGGGAATTTACATTTTTCACAAAGGAAATGATTTGAAGTTATTCAAGTTAGGAAAGAAGATATAGAATATGGATAAAATTGTTTCGCTTTAAATAGCAAAGATTTATGAATGGATTTGTAAAAATGATTTTTGGTGGAAGCGCCGGGATTCATTACCATCGTCGTGCATAAAATTTCAATGGTAGTTTCGCCCATCTTTAATTAATAATCAATTTTTAATAACTGAATAAAACACTTACTATGTTTTTACCACAAAATATTTATTGTATGTATATACAGATAGGTTTTTTTTATCAGTATACATTATGGGAAGTGTATACTTGCAAAAAAAACGCGAGTCAAACGCAATGTGTGTATGTTTAGTTGCTTATTTGGCATATGTGTGTCCAATTGCGTGTTATAGGCAACTAAACACACATACATCAATGCGTTTGACTCGTGTATTTTGCAGGTATACATAGGGGAAATGTATACTGTTAAGAAAAGCTCTCTGTATATTATATTACACAAATATATACATAAATTCACGACTTAAGTTTTTAATAATTTGCTAATTCTGAAGGTTTATGCTTCACAATTAACAAATTAATAATTAAAATGAAGTTCTCTTTTTATGTGATATATTTTTTGGTATTTTTATTTTCTTGTATGTAATTAATAATAAATATCTGTATTCAAAAGTATATGTATGTACAATTAAAATTAAAATTGTTTCCTGAGGATGAATCGGCTATCGACCGGAGTTCTTTTCAGCCTAATATTATAATTTTTGTATTTTTTATCAATTAAGAAATTAAATACGTTAAATGTCAACTATAGCCTTAGTGTCCAAAATAATTTAATAGTTAATGACAGGGCTTATTTTAAAGTTTACTTTGACAAATACCGTCACTTGTAGGTAAATGAGAGAAGGGAGCGCCCCGCAAATTATATATCTATATAAAACAGATCGTGCGGGAGGAGTGTGGGGAGGAAGAGCGGGGGTGGTTGCGAAGTGGCATGGGGACGGGGTCGTGAAGGAAGGGCCAAAGTGAGAAGGGAATATCTCACATACACACATTAAGGACAGTAATTTGTCCTCCGATATGCCGTAACATCATTAGCTGCTTAGAGTTGAAAGTACTGGCAAAGTGCGGCCGGACCGGACAAGACATTAGCGGGCCCTAATTGCTTTACAGGAGTAGTCTGATAACGTGGGTAGATTCTACCTGCCAGCGAGAGGAGAGCTCTGGGATCTTGGGCCTGCCTCACCTATTCAATTTAAGACCAGTCAGCTTTGCGCTTTGCTAATGGCGCACGAGTTAAATAACTAATAAATAATGATAAATTCGAGCCCCATTAGCGGACGGACGGCCACGGGCTTCGAACCTGTTTCCATTTGTTGGGTAGTCCAACTTGAAACAGTTTTATCTTGCGCCGGGGCGTCTGTTTTCCTCCGTAGATGTATTGTCTTAAATGCATTATATCTCCGGTCTCATTCGGACAATACGTCTGTCCCCATAACAGAAATCGTACTTATCGATGCGGAAACTTACAGATTGACAAACGTTGTTCACGTTTGTCAACCGCGACGTCCATTGTCACATACTAATGCATTGGGTTTTCTTCCACCGGAAATCTTCCTTCCTACAATCCACAAGATACGTATACACACATCTATATAGAAAAACTTTTATATAAAACTTATTTACGCTTAATTGTTTTATTACATAAATTCTTTTTTTATCAACACTTTTTTTATTCATGTAATTATAAATAATTTCGTTCTTAGAATTTCTAGGATGAAAATGTAAAAAATAAAATTGAAAGTAAAATAAGCTAAATACAAATAAATTATTATAAATAAAATAGAAAAATGAGATTTTTTTTTGTTCAACCATAAACAATTCTCATTTTTCTAGCTCTTAGTATTAATTATGACTGTTTATGACATTCAGTTTACGACTATTTCACTTATTATTTAAATATTTGGAAGTATAGGCAATGTTTAATTAAATAAAATCCATATATTGATTAATTGATTTTATTATTCTTTCCATTTAATTTATTTTAAATAACTGTGATCATTTTTTTTTTGGATTATGTAAAATAATTTGAAGAAAAGACAACAAATTATTAGAAGGATTAGAAAACATTTGTGAAACAACACCAAGTGTCTTTTCTTTAAATTATTTTACATAACTGTGATCAAATGAGAATTTCAAAAATTGTGGAAATCATTTCTACTATTGAATTTCTCACTTTGTCATAATTATTTAAAACAAATTAAATAGAGAGAATAATGAAAATTATTAATTAATATGTGGATCTTATTTTATTAAACATTGCTTGTTCTTCCAAATATTTAAATAATAAGTATAAATCTGTTTTAATATAAAGAAGTGCTATATATATACAAACATCTTTATTCAGACAACATCATTACATAATCGTATATATACATTTATATTTAAATAAGAAAACAAATATTGTGTTAGTCTGTCCGGGCTATTGACCTGAGGTCTTTCTGCCCTGTCTGAATTTACGGTGATATGGAATAAAAGTATCTGTGCTGAAGTGCTATATTTTTTTTTATTTTTAAGTTGTTTGTAACATATTATTTTCGGAGGCTAATCAGTTGTCCTGGAGTGTATTATTAAATTTTTTGTAGTAAAAGTATTTTTTTTTTCTGAACACTTTTACTTTCAACTCATCCATTCATATTTTTTTCCTTCTTCTCTTTTCGGGCACATAACTCAATATAAAATGCAAGTCGGACCGCCCGCACCTTATCACCACCTCGCTAGTAAGTAAAGTAAATATATGTAGATTCGCCGCCCCCGTCCTCTCTCTCCTTCTCACTCTCCCACGCTCGCCTCCCCCCGAGCGGACGAATTGTGAATAACAGAAATTCGATTTAAGTTCTTCATTCGGCGCCTTGTTATCCCCACAAAGGATAGTTTGGTCGGTGCGGAAGGACTTTTGCATGTAGACCTAATATTCAGGGCGGCGGCTATACTTCCCCGGTAATAAGTCACGTCTGCACTCGAGCCTTGAATAAAAATATCCAGCCCCGAATGCCGAAAGGTGCGAATGTGCTTCCTTTCTTTCTCGTTTTATCTTCGGGCAACGCGGGATGTAATCTCGTTCGTTTTAAATTTGCGGAAAGGAAAACTAGTTATTTTTTTATAGTAAATTACGGGTTTGATTAAAAACTAACGACCTTTTGAAGTAATCAGTCGAATTTATTCGTAGATTTATTAATAAGGATTGAATATTATCTTTAATTGTAAGGCTCAAAATAAGTAAGGTAAATTGTGAAATTAAACACTTTGCTAGTATTATGTACAGAGATTATTTATGATTAGTTTCGACCTATTCTTTCTTTCTTAATCTTATCCTCTTTTACCCGTATTGGGTGTCGAGGTTTAGTTTCGACCTATACGGTTATTAAATAATTAAAACAGTAACACTTTCTTCACCTAAAACTACAGGATTATATCAATTGTTTGAGGTTGATCCTGCTAGCAACCACCCAGAGCACTTACAATTCGGCTTAATTTTCGATTATTTCAATAAATTTCACTCGACTTAATAAAAAATCTAAAACATATTGAAAAAACTTCTGAAGGGTTATTAAACCATTCAAGTGGTTTAATAAAAGCCAAAACTGCAGGATTATATCAATTGTTTGTAGTTGATCCTACTAGCAACTCCTCCAGAGCACCCTCAATTCGAGTTTATTTTCGATAATTTCAATAAATTTGACTCGAATTAATATAAAATCTAAAAAATGCAAAAACTGCTGCAGGGTTGATTCAATCACTCAAGTGGGTTAATCAAACTCTAAACTGCGGAATTATGTCAATTGTTTGTAGTTGATCTTACTAGCAACCCCTCCAGAGCTCGTTCAATTCTGGTTTAATAAATTTGACTCGCCTTAATATAAATTCAAAAAAATATTGGAAAAATTTCTGCAGGATTAATTCAACGACTCAAGTCACTTAATCAGACCTAAAACTACAGGATTATATCAATTGTTTGAAGTTGATCCTGCTAGCAACCACTTATAATTCGGCTTTATTTTCGATTATTTCAATAAATTTGACTCGGATTAATAAAAAATCTAAAAAAATTGAAAAACATTTCTGCAGTGTTGATTCAATCAATGAAGTAGCTTAATCAAACTCCAAACTATAGTATTATGTCAATTGTTTGTAGTTGATCCTACCAGCATCCCCTCCAGAGCACCCTCAATTTATATGTTAAATATGTCTAGGTTTATATTAAATAAAAATGATTTGAAAATAATTAATAAATTATTTCCACATTTAGCTCTGTGACTATTGACTTACCTACGTAAGTACGTTAAACAAATGCACATTAAAACAATTACTTCTCGGGCAAATACCACGCCGGACATTGAATTACATAATGTATACCTGCTGTTGCACATCAATAAAATATTGCATAATGCAACAAATTTTTGATCCGAGAAAAATTTAATGTAAAAACAACAAAAGAAACGTTACATAATATAAGGCCATCTGCAGACTGTGACGAAGTGAATGAATACTGTTTTCTATTTATGTCTAGGTTTTATTATTTAGGGTTTTAGGGATCACTTCTGTTGCTGATAGTACAATTATTGGGACAATGATTACATTTTGCACCTTCGATAGGTTCTTTACGCTAGTTTGAGTCTTTTCGTTTATTTCTAATTTGTATTAAAAATAGCGAAGTTTTATAAACACGAAATTAGTGGGGGGAAATTATAACAGCTCATAGAGATCGAGCGGCTCGAACACTTACAAGGATCGATCAGTCGATCTTTTTTGATCACTACAATTAATATTTTTTTATCTCAAGAAGCTAAAAGGGAATAAATTAATTGTACAATAAAAAAAAACAGAAACAAAAATTGTATACGAAAATCGAAATATATGTAATCCCAAATTAATATAATTTTTATTTATTGCAGGTAAGAACAACATATTTTTTGAAAGGACTGTTTTCTTCTAAAATGATGTGGATTAAAAAGGTAAGGAATTAATTTAATTTTTTGTAGTTTTCGAACAAAATTATGATTTCATTGGGTTGATGCATAATTAAATAAATATATTCTATGATTGAGGCTGTTTCTTGATGAAACACGATTATAATTAATTTTACAATTAAAACACTGGAATTTTTTTAATTTCACAGATTTATTATTGAAAACACTGCTACAATTGTTTCGATACTCACTATCATCATCATGCAGCTTGTGTAATGGTTAAATAAATTAACAAGCAATAAAACATCTCATTTTATTATAGGTTGAGGAGTGCTGTTGGTCATTCAAAACCATTCCTTGCTTCTTCAGTTTGTTACCTTTACTACATATGTGCGAAATTTTTAATTTATCATTATATGTAGATTTGCCTTTAATCTTTGTAAAGGTTTTTTTATATTTACGGATTCCCGTTTCCCTCATAGACATTTTTTTAAATAAATATATGTTTCTTTAATTTTGTCGGCGTTAAGTTGGTGGTACATTTTTAATATAGTATATAAAGAAAACAAAATTACTTTCTTATACCACTTGGATTTTTTATTAAAAAATAATTACCATGTAATCGAAAGTAGACACGATTAATAAAAAATCCAAGTGGTTAAAAAAGTAATTTTGTTTTGTTTGTAAAAATATATGTTTATTTATTAATAAAACATAAATATTATATTTATATTAATATAATTAGAAATGATATAAAAATAATGTTAATACAGTTTTAATATAATTAATGGTTTTAATATTTAGACATTGGTAGTTCATATCGTGTGAAATAAATATGAATAAATTATTAAAAAACCAATAAGACACAGATTAGATTGAATAACTTTAAATTCTCGACTAGTTTCGGGTTATTAGTCATTTTCAAGAGAATTTAAAAATAGAAATTTTAATAAAACATATTTTAAATTATCTTGAAAATGGGCTAATAACCCGAAACTAGTCGAGAATTTCAAGTTATTCAATCTAATCTGTGTTTTATTGGTTGATTTTTAATGATTTATTCATATTTATTTCATACATTTTTAATAATTGAAGGCTGTTAAATTTCAATCATTTTTTAACGAATATTTATTTTTTTTTAATTCAGTCTACTCTGCGTTGTCTATTTTGATGGTAACACATACACCTGCTTTTAGCAGTGAGATGCCATCGGTGTATTTAAACGCCTGTAAGAAAATAAAAAGAAAGAGTTCCAGAATAGATCCCTTTTATTTATTTATTTATTAACGGCCAAGCCTTTTTGAAAGATACAATATTTAACAAAAATAGATAATACAATTTTGTTGGCTTGAATTTAAATTCTCATTTTTGGCATCGAAAATATTTTAAAACAATTAATGGTCAAAAACTGAATTGAGTATTGATTTTATTAATATTGCATAAGGGAGATTTGTAGTATCTTTCCCGTTTATAAATGATTAATATATATTTTTTTATATATATGAATCAGAGTTGGGGTGGGTTTGCGTCCCTCCTTTGAGCATGGTGTAAAGTTGTGTAGTATCGGATTTGATATAGGGCATTAGCGACGAGATTACTTGATGACGCCGCTGCAGTGAGTGAAGGAAAACAGATACAGCGAGTTAACACGTCTCCGGACGTAATCTGTGGCGACAGCTCGAATCGTGACCAGAAAACATCAGCAGTCCAGGCCGCGCCGGAGGTGGTGCACATCTGCCGGGTCTTTGCATAGTTTTAGACAAGAAGCCGCTGATATTACACGAGGCGTCCATTTACAGTGATTGAATTACGGCCGTTTGTCTCTCGGTTAATCAATGAAAACTTCGACATCAAAAGATGGGTCTAAAATCGATGCGGGGATTCTTCTATGCGGGGGCCCTCCCTTTTCGCATATGCCGGCGCACTCTATTTCAATTAAATTACCTGACCTCGTGCACAAAGGTCCGCGCTGGTCTGATATAACGGTCAGACGATTACTAATCATATTTGGCCGTTACACAAGCGGCGGTTGAAGTTAACTAGTGCAAGTGTGTATCGGCTTCCCTTACTTCCATAACAATAACAACTCATTACGGCGGATGACATCGGCCTGTGAAACTTGGGTCGTCGGTCACTATGGGTCCGCTCAAAGATGCCAATCCTAATGGTCCTCCGGAATCATGTGGGGGCCGCCTTTGTACGCTAGAATACTAATATATTACGGTTTGTTGGTTGTAAGGTGGCGGCAGGTTGCGAACAACTGAACAACACCGAGGCAGTTTTGCGACCCAAGTTACTGCAACCTCTTAAGATAATGGCTATATTATGGAAGGTCTTGTTGCGGCTACTGCCAACACCTGCGCCGCCCTCAGACCATAATTATGATTTCATTGTTTATTATTGGACAATTTGCCGGATTTAAAAGCGCCTTATTCATAACTCCCACGTCCCATCCCAGCACCGGCAGATCCAATAAGTACAGCAATATCGCGTTTAATCACGAACACTAATCACACAACCGGCCGGCTAATAATAAGAGATAACGACGGCCCAACAATTTCTAATATGCGATAAAAATAATCAGACCGATATTACCTGCCAATAGAGAGGATTAATGGACACATTGTTTCGCAAAGCGAGGATTAAACAGCCCTCTTCCTTCCCGATGCCACAACGGCCCCGCTTAACATTTCTAAACCTGTCAATAATTTTCTACTTATACAGCTTCCCCCCGTGTGACGCATTGAAAATTGCAAATATCACGCGCTCGAGCGTTTCTTTGCATTCCCTCCTCGCCCTCCTGCTCGCTACAAACTCAATTATCAACCGGTCAATCCGCTTAGAATTCATAAAGGGAATCTGGACCTTGCGACTCGCTCACTCCGCGAATCGATTAATTAGGTTGGTCGGTCGGCTGCGATTCCTCATTTTCAACATTTCGGAACACCGAAGCGGGTTTTAATTAAATATCAACGCGCACTTTTAATAAAAATAATATCGACTCGCTGTTAAAACTTTTTTGTAAGTACCTTACATTATCTAATTTAAAAAAAAATACATAGCGAGGATGTTACATGGCGAAACTTTATTTATGTACGGATAAATAAAACAGCTTTAGGCGGAAAGACCAACGGTCGATAGCCAATTGGCAGAAGAATTTATTTTTATGTTAGTTATTTATTGTATTTATTTATTATTATTACTTTGTTAAAAATAATTTATTTATATATATAAAACAGCTTTAAATTTCACAAATTTATTAATGTATAGAAAAAATCATGACCGCAAAAAAATGCAAATTCCTTGCAATAATATAGTCCGCTTTGTGAGGGTACACTTTGCAAGCGTGCTGATCGAAAATTAAATTTTTGATAAAACTCAGCTTCTCATAGGTTATTTCCACATTCTTTAGCTACATTTTGATATAATATTGAGAATATTAAGTCATTTGGTGTTTTTAATTTTTGACAAATTTTCACAAAATCGAGCAAAATGTCATATCGTCGAAAAATTATGATTTATGGGTGCTTTTCATTAAATATTTTCAACTCAAACCGTTGCAATGCTCAGTAGTACTGGTATCCAACAAGCAAATATCTTTTATGTATCGATGTTTGTCCAAAACTTACTTTTTTGCAATCGGAAAAAGGGACTGATCAAATTTTATTGATCATAGTAATTTTGCTTGTTTAATTTTATTATAATACAAATCCCACCCAACATCCGAAAGGGTACAATGGGAATATCGATATAAATAGAAACATCTTTAAATTATGTAAGGCATAGCTGTACTGACGAGGGATAGATCCCGAAACACGTGTCTGCAGATGGCCTTGTATTAAGGAATGTTCCTTTTGTTGTTTTTACATTAAATTTTTCTCGGATCAAAATTTGTTGCATTATACAATATTTTATTGATGTGCAACAACAGGTGTACATTATGTAATTCAATGTCCGGCGTGGGTATTTGCCCGGGAAGTAGTTGTTTTAATGTGCACTTGTTTAACGTACTTACGTAGGTAAGTCAATAGTCACAGAGCTAAATGTGGAAATAATTTATTAATTATTTTCAAATCATTCTTGTTTAATATAGGGAATATTGATTATATATATAATACAAATCCAGGAAACGACATGGATCTTAAACACAAAATTAAGCAACATTAGTAAAATATAGTAATCTTAAATTGAAGTTCACTCAGCAACGATATTTCATGATCTTTAACTAGGGATCAGACATTAATAATGAGAAATTGATATATATATATATATATATATATATATATATATATATATATATATATATATTATTTTAAATAAAACTCTTGGTTTGTTTCACTATTTATATAAATATAATATATAATATTTTTATAAAAACCGACAGCTTTACAAATCTCTGTACATTCCTCCCTGAAGATGACCAACGGTCGAAACTAGTCGGAGAGATAAAATAAAAATAGTGAAACAAACCAAGAGTTTTATTTAAAATAATATATATATATATCGATTTAAATATGTTTCACCACGGGTTAAGTGAGAACTTAATTAATAATAGAGAAATTGAGACTCTGATATCCAAATTATACAATTAAAGAAATTTATAGTGAGTTTAAACTCAAATCTAAGCTACAACAATGAGATATATTATTCTTGTAAAATTAGTTATAATGGAGTTTAGTCAAGTAATAGCTTCGACCAAAGAACAATGAGATGTAGTGATCTATCTATCTAGTGATTGTAGTAACCAACTTTGCATTAAATTTTCCGAAATTAGTGATTGATTTAACCAATGCAACTACGTGTTACAGTTACTTGGGATTATTTGTAAGTTTACACGAAAATATATATCTTCGTGATCAGAACTAAATGTTACAGGGCATATTTCAAGAAGTCCATCTAAAATTTTAGAAAATAAATAATGTTGCTACAGGTTTGAAAAAATACATACCGATAAAATTTGTAGTTATAAATTTTATAATGATCATTAAAATCAACTGCAAATACTATAATTGAAGTGGTTTTATTAATCGCTTTTAATTGTTGAAATAGTAATTTCAATAGTATATTTAAATTCTCCATATTAACACTTTTTTTAAAAAAATATTATTTAATAAATAAAACACTTTTTCACTTTGTTTGTATAACTTGTGAAAAAGTGTTTTATTTAATAAACTCAAAATGTATAACCAAGTGAAAGCCTTAACAATCAACAAAATATTATTTATTCGTCCTGGATTAGACAATGATTTTTAAAAACTGAAAGAATTACGGGGACCGAACGTCTCATTTAGTTGATGGGTAACTTAAGAATTTCTGTCTAATTGCTGAATAAGACATTATGTATTTAAAATTTTAGTTGTAAACTATACAAATTAAGACGTATCTTATACATGTATGGTCGTTATATAGAAAAATGTTTGTTTTTTTAATTCTGCATAGATTGAAGTAAAAATATACAGCGGTTCCAATTTATTATAAGAAAAATAAAGTAGATTCAAGTTTGACATTAAATTTTGGACACACTGTAATAATAATAATAATAATTTATTTCTCAACAAGCAGAGCCTAATTACAGAGAAATATATATCTATAAACTAAACTAAATATAGTTGTACAGTGTGAGTACAGGTATATAATGAATTTAGAATACACATTCGCTAATGTCAAACAATAATTCACATCAATAAAATTTGACTATTAGGATTGTTAAACCTTATAAAACATCAATTAAATTTCACTGTTAGGATTGCTAGACCTTATTTCAAACTTTGTATAATTTTATTCACAAGATCCTATTTATTTTTTTTAATATCCTTTAAATTAAATTAACATGTAACGAAGTAGAAGCCTCAACTATTAAGAATTTTTATTATTTTATTATGGCGCAGAACTTATTATTATTTTTTTATTTTTATTTTTTTGTTGGTATTACTGAATCGATTTCAATAAAATTTTAGGGGTATGTAGGTAATCATATAAGGCACCTAAATAATGAATTAAATGTATATGAAGCGATTATTAATAAGATATAATTTTGCCATAACTCTTTTTTGAGACACCCTGTATAATAAAAAACATTTTCCTGACGTAGGTCCTAGGATGTAAGTAAAGTTTTCAAAATTTCAAAGTCCTAACTTGATTAGTATCTGAGATGCAGGACGCTGTAGAATTTCAATTGATAAAAATGGTGAATGCGCCGGGTTACTGTTTTTAATATTTGCAATTAAGCACACATTATAATGAACAAGCAAGCTTGCAATATATTTATAATGTTAATAATACTTCTTCAGCATTTAAAATATAGTTCCGTCTATGGTAAGATTTTTCTAATAATTATTTAATTAGGTCATTTTAATTTCCTTGATTTATATAAAATGTAATAAATTAAAGACGACGCAAGCGCCACCTTTTGCCTAATTAAATTAATTAACTTCATTAAGTGTTCATTAAATATATAAAATGTAATGATTTTTTGTTTTGAAAATAATCTATTAAATTTTAATAATTATTCCGTATTGAGTCACGCTTGTAATGATATAAAACGGTCTCGGCGGTGGCGAGATGTAAATTTGGTAAATGTTAAGGGAGGGACGGAAAGAAGAAAGAGTTAAAATTCTGATCTCGCCGATGATAGAATGTTTGCATCTTGCATTCAGGACGACCGCACAAGTTCACCAAAAGTCCGCAAGAATGTAAGCGCGTATAGTTTCACAATCAAGGGGACGTGACGCGAACGTTAAAAAGTGTATCATCTTTTATTCAAAATTCATCCCCATCGGCCCCCGCCGCCGCCGCCGCCTCCGCCAGCGCCGAAAAGGGAAACAATAAAATAAATCATCTGTTAAACGCTCTGCCCGAATAAAAACATCAAATTGAATAAATTACACAGATATTATTGGCCATTTGAATTTCACGCCGGTGGATCGCGAACGAGCGGCAACCGTACAAATTATCAATCTCCGGCCCTCCCCCCATCCCTTCACCATCGTTATTGCTTCATCATTTCATTTGTTTTCTTTTTTGCGCGCGCGTTCACGGCCCACTTGACGTCGGTAATTATTCTTTCGTGGAAACTTGCTGGGAGGGGGGAGGGTAGGGCGGAAAATGAGCGCCGGTTTCGCGTCGTGCAAGGCAACAAAAAAATTAATTGTAGGTGCAACGTACATCATCTTTACTCCTTCCCCATTGTCCCGGCAATTTTTCATTACCGTCCCTTTTCTTTTTCGCCTTTCTTTGGTAATTATTCCGCTCGTAAAATAAATCCTGACGTGATCATTCATTAAATATTAATTACATATATATTAGAAATTAATTACTATCAAAAAATGTCATCGTTACGACCGTTACTACGTGGTAATCCATATCAATAATTCAATGGAAAAAAAAAACAAAAAAAAAACAAAACAAAAAAAACAATGTTTTTACCACCTTTTAAGTGGTGGTGGTAAAAACAGTAATTTTTTCATTTATTTTTTTTAATTCTTTAATTTTGTCGGCGTTAACTTGGTGGTACATTTTTAATATAGTATATTAAGATAACAAATATACTTTTTTATACCACTTGGATTTTTTATTAATCGAAACTAGTCACGATTTTTAAAATCTAAGTGGTATAAAAAAGTTTTCTTTTTAGTTTTTATAGGATACATTTTTTTATCTTTGATTCACTGAAATTGTAATCTTTTTTGTGAAGTGTTAAAAATCGTACTATCCTGAAACTACTTGAGTAAATAGAAAACAATATTCATTCACTTGGTCACAGTTATTTAAATATATTAAATAAAAATGATTTGAAAATAATTAATAAATTATTTCCACATTTAGCTTAGTTGAGTAAATACTGACAATTAGTGGAAGACCAAGTATTTTTAATTTATCCTTTCATTTTATTTTTCAAAATGTTTCACCACAAGTGAAAATTGATTAATTAAAATTAAGTGTAAAAATACAAGATATATTTTGGTAATAATAATATTTGTTATGAATATACAAGCTGATGTTGATTATAATTAAAAAAAATAATAATTTAATTTATCTCGTGTTTCAATTTGGCCCGAAAGCATCATCCCCCTTCCACCCTAACCTACACGTGTATGCGCTGCTGGTATTTGTGTGTGTGTGGGTAAGAAGGTTGTCGGATCCTCGTCTCTCATCTCTCTCCGCTGATGAGAAGTGAAGTATTACAAAGTTTGATAGCAAAGTTGAGGAAATCCATGCGAGTAAACACCTTTGGTTCATATCTTTCACGCAGCATTTAATGCGACTAGGCTACGAGGAACTAAACGAACTAGACTAGACTATGATTAGAAATCGCGGCGACAATCTCTTACGCCACACATTTCCCCTTTAAAACCGCCGCATCTCGTCGGAATAGTAATGAATTCGATTACACGGAAAAATCAAGCCGATTTAACCCGCCCTATCTGCACAATCTATCATTATTGTGAGCGGAGTGTGACCCCTTTTGATAACCTTCGGATAGCGGTGTTATCATCGTATCACGTATATATATAAACACACATTCTTGGAAATGGTCGGCCGTGTCGATCGGGCGATAAAGAAATTACATGCACCTTTCTCGGGGCGTAATAATGCCATTTATTCTTACTGTAATTGACAGAGAGGGCCGCACGTCAACTTGAAATCCCAGAGATGTAATTACTAGGGGCAACGCCGGGCTTTATAATTGAAGTACTACAACATTTTTTTAATGGGAGCGTTTAGGGAGAGAGAGGATGAAAAAAAATGTTGCGAATTGGAAGGGCTGAGCTCGGGACGAAAAATGGGAGCAAGTTATGAGGAGAAAAATAAAAAAGAGCAAAGCTTCTTAATTGGGAAAATCTCTTTGATTTTTTTAAATACGACGGAATCGCCTTTTGCTTTTCTTCATGTTTACACGGCGCTCGCTTTAAGCGACGCCATATTTAATTATAGAGAACGTGTGATGTTTTAATCATTTTAAGTAGCTACCTACGAGTTTCTAACTTTATTTGTTTTCTTACACAAAGTCTGAGTGAGCGCCGCGAGATTATCTTGATTAATGGCAAATATTTTGACAAATATCACAGCATTAAGACTTTTGCGTTTCGAATACGAGGATGATAACATGTTGACACACACACACACACACACCCTTATATTTATCATCGAATAGTGATCTCTATAAATCGCCGATCTTCCTTCCTTATAGTTCCCTCCTAGCTTCTTATGTAATTGTGGAATTTTCTAACGCGATAAATCAAGTCTGGAGGAATAACCTCTGCAAGCAACGAACCGTACCGGAATATCTCTCCCTTTCTCCCAGCAGGGCTTTTTTTATATTATAATTTAATAATTTCCCCTCGGCAGCCGCGGATCCGCACACCGGCACCGGAGGGTTAAGCGCGACGCGACCTATCTCTATCGCGCATCGCCCCGCAAACGACATTCGCAACAGAGACAGAGCGCGGGAAAGATTTATGCCGGCGAAGTACATTATCTTGTAGTCTCAGTCGGCTAATTACAGCCTATGATACCACATTAGCCCTGGGGCGGCACTGGATGATAACCGGCCCAGATCGGAGATGTATCGCCCGAGGCGAGGCTGAGTGGTTCGTGCGATCCGCCAAAGACGAGGAGAACCACAGCTGCTGGGGGGTGCCGATTGCAATTCCTATCGTTTCCCCAGCGACAACTCCTTTAAATTATAAACGCCGCAAAATAAATTGCCTCGATGCTTCCTTGTTTTGAACGACCGCCTCAAAAAGGAACAAAAAATACCTGACATTCTTTTAGAGTTTTCTTATGCCGCAAAAGGAGGGAGGAAAAATTAAAAATTATAAAACACTTGGCGTTTACAATTTATATTATACGAAATATAAAATGGTGTAACTGAGTAAAATGGACACAAAATGTCCGAAATATAAAATGGACACAAAAAATAGTTGCATTAATTTTATAATGTGGTGCATCAATGTTGATGAAATGTTATTTGTTGCTTATTACTTTATTTCACAAATTGAATAAATATATTCAATAAATAAATATTAAAAATGCATCAAAAAGTGATATTTTAAAAGATTCAAGAATTTAGTTGAGTCAATATGTTTAATTTAAAAAAATCAGGATGTATTGATGCATTTTTAATATTCATCATCATAGCGCTACATATTATTATGGGTCTTGAAATCCTCTTTAAACTAAATTCTTGAATTTTTGAGAATTCCTTGCGGATCCGGATGCACTGCATGCGAATTACGTTATTTAAGTAATATAAATTTGTGATGAACAAAATAATAGTATATTATTCAACAAACGTATAATGAAGGCTATTAGTCATGCGAATGAGGTTTGCGGAACGAGTTGAAGGCGAGTTCAGTAAATTATTCGAATGATTAATATCCATTATACGTGAGTAATTTTTACTTTCACCGGACCCCTGTCCAAGGGAAAGTATTGTGATCGTGAAAATTTTCGAACCGTCAATTTCAACAAATATGCACGTTTTGAGGTCCCCTGAGTCCATTCCATCGAGTTTTGAAAAATGTCTGTGTGTCTGTGTGTTTCCGCGATAGCGCAAAAACGGCTAAATGGATTAAGCCCAAACTTTATATCTAAGCTTTTCATAACAGTGGAATGATCTGAAAAGCTTTTGGTTAGAATCAAAACTTATTAAGTGCAACTTTACTCTTAAGAATTTTTCATTTTTTAATTCGGATAGAAAAATGTTTCAAATAAAAGTTTTAGATCT
Organism: Philonthus spinipes; assembly: GCA_963082785.1. Lineage (NCBI taxonomy): Eukaryota > Metazoa > Arthropoda > Insecta > Coleoptera > Staphylinidae > Philonthus > Philonthus spinipes. The sequence continues at coordinate 4,642,103 of OY720310.1, read as the reverse complement.
TGGAAAATAAATAATTTCTGTTATAAAACTTTTATTGCAGGACCTCCGGTTTTCTTTTTATAAATTTTTGAAATAATTATTTTAATGACAAATAAAACGTTAAAATGCCGTCATATTCAACACATTCGCAAACGCCTCCAGTTAGAAAAAATGAAGAAGAGTGTGGAGTAATTATTTAAACCCATTGTAAGGTAAGAAATAACACACTTAATTATAATATTCTTCTAAATACTCGGTTTTAATTTTGAAAGACAACAATCAATTTTTTCTATTAATCATTTTGCTTTCCTATTAAATTTTCAATCAGAAACTTATTTGACCGTATTCACCAGGGAAAGTACCATGATGGACACATCACCATTTTTTTTTACTTTATCTAGAATAAGAAAATATTTATTTTTTCATACTGCAACTATTCAATAAAAAACATCCTTATTTAAATCATTTAATTGCTTTTTTTATTATTATTCATGGTTTGTTAATACATTGAAATTGTAGTCATCAAATTAATAATTTTAGTTAAACAAAAGAAAGTATATAAAAAATATACTCCCCGCGCATTCACCAAAACTTAATATGAAAAAAACTGTATAACAAGTACTAATATGGTGATGACTATATATATAATACAGTTTGATATTAAAAAAAATATTGATTAAATCTCTAAAAAGTGCATTAATAATGTTTCTAAATTTATTTATTTGAGGAAGTGAATGGACAATGTGCTCGAGAAGAAATTAAGAGTTACTTAATAACAAACTAACTAATTATCTTTTGTATGTATGTAAATAGAACGTTTTGTTTAGGTTATGAATTCAAATTTACAAAAATAAATGCGAAGAAGACTCGAGATGGGAATATAAATGCAGTATTATTCGATTGTACTATTGATGCGAAATAAGATAATCGGGGCTATTACACAATAATTATTTATTTACTAAACAACATTATATTATTTAAATAAAACTTTATTTTAAATATTCATTCTATTTTTTGTTCCAAATGAATCAATTTTGAAAAATTTGAAAATACAGTGTAGAAATTATGTAGAGAATATTTTAATATTCGGGGAATTAGACCGTATACGTTAAACTTAACATTTCCCTTATAGAATATTAAAATATTCGCTATTTAATTTCTACACTGTATTTTCAAAATTGATTCATTTGGAACAAATAGAATGAATATTTAAAATAAAGTTTTATTTAAATAATTTAATGTTGTTTAGTAAATAAATAATTATTGTGTAATAGTTTGATTGAGAGTGGGTATGGGAGGGTCAGAACAAATGGCTGGTATTCGATTATGTGCGGTAGGCAGGTAAATTTGACGGGTGGATTTGCGTTGTCTGGCCCAAATCCCGACAAGGCACGCAGGCAGGCAGGCAGGCAGGGAGGCAGGGAGGCAGGAGAGACGCTGGGAGCAATATTCGGTGGGCCTGGCGAAACAGCGGTGTACAGAGTACGCTTAGTAAGTCGATGCAGTAATTGCCAAGACGGGCATTAGTATGTAATGGAGTATATGTCGGGAGGATCAGTTGATCCTTACGTCCTACGCACGCCTTGAGTTAATGTGCTGCACCCTAATGACTGGGGATGGCCACCTCACACCACCCACTTGCGGCTTACTGGCCGTCTTAGCCGGTCTATCCCCCCATGCGCAATTATCACACGGGTTATTGTTGTTGGAACGGTTTAGCTCGAGGCTGGAATATTTAGCCCTCTTTAGTGGCTTGATTTGACTTTGAAATTGCCTTACTTACTGTTTATGCACAGTTCAAATCCTGTACTACACATAAGCCTCCCCTCTCCCTAAATAGAAAAAAAAGAAGGACGAAAAGTGTGGGCGAACCGGATTTTAAATACACACTGTTGTTATTGGAAAGCGCTGGGATTGAGTGAGTGAGCGAGCGAGCGGGTTTGCCTCGACACAATATCGTACCCTTTAGTTGGCGGATTTTAATTTTAATTAGCATCGCTCCTTTGTGTATCAGCTACATTTGAGGCAATTTCCTCGCGCGAGTCACAGAAGCGGCTCACGCTTGGCCGCGGCCGAGACAAAGAACACCACCGTATTGGACACAATGCAGTTCCTCGCGCTTCCGGTGCATTGTGGCTGTGCGTTAAAGGGTGGATAATGTGAGCCATAAAGGCGGCTGTGTCTTAACTCTTAAGGAATTAACGACGGACTCTCTCATGCACGGACATGCCCCACAAAAGAAAAGTCGACGACGCCGCCAGCTTCCCACCTCACCCTCCCTTCTTGGCCCCCCATTACCTAACACCGGTATTGTTGAGGGAACGCCCGTTGAATTAAATCATTGCCGTGTTAACGTTTAATTAGAATACTATACTGATTTAATCCTAATCGCATTTTACTAATCATTTCAAGTTTATGTCTTTCCTCTATATATAAAAAAAACAATAAAAATAAAGTATTAATTAAAAAATTGCACTACCAAAATCTTAAGTGAATTGAATCAAATGAAATCTCATAATGTTGATAAAGAAGATTCGAACCTTTATCAAGATTACGTATTTTTTTAATTAAAATTATGAAATTAACTTAAAGTTTGCATTTTACGAAATAATTCAATTATTACACAATTGATTTTTTTCTTCATTGATTTACTTCGAAAAATAATGCCATTAATAATTTATGAATCAATGATGGAATTCCTTGTATGTTGATTTTGTATAACGGGACAATGCGTAAATCGCGCTAAATTTTGGTGAATGCGCCGGGTATGGAATTACATTTGATTTGTATATTTTTTGTTTGTTTCATTTTTATGTTAAAATATTATTTGATTCGTTGAAGATTAGGAAGTGTATTATAATAAAAATGAATTTTTAATGAAATTTTCATCAAGGGAAAAAAAATACATAAATAATGAATGTTGTTTTATTAAATTTTATAATTCCATCGAGTGTAAGCGTTGCAGGCGAAGCAATGGCTTTGTATCATTTTCACAACACGTAAAAACTCTTTATTATTATTGTGTACGTGTCGGGGTGTATTTTGAATTATTACCGCATTGCGAGAGAGGGGTGTGCGTAACAAAAACAAAACAAAGTTATCGCTTCTCTGTGTGTGTGTGTAGGTTTGAGTGTGAGTGTGTGATTTTTTCGGCACGCGCCCCAGTCTAATACAGATTTGAGTAGGGTAATGCAATATAACATTTGTTGACTGTGCTGGCTGATGAAATTTAAGGCACGTCACGTTGGTGTGTGCGCGCCCCGGCTATATCACGTCCCCCCGTATTTCCAAAGTCCCGAAGATGCGGTCGCTATATCCAGAGTATATGTAAACACGTAGCCCGAGTGTGTTGTGTTTGCAGAGAGAGAGCAAAAGCAGAGCAGAGCAAACCCGATGACAAATAGCGGAGAGTCAAGGTGATAAACGGCGGGCGCTTAGCACCGGCCAGTGGCCAGCTAATGATACCCCTGACCCTGTGTCCCCTGTCCGCCCCTTAATGCCCTTATTGCGCCTTTGATCTACTGCCGACACCTCTTAGATCTACATCCAACCATATTAAACCCTTCTTGCTGATTGTCCGGCAACGGGAGACCGGCTCAAAGATTACTTGATTAGACGCGTTAACTGTTCTGTTTAACTTGCGGGACAAGTCTGGGGGACGTCATTATCGGCGTCGTCTCCGTGGTAGCCGCCCCCGCCTCACATCCCGCGTTACGTTCCGCAAACAACAAAAACAGATTTTATCCACTAATGTCTGCCACCTACTTATTAAATAAAGTGTTTTCCAAAAACAAACATTTAATCAACGCATCATTTATCTTTTTTTAAAAAATGAAACAATAAAACATTAATTAATTGAGAAAATAAATTAATAAATAAATTCTTTATTCGTTGACGATGCCACTTGAAATTAGGCAAAAGGTGGCGCTTGCGTCGTCTTTAATTTATTATGAAATTCTTTATTGTTTAAATAAAATTGTTGTTTTTAAAGTTTACATACATACTGTAAATATTCTGTATGTTTTTCTTTTCTTTTTTTTTTTGAAGTAATAATTTCCTAATTAAAGCACGTAACATTTAATTTGGACATTGTACCGATTCCAGGCAGGTAGCGCTGCTATATTAAAAATTGTTGAAAAAGTTTTGAAAATTTAATGATACAAACTCCCGAGCACATAATGATATATTCAAGAGTCGTGAACTCGTTAGTTTCATCGCACGAGTCTACAAGCAATATTAAGTAGAAAATATTCGTAAACATAGCGCGCGAGGGAGGCGAGAGCAGGGGTTGGAGCGGGGGGCGGGCTACAAGCCGTGTATTAAATTCACTGCGAGACATACGAGTAATTATTGAATTTCCATTATATTGCAAAATATATAACTGTAGAGATTTCATGATGTAGCAAGAACTACAAGAAAACATAATATAGTCTTACACGGAGGGGCTCCGGGCTATGGTAACTGATACATAACTCGTCAAGTGTTAAGATGATCTTAATGAAGCTCCGACTAATATGCGAGCTATTATCTCCTCTCTCCCTGGGAATTAAAAGTACGGGAACCCTTACGGAATGCCGCGGATGTAATCACTCAGCGTGTGTAATTAAATGTGCTTGTTATTACATTTGTTTCAATTTTATTTGCTCATTTTTTTATTTATTGAAATTTAATTCGAAATTTTTTACGATAACAATACTTTCCTTTGGACTCAGGTCCGGGGAAAGTAATAAATGTAAATAAATTATTTTTTCTATTATAAAAATTAGTGCTTCTTAAATTAGAGGAATTTCAAATTATGAAAAGTATAATTTTCATTAAATAAAATGAAACAAAGATGATTTATGAAATAAATATGAATAAATTATTAAAAATCAACCAATAAAACACAGATTAGATTGAATAACTTTAATCTGTGTTTTATTGGTTGATTTTTAATAATTTATTCATATTTATTTCATACAATATGAACTACCAATGTCTAAATATTAAAACCATTTATTATATTAAAGTTTCAGGTTCAAAAGATGATTTAATTTCATTGTAATATAATTTTCATGTTTTATTATTGTTATTAAAAGATATAATCAAAACACGAAATCGTTTACGCACACCACCTCTGGAGAGTCCTGTATGTACATCACGTGCTTAATTTATCACAAACAAACGCGATAACATCGTAAACACTCGTGTGAAATATGCGTTTTTAATGTGCGATCGGGGATAACAGCGCGGGGGAGCGATTTTTTCCCTCCCCCCCACGGTATGATCAATGGAAAGACGAATATGGTTTATTGAAATGGCCCCTTCCGAAGATAAGTTGTGCGGTCAGAATTTAAGATGAAGCGGGGATAAAAAGCGGAGGGTCACTTTTTATATATTTTTATGTTGGAACATGTCGAATTCTATCTATCCGACGGGCGGGAGACGATGAAATATTTTCAGCCGGGGCGATTCCTTCCGGTCGACCACCGCATTAAGTATGCAATCTGTAGGGTATGTGACACGTGATGCTTGTGCTTAATAAATTATATATATATATTTTTTTTTTCGTCGAGGGTGGGATGTAGAAAAACAAAAAGCGGGACACGGTGCGTGTTTGCGTAAAAGAATCTCGGATAATTAATATGTGGAGTGGATGTAAACAGCGTGTGGGTTTTAAAAGTTAAATTAGGGTGTTTTTTTTTCTCTCGTATATCATTTTGGAGGTGTTATGCTTAATGAAGATTTGAATTTATTAAATAATTTAATTAATAAAACGAGTTTTTCATTATTTATTAAATTAAAATATGTGATTCATTTTACAGCATTTTTGTACTTAAATCTATATACATATCGTAAAGTTCTTAAAAAATAAACTAAAAAATATACATTTTATAAAAATCTATCGCCCGATAGATTTTTTTAATTATTCTGCACGAAAAATGTTAAATATAACGTACACATTTTTTTTAATGAGACAAACGCACATTAAAACAACTACTTCTCGGGCAAGTACTCCGCCAGATATTGAATTACATAATGTACATCTGCTGTTGTATATCAATAACATATTGCATCATGCAAAAATTTTTGATCCGAGAAAAAATCAATGTAATTAACAAAAAGAACGTTACTTAATATAAGGCCATCTGCAGACACGTGTTTCGGGATCTATATCTCGTCAGTACAGCTCTGCCTTACACAATTTAATAATAATAAAATTTTGGTTGGTAAATATAATATTATATTTATTTATTAAAGCCGCTTTACACATCCTAGAATTATCGCAGAGAGTTGTCCGAGAATTGTATATACAAATTTTATTATAATTCTGTTTATATAAATTTTTGCTTAATATTACTGGGAAACTATTTTATTTAATTCTTTTCAACATGTTCCATATATTTCTGGCGAAATCCTTGCGTTTGTAATAAATTCGTATTATCTTATATTTAAATCATTCTGAACCTTTTTTTTTTCATCTTGAATTGAGTGAATGGTGATTCCTTAATTATTATGAATCTTATTTAATATCATATGAAAAGTTTCTATTAAAAAAAAAGGATGCCAAGATATAATGAGTGAATCGCCATTAATTTAAAACGGGCGTATAATTAAAATCGGAAAAGGGGGTCGACAAAAAGACCGTGGAGGCGGAGGGGAGCGGGGTGGGGACGGGATAGACGGTCGCACAGATTATAAATGCTGGCTGGTACACGCTGACTGTTCGCCGGCATTAATTTTTACCATTAATCTCTTTGTTTTAGAATTAGAACGAAGAGTAAAGCTGAAGCCGAAGCCGCAGATAATGAAGGAGCCCATCATCTCCGCACTATACAGTCATATCCGTGCAAACGTCCGATGGCTTCATCGAGCCATAATCCTCTTAATAGATTCTGTCCAAGGCGCATCTGACGCTATCCAAACCCTTTCAGCTTAGCATTGTTAACACAAGATCCAATAAGTCAGCCTGTTTTGCCTGCACGGACGAAAAACCTCCCTTCCTTCGTTATTCTCTCTCGCTCTCTCATCAAAATTTCATACGCGTTACTTTATTTAGTAAAACCTTTTAATTAATTAATATTTCAAGTTTGCGTGTAACAATAATTTCTATTTGGTTTTAAATAATTTAAAAAAAATACATTCCAATTTTATAATAGATTTAGTTATTATCTGAGAAAATAATGCATTGCTTATAATATAATAAATAAATATTGTCATATGGGGCTATTCTATAAGGGAAATAACGTGTACGTTATATTTTGTCATCACAATCTAAGCAGCTTTTATAACAGATTTTCAAATTCTTATTTAATTTATATAAATAGCTGTGACCATCTGATTAAATTCTTTTTTTCTATGTCTATATTTAAAATGTATATTTTATTACAAATGTAATGTAAATATACATTACAAATGTGTTTAGCCATCATAGAAAAAAGGATTTAATCACATGGTCACAGTCATTTAAAATATATATCATTTTTATGATTACTTGTGTTTTCCCTTTTTAGCTACTGTGACATTTTGACTTATTTTACGTAAGTACTTCAAAACAAATATACATTAAAATAGGGCACAGGCCCACAAAGTATTTATTTTAATGTGCATTTGTTTTAAAGTACTTACGTAACGTAAGTCAAGTTGTCAAATTATTGTTATTTAATTTATGTTTAACCATTTGACAATTACTTTTATTCGAGTCGTGAAATACAATTAATGAAAAATACGTTGAATTAATTTCTCACTTATCCTGTGGTGAAACATGATATGTAATTATATCGATGTATCACTTGTTAAGTTTCACTTAAATTTATGGGTTACTCGTCATTGTTTTTTTTGTGCTTAGATCCATCACAGTATACCAAGTGATATATGAAAAGATCGTTTAACAAATTATTATTATTTTTATAACAACGCTTCTAATTCTGAATAAAATTTTCACTTAACCCGTGATGAAACATTTTTAATTAATAATTATATATTCTTATCTATGGTCCATTGCTATTTACTCATTATTTAACCATAAATGTATTACAATGAATTAATGTCACAATAAAGATGTTTTGTTGTTGTTGTTGTTGAAAGATTCTGTGAAACATAAAAAAAAAAACAAGTATTTTAATTTACTATAATTATTAACGCTTTTATTTTTTATTTTTTCTATGGGATTTGTTTAATTATTTTCAATTATTTTCATTAATATGAATACGCCGCAGTGAAATGCGAATTTAAATCGGAGAGCACAAAAGTCCGTTGGCCCCGCGGCTCGAGAAATGCATGCAAATTTTATGTATGTTATTTTACATTATATTATTCCGTATTTAATATATCGCATAATTTGCAATGTGTGAGGAGCGGGAGCGTTAATAAATAAATAATCTGGTAATGGCATTATAAGTCGCGTAATTTTATACAGCGAACGTGCGCTTTTAATCGGGCATTAAAATCGCGATTAAAATTTCGACCGGGAAAGAGTGCTTTTTATTAAGAATTGTTAATATGCGCGGAATATTAATTGAAATCGCGTTTTGCGCAAGCAAAATGAATGGAAGATGCGTTATCAGGAAATTATTGCTATTGTGTTTTTATCGTTGATTAATGAGGCACTTAATTTTTGAAAATCCATGGTTACGTGAATTAATAAAATATTTATGATTTTCAACACTTTTTAATTTAATTTCACTACAATTGTTTCGCTACGCTGTAGCTTCTTCAGGTGAAAAAAATAAAAATAAAATAAAAAGTGTTGAAAATCATAAATATTTTATTAATTCACGTAACCATGGATTTTCAAAAATTAAGTGCCTCATTAATCAACGATAAAAACACAATAGCAATAATTTCCTTATAACACATCTTCCATCATAAATATTTTATTAATTCAAAAAAATTGTGTTTTTATATAAGGGTAAAAAAAAAACGTTTGTATTTTCGCAAGGGAGAACGAATGTTGCACTGTTTTTTTATATTAAGTCAATTAAAATAGCGCGCACTTGCGTTGCCGTTGCGATGTAATTTTGTTGGAAGAGTTATTAGCAATATATTCTGAATGTATTGATTTTTAATCAATATGGTTTTATAAATAGAAACGAGTATTTATTAACCTGATCACAGTTATTTAAATAAATTAAATAAAATTGAGTTGAAAGTAATAAATATATATATATTAAACATCTTTATTAACACACAGATACATACATATATACTTATTGTTATTATAAGTAAGTAAGTAAGTGTTTATTAATGATCATAACAAAATTGTTTTTCACAGGTCAGAGGAAAAATAATATTTAAACTTAAAAAAACATGAAATAAGGTAAGGTTACTGTCAAATGACTATCGACCAGAGGTCTTTCTACCAAGATTTGTCATTTCTGTCTAGCGTCAGTCATCAATGAGTTTCACTCAAATATATTCGAATATTGTGTTTCGTGAGGTTTTGTATTTCGGAGAAATTTCGTGGTTTCTGTGCAAACAATAATTAATATATTATTTCCACATTTCCAAAATATCAAAGAGATAATGTGGAAATAATTTATTAATTATTTTCAAATAATTTTTATTTAATTTACAATATGATTTTGATTATTCAATAAATTTAACCTGCGATTTATTTTATGATAAGTTTTCGTCAATTGTCGCTCTATGTTAATTTCATTTGTATATTTTATTTCTTATTATTATTGTTTATTTATGTTTTTATATTAATATTGTCCTGTAATTTGGTTGTTTATTTCATGTTGGGCAATAATATTTATTTATATGTAAATAAAACACCCTGTACTTGTTAATATGCCTTCCACTGAAAATTTTCAAAACTTATCTGAAAGCCAATTTGAGCTCAACTCCATATTATACATGGGATGAGTTTCTACAAGCGTAAGTGAATGTAACTGTGATATATTACAGCCTGTGTTTTTTTGTCTTAACTTTTAGACTTTAGATTCTTATTTATATATATATCTATATATATATATATATATAAATACATTACATTGATTTACATTATATATATATATATATATATACACTGATTTAATATAGTGATAAGTGCTTATCATCTGCCTGATGAAGCTACTGTGTAGCGAAACAATTGTTGCAGTCTCAACTCTAATAAACTGTGGAATATTAACAAGTACAGTGTGTTTTATTTACATGTGAATATGGATTTCCACCTCTACGATCCAATATTTATTTATTTATTTATTTATATAATAATTCTTGAACTAAATACACATAATTCAATCAACTTTTTTTTCTCCTAACGTAGGCGTAAATAGAACGAAAAAAAAAGGAACACTCCAACTAAAATTAATCAAATAAAAGTATCACCCTCTGGAGATGGGATAACGGCGGAGATTCCACCCCCGATCATAATTTTTACCGCCCCTGTTTTTCCTCTATTTGTTCGGGTCCGTATATGTAGCGTACCGTGTCGACTGCGGCATGAACATCTATGGACTTGTTTGTCCGTTAAATCAATGAAATCGCACAGAAAACCGGGGCCCGACTTTCGACGTGTGAAATTGACTGCGATATTTTCGAATGAAAACGAAATGGCGTATGAAGTTAATAAAGTACAAGCCTCATCTTCGGCCGGAATTTACACCGCCGCATCGCGGCCATGCTCAATTCAATCTGGACAATGGACAATGCCGGTTTCAGGGATGATTTGAGGGTTTACCCTGAACTTGAAGTCATTTCAAGTTTGTGTTTTATATATATATATATAAATTGGTTTGAATTATTAATAAAAAAGTTTCAATTCTTCTATTATGAGTTTTAAACTAAACACAGATTTTCAACTATTTCCGGATAATATAAGTTATTTAATAATAGTTTTTATGTACTATAACACTATATTATACAGCATAACAATTATTTCATGAAAGCTAGTGTTAAATAAAACCACTTATTATTTAAATACAGTCGCTTACAATTATTAAAGATATTGTTTTTAAATAGAAAAGAGTATTAATTCATTTGGTTATAGTTATTTAAATAAATAGGTATGCGAACGATTTGTCTACCAATTCTAACTTTATGATCTTCACTTCTTCATTTGCAGTTTTCACAGCCCATTTACGCCGCATGGATATTTCCCATCTCATTCATATTACATATTTTTTTTATCTATATTTATTTATTATCACTTGAAGATAGGAATAAGTCGGTTGCATTTTGTTTTCACAATGAACTGTTTGGGATTGATAAATAAATATTTTGATGCATATTATTTTTTTATACATGTTTTGTAATCTTTTCAAGCGTCACACTTTTCTTATGAAATTTTTAATATGTAATTATAATTGTAATTTGGAAATGGAGATTCCGTTAATAAAGTAAATTGAAAAAAAAATTGAATAAAAAATCAATTTAATTTATTTAAATAACTGTGACCAATTGAATAAATCCTTTTTTCTAGTATTATGACAATCCTAGTTGGAATTATTCTTTTCAGGATTGTTATATCGTATTTCTATCATATAAAATGAAGGTATTATTTATATAAACATCTTCATTCCTGAATAATACGTACATATTTAATTCAATATACAATACATGGAATAATTTAAAACAAATATATATTCTTAAGAGTAACGGTTGTTGACCGAAGGTTTTTCGGCTTAAAGGTAATATTTTATTACAAAAGTGAATATTTTCTTACTGAATTAAATTAAGATGAATGAGTAAGTTGTTATTATCTTTTAGGAGTTCTAAGTTTCGTTATTTTATGTTTTATTATGATTACCCATTAGTTATTTTTTTATGTAAGCTTGAGAGATTTACCCATTAAATCCATCTAATAGAGACATCCGCATTTCGGCGAAATTTACGACGGATAAATGTACGGCGCCGACCGCTAAAGGGAAAAGGAAATGTAAATATTGTGTTTACAGCTAATCAGCTCGTAAGAGAGGGCCCTACACCCACCGCCTCCTTTCCCCTTGCCCCCCGCTCCCAACATCCGGAGCACACCACCCCCCGGACAGCGTCCGTTCCCGGAATGTTAATCTAGCATTTTTAATTAACTGCGCTCTCTTGCTCTCAATGAGATTTTCTTTATTTTTACGTCGGAATAATTACTAATAAAAGCCGGCCCTCGAGGTCCGAGGTCCGATCCGACCCTCTCGTCCTCCGCTCTCTCCTTTTCCCCCGCCGCCCTTCCTACATCAAGCCCGCTCTCTCCTGATGCGAAAGAATCTCCGTAAATCGCCCACTGGATTATGCACATATTTGCTAAAGTATTTCTTTATCCCGCGAATTAATAATTTTTAATTAAAAGGGAACCGCACTATAGATGCTTCGAATTTGTGTATAGGAAAAAAATCCGATAAGGATTAATTTATACAAATATTTAACATATTCGATTGTTTGGCCTCTCATTTATTAAAAAAAAATTAAAAATTGTATAATTAATATAAAGAAAAAGGATTCATTACATATTAATGCCTACTACAAAGCTATGAATATTTAAGTTAATTATTGCATATCTCACCTCACACTGAGAAGTGTAGAGGAACATATAACGATGTTATATAAGACTAAATAATAAATAATTAGGCAGAAAGGCCGATGGTCGATAACCATTTTCTAAGGATAACGCATAAGAATTATATTGTTAATTTATTGTATATAAAATTGTCTGCAGAAATAAAGATGTTATACAGAGAGCTTTTTTATCAATATACATTTTCCCTATGTATACCTGCAAAAATGCGAGTCAAACGCATTGAACCGATTAATGTGTGTATGTTTAATTGATTATTTGGCATATGTGTGTTCAGTTGAGTGTTATAGGCAACCAAACATACATACATCAATGCGTTTGACTCGCCTATTTTGCAGGCATACATAGGGAAAATGTATACTGATAAAAAAAGCTCTCTGTATATATATATAAATATTGCATATCTAATTAAATTATTTTCAAACAACATTGAAAATCGAGTGTTTATTGTAAAACCTTAATTTACAATTTTATCATTTTTAAAAGTGAGTTGACCAGCAGAGAAATAATAAATCCATTAATATATCCCTGGCAGACTTTGTAATACATTTATGTCTGTATATGTATGTGTGTGTATAGTGCAAAGGAACAACGTATTTGAACAATTTGCAAATGAATGCTGGTCATTCGAAGGCGTAAATGTCTGAAATATTTCCATCGTGGTGGGCTCCCGGGAGGGTCAGAAGGAAGAAGGGGGAGGTGGAAGGATACGCGCGGACTGATCTCTCGGGTCAGTCGTGCAGCAAGACATGCCACTGACGTCGGAGGAATGTCTTCCGAAATTCGCGGCACTTAAAATTCTTAGACCGAATAGTTGTTGAGATGTTGCCCATCAGATAGCTAATGCGGCCGAGAAATTGACCGTGCCCCTTTTGCGGCTCCGGGAATCCTTTCCGCCGGAGAAGAAGACTGACCGTCCGTCCGTCCGTTTTATTAGCAAACGCCCCTGCGCCAAAATATCCGCCGCCCGAATATCATAAATATTTTACGGCGTCTCTTAATTAACGAAATATTATACCCGGGCGTTGATTTCGTTTTCGATGTACTCGAAACTCGTGATTTCTAACAGGCAAAATTTCGTTGATTTCTGAAGCATTTAATTTTTGAAAATACATAATTACTAGAAATAGAAAAGAGTATTCATTCACTTGGTCACAATTATTTAAATATATTAAATAAAAATGAAAATAATTAATAAATTATTTCCTCATTTAGCACTGTGACTTTTGACTTACGCTACGTAAGTACGTTAAACAAATGTGCATTAAATTCAATGTCCGGCGTGGGTATTTGCCCGGGAAGTAGTTGTTTTAATGTGCATTTTCAAATCATTTTTATTTAATATACATAATCACTATTCATTAAAAACACATTTATTTATGGTTTTAAACTTTTTATTAATTTCACTAGAATAAGCTACGGCATAGCGAAACAACTGTAGTGAATATAATAAAAAGTTGAAAATCATAAACAAATTTCTTTTTAATAAAAAGGCAACATTTTATACAATATTATACGAATTAATATGAATTAGAACTCGGCAGGTTTCGATTAATTTTATGGGATTCAAAATATGGTAAAAAATAAAAAAAAATAAAAGAAAAATGTGAATGGATTTAAAAAAAAGTAGAAACAATGCATCTATATACTTTTAAAAATATAAATCATGAATGAATTTGAATCCTTTTTCAGGGATTTAACTTAAATCTGATATCAACTGAGAATAATTATTTTGAAAGATTTTATAATTTGTAATAGGTTTATATATACAAACATCTTTATTCAGACAATATGACAACAAAATTTTACAAAATTTATTATAACAATATGTACAATTGTTTTAGTAGTCTGTCATGGGCAGAGGTTTATATTTATATAAAATATATAATAAAATACTTCCTAATAGAAGAAATGTATATGCTTGAAAAATCTTAATAATTCAATACGCATGTTAATACTTCGATTTATGCAGACAATTTTATATACAATAAATTAACAATATAATTCTTATAATATGTTATACGTTGTCCTTAGAAAACGGCTATCGACCATCGGTCTTTCTGCCTGTTACTTCGATTTATTTAATTATTGAAAGAAAAATATCTGCCCTTTATCCTACTTATTTTTTATTAAACTAAATAGTAGTGATCGAGCCGCTCGATTTTTTTGATCGGCTCGATCATTTCAATACGCTTGATCGGATCTATCTTTTCCATGGTTCGATTTTTTCGGACTGCTTTTCGGATATTGCGTGGGTCGTCTCGAGCAATACGTATTCGAACGGTTCGGTCGGCCTAGGAAAAATCGATCATTGAATCACATAATTTTTTTAAGTTATTCTGTTTTATGCAAAATAAGACTGCCTTTATTAAGGTCTGATCTGGCAAACATATGAAAAAAATAACTCTAGAAAAGCCTTGGTTATTCCACTAAGAACGTTGATTGTTTAATTTCTAGAAAAATAATTATTTTCAATCATTTCGAGCCATTTGAATTGGCTCCGTAGAATTAACATGGAACCTTGTGGGAACCATTTAATGGAAACCCGAAAAAAAAAAACTCTAGAAAAGCCTTGGTTATTCTACTAACAACGTTGATTATTTAATTTCCAGAAAAATAATTATTTTCAACCATTTCGAGCCATTTGAATTGGTGGAATTAACATGGAACCTTGTGGGAACCGTTTAATGGAAACCCGTCGATTAGCCGTTTCGAACGCAGCTGCAGTTAGAGCTAAATTACAAAATTCACATACAATATAGAAAAACGCGGTTTTCAGCATTTGATTCTTAAAGAATTCAGCTACTTTCTCATCCAAATTAACACCTCTGTATCGTTTGAGACCGCCAGGAAAAAAATCGCAAACTTTAATAAAATTTTCGCGCAATTTGGAAAAGTCAACTTTGCGAGCAGATTGGTGGAAAATTAAATACTTGACAAAGCTCAAATTTTCACAGGTAATTCTCCTATTCTTTAGCTACATTCTGGTAAAATATGAAGTCATTTATCAATTTTCGGATTTTCATCGAAATTCCACTTTTTTCCACGATTTTTTTCAATTATCGCTGAAATTATTTTTCTCTTTGGCGGAAAGACCATAGGTCGATAGCCTGTTCAAGCAAGCAAGAAAGAAACAAATATACCATAATATATTGTAAATATATGTAAAACAAATAACTTTGAATAAAGATATTGTAGTAGTATTTTTCTCTAAAAAAAAATGAAAAAAATCTAGAAGACACTTGGTTAACCTATTAACAATATTGACTATTTAGTTTCTTCCCAAATAATCATTTTCAATTATTTTGAGCCTTTTCAATAGTTCCGCGAATTTAACATGGAATCTTATGGGAACGGTTTAGTGGAGACCCGTCTATTAGCCGTTCCGGACGTTTCCGCTCAAAACAAAAATTGCTAAACACGCAGATAAATTAGAAAAACGGGATTTTCAGCATTTGATTCTTAAAGAATTCAGCTATATTCCCATTGAAATTAACGCCTTTGTATCGTTTGAGACCGCCAGGAAAAAATCGCAAACTTTAATAAAATTTTCGGACCACTTGCGAAGGTCTATTTAGCGAGCAGATTGGCAGGAACTTAATTACTTATCAATGCTCAAATTTTCACAGATTATTCCCTCATGTTTTAGCTACATTTCGGTATAAAATGAAGTTGTTTAGACATTTTTTAATTTTCGGCGAAATTCCACTTTTTTAAATACTAAACCCTTTACGATTTTTTCTTATTTTTTTGATCGGCTCGATAATACTTCAACTGATCGATTATTGATTGATCGATCTTTGAGATGATCGATCTTGCCCATCATTACTAAATATATTTCGGAAAACTGTTTCCATCTTCAGTAGTTGCAGTTTTACGAAATATTTTTTTATTTAGTCTTATATAACATCGTTATATGAGAGGCACATATAACGATGATCACGACTTTATTTTATCCCGAAATGTAGCTAAAATATGAGGGAATAATCTGTGAAAATTTGAACATTGATAGGTAATATATATATATATATATTTTTATATTTATTATATATTTATATTTTTCATCTCTCATCTCAGTGTGAGATGTTTATGAAATATATTTAGTTTAATAAAAAAATAAGGGGGAGAAAGGACAACCATTTTTAGTTAAATAATTAAAGTCTCCACAACCAACATAAAGAAGATTATTTTAATTTATTTATTATAATTATTAACCCTACACCTGAAAAGGTAGAAAGGGTCACTGAATATATATAAAAACAAATTGATACGCTCACCCTTAATAGAATAAAATTGCTAATAATTATAATATATATATATTATATATATAATTATTATATATATAATTACTAAATATATAATTAATGGTTTTAATATTTAGACATTGGTAGTTCATATTTCAATTTACTTTATTAACGGAATCTCCATTTCCAAATTACAATTATAATTACATATTAAAAATTTTATAAGAAAAGTGTGACGCTCTAAAAAGATTACAAAGCATATGTATAAAAAAAGGCAAATTACCAATCACAAATTACGACGATGTATGAAATAAATATGAATAAATTATTTAAAATCAACCAATAAAACACAGATTAGATTGAATAACTTTAAATTCTCGACTAGTTTCGGGTTATTAGCCCATTTTCATGAGAATTTAAAATTTGTTTTATTAAAATTTTTATGGATATTTACATTAATAATTTATTCATATTTATTTCATACTAAATATATATTATAATTATTATTATTAGCAATTTTATTCTATTAAGGGTGAGCATCAATTTGTTTTTTCTTTCATCCTATTAATAATTACATTTTTTTTCCTATAAGGGATACAAAATTCTTCCTCCTGTTTGTACATATCCATTCGTGTCTGTGTGTGTGTTGCTATGACGCAAACCATAATTTCATTAATGTGCAGACAAATGTGTTCGGGATGTTGCGGCAACATCAGGCAACACTCGGGCAACGGCACTTTACAGACAAATATAAGAAAACAAGAAATTGCCCCGGCCGCCGCCGCCGCCAACTTTTTCGCTAGATGAGTTCGCTCTCTCGCTAGGCTCGTTTATTTAATAACATGTACTTGAGAAAGCAGGAAAATTATTTCACAGCGCAAATATTGGGGATTTCTTTTAATCTAATACTCGACCGTTTCCTACCCGCCCCCGCAGAAACGAGAACTCATCACGGGAACCGGACTTATTACTATCGGTCTATTTATTTTATTTACTTGCTGGATTAGTAATAAGCGCGTTCTTTATTGCTTTAATATCGCTTTTTGTTTTTGTTTTTCGGCTGCTTGGATAAACAATATTTATAAATAATAATATATAAAATTAAGCTAAGTCAATGGGGTTTGTTCGATTATTAAAATCATTTAAATAATAATAACATTTATTCTGGCAATAAATGTTATTATTATTTAAATGATTTCCTTTTATTGATTTGATTATAATTATTTGATGAATTAGAATCATCTGGTTAATAAATATCTTTATGATTTGTCTTATCGCGAAGTTGAAACTTCTGGAACAGACATATGATATCCAGAACTAAATAATAATAACATTTATTCTGGCAATAAATGTTGTTATTATTTAAATGATTTTAATAATCGAACAAACCCCATTGACTTAGCTTAATTTTACGTAGGAGTGTACAAATTTACAAAAATATACTATACACTACATATGTGGTAATACGTCTAAGATATATGTATATATATATAGAAAAAGCAGTACAATATTATAAAAATCACCAGTATTGCCAATCACTATTCAGAAAAACTCATCCCGAATCATTGATATAAAATATTTACATATATTTTACAATATTATAAAATATAATGATTAAAAGGTCGATATATAATAAATAGTTACTAACAGCATAATCGTGTTTACATATTTGTCTTCCCCTTAAGAAGATTATTTGAACATGTAATATTAAATCCGAAACACGTATCTAAAAATGACTTTATTATAAATAATCAGATATTTGTTTAGAAAAAATCTTGATTCAAAATAATTGTACGTTTCCTTAAATTCGTTTCAATTTTTTAACATCACATTATTCCAGAAATATTCATGAAACTAATAACTAAATATATCAACCTGTTTGTAATAATTCAATAAACAAAGACGAACTTAACTTAATACATTCAAAACACACATAAAAAATCATCAACCTTTGCAGAAAGTCTACTGGCTGACTCACTCAGTGTTGATGCTAGGATTATTATTTCTTTTATTATAATTTTAATTTGGTTCTCATTGATTTCTTGGTGGAACAAGTCGAAACTAATTGGATAAATAAAAAGTATAGTGAAACAATAATAGTTTAATTTGAAAAGTTTTAAAAATTGATTATAATTATTTGATGAATTAGAATCATCTGGTTAATAAATATCTTTATGATTTGTCTTATCGCGAAGTTGAAACTTCTGGAGCAGACATATAATATCCAGAACTAGACAAAAAAAGGACAAAAATATGGAATCATCAATATTAAACGTATGATATGGATTGATTTAGCAGGATGGAAGGGGCGGGGGTTTGGTTATTTGTTATGCCGGTGCAAGTTTCGAAAGGACACAGACCGGAGTTTGTCTGGCGCGCTCGGTGTTGTATTAACAAGGCGGCCAAGTATTATGCAATTCGAGTAAAAGAAAGCTATTAAAACTTTTTACAGTTAACTTTGAAAAGTAAGTTTATCGATTTTTTGGAAAGTTTTTGTCCCAGTTCTGTTCCGGGGCGGAATTATGACGAACTTGCCAGACGTATAAATGTGACTTTTGCACTAACTTTTAATTGCGCCACCCCCTCCCTTCCACCCTCCCGCTCCCGGCGTAAAAATCACTTACGTATTCGAAACTTTCGCATGCAGCACCGCCATGTTTATTTAGTTCGCGGTTATCTTTATTTATTTGTTTATTTTTTAGGGGGGGTTGGGTAATTATGTGTGTGTGTAATAAGCGCTCCGTCAGACATCCGTTCGTCGGGTCCGAGGCTGAAGAGTGCGAGCGTTGGGAAAAGGGCGCAAACTCGCAACCCTTCTCCAACATTCGCCGGTACGTACGCCCAGGCAACTAGGCTTACTAACTTACTTTTTTATATACACTTTTTGCTCCATATATTCGCTTTTTACTACATACAGCGTACATGGATGTTCGCCACCCGACGCTCCCGGGGTTTGCCGGGGGGTGGGAAATTTAATGTATTAAAAATGGCATTGAACACTCATTACGCCGCGGCTTGGATTCTGTATTGTGTCGCCGCGGTTCTGATGTACTGCCGAGGGATGATTGATAGTGATATCCTTCCTGTGTTAAGTTGCTCCGCTTACGAGATATAAATGTGAAGTATGCTGCAGTTTTCATGAATAATGTAAGATTAGTGCTTGGGACACAGTCTGCGTCCTCTCTTCGATTCATCAGTGTTGAATTTTGCGACCCTCCTGCAATGTAGCCTCCTTTTTTATATTCTTTTACGACCTATATGTAAGGGATTCATAACTTTTAATAAATGGATGAATTATTTATCACTACACAATTCTAAAAAAATATATACATTATAAACAAATCATTAAAACTTACAATAATTTTTTATTTAAAAATATTTAATGCAAAAAAATTGCACAAAAAAATACGCAATATAAGGCAGACACGTGTTTCAGGATTTCATCCCTCATTAGTACAGCTATGCCTTTTGTAAATACAAAGTTGTTATATTAAATTAATCAAACGTACCATCCATGCTGCGATCTCCGGTGGATATGACCGAGGACGTTGACGGACGCGATTGCTACGCACAATATCAATTAATTGTCGATTATTTCCATTATGATTACGTTTATATATACTATAGATTATAGAAAATTCACAATTATCAAATACTTTTACCACAATATCCCAAAAATTTGCCATAACCCAACATCCCAAAAATTATTAAACCTACTTTGTAGCAAACGAAACCCAAACATTCCTCCTAAATTTCAATATCCCAAATCCACAATATATCCATACATCACATCCGGCTGAAAGACCAATGGTCGAGAGCCATTTAGTTCGTATTAAATTAAATATTGTATTATAACTGAATTGTATTAAATTAGTGTTTTAATACATTAAGGGACAGCATAAGGAAGAAGAAAACACTTTTACTTTATTTGTGAATATTCTATAATCTATAATATATATAAACGTAATCATAATGGAAATAATCGACAATTATCGACTGATTTTTTTAGTGATTACAGTTACGATGTTGTCGAAGCTATAAATATGTAATAATAAAATTTAAAATTTCGATGTAGTCTAAACTACAATCATTAAAACATTTTCAGTTATATAAACAAAGTAAAAGTGTTTCATTGTTGTGAATTACGATATATAACAAAGTGGAAGCCTCAAAAACCCTTTTAGTTTTATTAATGACAAAATTCCTTGTTGTAGTATCGACCAATAAACTATTAAATCTCAAATGATTTGTGTTTTATTAAATATTTAATTCGAATAAAATGAAAATAAAGACAACACAATCAATTTTTATTATAAGCGGAAAACAAAAAGCAGACTTTGCATCATTTATATCCGGAAGAGGAAGGAAGAGCGTGAACGTCTCTATTAAACGCGCTTAATAGTGTCTCCCCGGTTTGTTGATTCCTCATAAAATATTAAAAAGATAATGGGGGGCGACCGTTTAAAGCCGTAGTCGCAGCAAGATAGGATATCTCTCCCATGTTTGTATTCTGAATTCTTTCTCCATAAATCGTGGGGTAAGTGATCGGTTAGCGCCGACCCCAGTTCGGGGATTTTTATACCCAGAGCTTCGTGACGCCAATCTCTTCGCCAGATTTATGAATGTAATCGCAGGAGTAACAAGTAAGAATCCGGCAAATTCTGCTCTGAGGGCCCCACGGAATTATTTTTATCTCCCTCCTCAACAAAAAAAAAAAAAGAATACGAAGAAAAAAAAAGCGAAAAAGAGAATCGACGCAGTTTTTCTCTTTCTTGATCTCATTGCATTAATAAATAATTACTATTTGTAAATTAAACAACAGTTTTTTTAACTTTCATAAAATTTATTCTAGAAATTGAAGCAATATGTGTTGATAACTGTAGCAGTGTCTACAGTTGTCAACATGTGTTGACAACTGTAGCAATGTCTACAGTTGTCAACACATATTGCTACAACTGTTTAGCCAGCACAGTGGCATCATCAGGCATATACAACTGCTGTTTTATTTACAAATAGTGTATTATGGAGCTTCATTAAGTAAAAGCCTCGAACATCGATGAACAAATAAATACGCAAAATGAAAATTTTGTAGGTATACTTATTTCAATAAAAAAAAACAGAATTGTTATCAAGACAATAAATATCTTTTTTATTATTATTATTCAAATTTAAAATATCTCAGCTCAAGCTGATGTTACACTGCCTGGGAGAAAAAAAACATTTTTTTTTTTCATTTCAACCCATACAGTTTAAAAATTTCCTGACCTTCACAAAAATATATATATATATATCTTGTAAACACTTTTTCTGTATTACTCCTTGAGAATGACGATAAGTCGAAACTAGTCGGAGAGAATAAAAAATAGTAGTGAAACAAACCAAGTGACTTTTATTTAATTATCAATATTGTAAACATGTTTCATCAAGTGATTAATGAGAACCAAATTGAAGATATTTCCTGAGTATGTGGTAGGTTTGTAGAAACATCTAATAATGAATTTAGTTTAATAAGTGTGAATATTTGTTAAAGGTAATTAAAAAAGTAAATATATTCCTTACAAAATATTAATGATAAAGAGAGAAAAGGGTGGGTTTAAAACGTAGGAGGGAAGGTTGATTACTGATTAGTCTCCTCTCCGGCGGAGATTTCGCGTAGTTTCCCCAATAATTACGCCCCGACGACGATAAATAAACAACTATTAAGCAAGAATGTGGAAGGAGAGAGTTGCATTCCTATTCGGAATTAAATTATAGCCCATCTTTGATCGCGCTAAAATCTTCTAACACAAGGATTTCAATTTTAATGTCAACTCCTTTTACATCAAACATGGCAAACTTTCGCGGGGCCCATAGAGTAGAAGTTTATAAGTTAGGCATATAGAATTTCACTCGGAATTATTTCGAGGCACATGCAGACGTCTGATGTAATAGATTAAGAAATGAGGAGGGAAATCTCGATTAAATGTTTCACTTCGGCTCTCGGGGCGGAGACATCCGGGAAACGGAGGAACGGAACGGGCGGCGAGGCGCGGGGCGACGACGATAACGTAAACACTTATTAAAATTGTTATGCACGCGATGTTATCTTTCCATCATCTGCAAAAATACTCGCCTCCTCCTCACACATTTCTTAATTACTTTAATTGCTCTCTTTACTTTATATAACCACTCGTATCAAATATTACTTTAATTATATTTAATTAAACTTACTATATTTTATTTAAACAAATATTCTAATTAAATTACATAAAAAAGTCAAAAAATTTTATATAATTTATATTAGCAAATTTATTATAAATGCTATAAATCATTTATAATAAATTTGCTGGTGTGTCTGAGAGAAAAAATTGTGGTTTCGCTCCTGCGTTCAATCAAAAAAAGCTCGAACTTAGAAAATCTACACTTTTTTCAATACTTACGTAGACTTTCCAAATAAGTGATGCGTTAAATCGATTATTTTAATAATCGAAATATTTTGAAATTATAAAAGAAATGAAAATTTGATTTGAAAATAAATAATTAATATTAGAAGACTTTCTGTGCAATAGAAAGCAACTTTTTAAAAATGATAATTTGACTTCTAACTACGCTACCTAAGGCAGGTGTACCACAGGGTTCTATTTTAGGACCAATATTGTTTTCAATATATATATATATATATATAAAAAAAACTCCCTGTATATATATATATATATATATACAGGGAGTTTTTTTATAAGTATACATTAGGGGAAGTGTATACCTGCAAAAATGCGAGTCAAACGCATTGAACCGATTAATGTGTGTATGTTTAGTTGATTATTTGGCATATGTGTGTTCAGTTGCGTGTTATAGGCAACCAAACATACATCCATCAATGCGTTTGACTAGCCTATTTTGCAGGTATACATAGGGAAAATGTATACTGATAAAAAAAGCTCTCTGTATATATTCGTAATATACGTAAACGCGAGGTCGCTAAATCTCTATTTAAAATAAGATTAGATGGATCTGATACATTTTTCACGAACTCCGTGCGGAATGTAATTATTGACGAGAAATTACGATTTAAATTACTCATTAGTAAACGCATCTAAAGAGCCTACGCTAATCTCAAAATGATTTAATGCAAACAAAAAATTTTTAAGTATTCACACAAAAAGAATATTATGTGATAACTCGGTGTTAAGTCAGTTTAACTTTGCTGACGTCGTGTATAATACCTCGATAAAGTAACTTCTGCTCCAATACAGAAAATACAAAATGCATATTTAATCTTTTGAATCCGTAGGTTTGATTATATTTCTGAAAAAATTAATGATATAAATTGGATAAAGCAATTATATATTTTAAAATATTTAATTCTACCTAATCTATACAATAGAATTTTATTCCGATGTCCATAATATAAATGTTTGATTTCGGGGCTTAGTATCACCCCCGCAGCACAAAACTGCATTTTATAGAAGGTCGTTTTCAAACAGCATTTAACAAAATTCCGAAACACCTGAAATCTCTCAGTTTAAATAAACTCAAAACAAACATGCGTGTCCTAATCTTACGTGGTGAGCTCTGGAGTTATTCTATTGTAAGTTTTGATTCTTATTTCGTCTAATATTATGTAGCCGCCAACATTGAATTATTTATTAAGTTTATAATTAGTAGGTTAAGTGGAAGAGCAGCAACAGACCTCAACTTCGCCTATGCAAAATTTATATAACATATTTGGAAACATTGTATTACTTGAATTTCAATAAGGACGATATAATAATAATTATAATAGGTTGAAAGACCTAAAGTCGATAGCCATTTATAAGTTTATATTAAATGTATTGTATAATATATGTAAATACCGCAATAAAGATGATTGTATGTAATAATAATAGGCAGGAAGACCCCAGGTCGATAGCCGTTTTACAGAAAAATGTATTATATATATATATATATATATATATGTAAATATTATTTGTACTTTCTGTTTCTCTCTAATTAATATTTATGTATAAAAATAGTCGTAATATTGAATCCTTCTTTTTTTATAATTTTGGTATTTGTATCTAAATTCAGGAAACTCTAATCATTATGATTTTTAGATAAAAAACTAAAATCCTCAATATTTTGGCAATATTTTTTTAAGATTGTGCACACTGTGCTTCGTTTCTGAAATAGCAGTAAGTACTCCATTCTGGAAACTTTTTTAGATGTGGAAGATGAAGCGCAGCAAATAGATGGTACATTTTTTTCTTGTAAATAGAATAAAAAAAATGAAAACAGGAAAAATTGTTGCATTATACAATATCTTATTCTTATGCAACAGCAAATATCCATTATTGAAGATTTGTTTAAAGTAGTAATGTAATGTAAGTCAGAATGTCACAGTAGCTAAAGAGGAAATAATTTATTGATTATTTTAAAATTCTTTTTATTTAATTTAAAAATGAATGTTTTTGATAAACCTTATAAAATAATTTCCCTTGTGGCTGTTGCAAAACTGACTTACGGTAAGCAATCAAATACGAGTATCTATTGAAACGATTACTTTCCGTGCCCTGCTGGAAGTTGAATTACACAATAGACATTTAAAAAATATAAATAAAACACTTGATTATTGTTTCACTGTTTGTTTTTATTTCTTAAAACTGGCTAATTACTGATCACTGAGGCTTCTACTTCGTTATACATTGTGTAAGATTATAATAAAACACTTTTTTTTAACTTTGTTTGTATAACAGAATTAAGTTTAAGTTATTCTGTTATACAAACAAAGTTAAAAAAAGGTGTTTTTTTTATAAAACTTGCTAGTTTACTCTTTCGCCACAAATGATTGCGTAATGCATTGCTTTTATTATTCGCGAATAACACGGATTTAATTCCTATTCATTATCTTATAATCACTTCAGGTGTATATAAAAACAGAAGTGAATTATAACTCAACGAAGAAAAAAACTAAAACTTTTCGATTAATAGGAGGGAGTGAGGATGGAGAGAAAAAAAAAAGTGAACAAACTGTAGAAAGAAATAGAAAAAGTGATCGGGCTGATGCGATAGTAAAGGGCTGTTAGCATGCCATCAATCGGGGATGATTCGTGTTCGATAAATAAGAAAGCCTGGTGGGGCCCCTAGGAGCGAGAGCCAGGAGAGAAATAAAGAAGAATTGGTGCAGTAAATCAGCGGGAGCGAAGGCCTCCTCTTGTTTGTTGTTTGTGCCCCTCGCGACATCCGAGGAGACCTTATAATCATCGGGATCATCTCGTTCCTCGCCCCCTTCCTTTTCGGATCGTTCGGCTCTGTGCTGTATATATAGTGTGTATGCCCGATAATGTCTGCCATGGCCACGACAAACATCTAAATTACGGTTCCTAATCAAAACCGATGAGAGCCAAAGCAAGGAGTTGATTTGCCTCACAAAGCGATTGTGAGGGAATTTGTTTTATTCAATTTAAAATACGAAATCATACGTTTTATCATCATTTTAAGTTATTTTTCGCTAGTGAAAAATCATAAATGATTCAAGTAAATATTTTTAATATTAAATTGGTCGTTTATAACAAGAGACCTGTGTGTAAATAAATGAAAGTTACATTTTATATATAATCCGAAAATTTAAAAAGGAATTCTATTTTTTGTTGATTGTTAAGGTTGCGGTTTAGTGGAAAGAGATAGCTATATAGTAAAATGGAAATAATCGTTTGAAAATAGAGCTATTCTTTTGGATTTCATAATATCGTTAACTTTCGTGTTATGCGTCAATTTACTAGTTCAAGTTAGAAAAGAAAATTGTAAGATATAATGAAATTAATAGGTCATGTCTGCTAAGTTATTTGAATGCAGAATTTAGTGAAATCCTTTAAATTTTCATTGCACAAGTTTTTATTAGCAAAAATTTAATTTAAAATTTGCTATAAATTTGATCAATTTTCATTGTTTTTCATAATTATTTTTCACAGAAACTAAACATTAAAATAATTTTTAATTTATCTCATGAAGTTCCTGCTTATTTTAAGATTATTTTAATGTATAATACAATATTGTTCATTGATCACAACAATCTAACTCAAATTAGTAATTGCCCATATTTGTATAGCTATCTCTTTCTTCTAAACCGCACCCTTAAGGCTTGGTTATACATTTTTTTATACTCTTTACTTGGTTATACATTTTTTTCACTTTCCTTTCATTGTGTATATTTTATGTTAATGTTAATAAAAATTTGTTAATTGTTAAGGCTTTCACTTGGTTATACATTTTGAGTTTATTAAATAAAACACTTTTTAACTTTGTTTGTATAACTAAAAAATTAGTAGAAATGTATGTAATTGTTTCGAATAAAGAATTTTTTTTAAATAAATAAATAAAACGTAAAAGTATTTCAAAATATTTGTTTCTTCTTGTTTTATTTCGAGAAACTTAAATTAAAGGTATTTTTTAAATATAATGAATATTTAATTTTC